>ML996098.1:275263-783890 GCA_010093805.1 Polyplosphaeria fusca | reverse complement strand
TTGTCAAAGGTTGTCAGCTAGCAATGAATTCAGCGACGATCCTTACAGTAGAAAATAAGAAGCTTCAACAGGCTAGTCAGCGCCAGCAACGTAAAAAGCAGCAGCGCCGACAGTATATTGCCAATGGAGGTGCTCTAAGGGCAGAGGAAGGTCAATTGCTTGCTGCAGGGGCTGAAAGGGTAGCCCAGGAGGTAGAGCGGGCAGGGCAGGCAAGCCGACCTCGAGCACCACCAACATGCAGCAAGTGTCATGAGCAAGGACACAGAAGGACTCAGTGTACTATTAGATAGCGCGCATCCAATAGATCCATTTGCTATATATCTTATTATGGTGGCGTGGAGATATTGTATAAAAATGTGTACGCGTTTTGGTGGGGTGCGCAGCTTACTGCTCTGCGCAGCTTACTGATCCGATACGTTAACTAAGTTAACTACCGGTAGCGTGTGGTGACTAAGCCGCCCTGCAAATCTGTTTCGCATGCCACGACTTTGTCCCTCTTTTCAACGCGAACGCTGAGGGCAAGCCTTTACTTCTGGTTTTGCCCGTGAGGCCCCGGTTCTTCACTGATTCGGACATGTGCGCGTGAGAGGGAGATTCGCCCAGTATCTACTGCTAAGGATTTCAACTGAATTAGCGGCTCGATGGTGTCGATACATTGTGCTTTTTACAGCGCTCCTTTGATGGCTCTATGTCTCTTGGTGCTGCATACAACGATTCGTAGATTAATGAATTCACTCCGGCGCTTTCTATCTGTATGTGTTCTGTGAAGCTCTCCCTAAATGCAAATTTCTGCCAGGGATCAACGCTTTGTGCGTTGAGATTCCGAAGTTGACGCCGCCCCCCTCAACTGCGACGGTCCTGCCCGGTTCAAGGTGGATATCTTGATAATAACTCCGTTTGTGCTGCATCGCGTCGCGAACGTCTTTGTCACCCACACCCAATCTGTACTAAGCATGCCCCGCCAATCACACAGTCTTCCATTCCATCAATTCCGCAGCTCCCTCCGAACGGGCCAAACGTATTTCCACTTATAGTTACTATTTGAATTTGTAGATTGGAAACCTTACTATCTACTGAATGCCTCTTACAAATCCTCGATGGTCTAGTGGTCATGATTTCCGCTTGTCAACCAATCTCTCATCAGATAACGGCAAGCGCGGGAGACCTGGGTACGGTTTTCCTCCTCTCCACATGACACCCGCTGAACATGCTTCAGGTTCGATTCCCAGTCGGGGAGAAGTGCTTTCTTATATTTTTTTACTTCCTAGGATAGGATACTGTGGGGCAGTGAGGCATGCACTAATCTCATGCACGTGTCCGTCCACCTTCCGTGAATTTGCGCTAACACGTTGGGCAGGTAACTCACAGGCCTTTTTTACATAATACACGTACATACTACACGTACATACTACACTACAAATGCTTCCGAATATTATGTGGGCATGGAGTGTTGTTCGAGAGGCATTCCTATCACGCAGTGCTTTGCCGATTTCATCGCTCTAACCATCATATCTGGGCAAACATCGCATGCAGGCTTGAGGAGGGTCCAGAGTGCTAGAGAATAATCGCCAGTGTTGGATAACCTCCAAAAATGTCACTGATTCTCATCTTCGTTTTCGTCCTCACCTCTCCCCCCGAATTCCAGAACCTCGCAATGGCCAATCTCACTTCGTTCACCTTGAAGGTTCGCGCTTGAGCAGCGATCTAGCATGCAAGGTACTCAAGTCCTTGTTGCCAACCCAGTCAAGACAGCTTGGGTTTGCGCCAGCCTTTTCATCAATATATACCTATGCCTCGCCATCACACTACTTGCACCGCCGGGCTTTGTCCTTGAATGGTCTGCAAGAACTCGGTATTGCTTCATAGCTTGCTTCCTCGAACCTTGATCCCCGTTACAAACACCGTTGCTACTGTGCTCCAATCAATGATCAAAAACGCCGACGCATGGATTGCTTTTGCTGTGGTAAACGCTGCAGCTGTAGGTAAAAAGGTCATTTCATCAGATGCGCCATGATAAATGGCGGGCACCAGGTCAGGTTACCTCTCTTCACCTCAAATTAAAAGGGATCGGTCTATTTCGGATGCGGCTGCTGAGGCTATTTCCACGCTACGCAGTCGAAAACGTTGACGGCTAGAGCAATTTGCTCAATGCAGCAGAGTGGAGCTTTGAAATTCTAGATGAGAACGTAACTGGCTACAAGATAGGGTGTCTCCAAATTACAGTCGAGCTTTCCCACATGGCCAGGGTAGAAGCTTTATCGAATTTTGGAACATGACCTTTGCGCGCATGCTCGAACGTCAGACTACTTGGCAGCCTCACTTTAAGACACAGCTGCCGACTTAGTCATGTATAGTGCTCGTCTATTTTAGGTCTTGTTACTTTGGTTCAATCCTTTGTCTTTTCACGATTGCAGCCCAAGCAAGGACTGAAATGATAATCACGGCAATAGCGGAAATCAACGCCGCTAGAGATATGCCCGAGCCGACATGCCCGGACGCAAGTCACAGGGCTTCCCCTGGATCCTTGTTCTCGCCGAGTGCAGGTATCTGTTGGTTCAAGTATCCTTCTAGATGGTCAATCTCATCCTGATCGGCCGAGTGGGGAAGGTCCCTGGAACTGATCAGCGCTGGCTTAAGCGTGCAAGGGAGATTCGCCATACGCATAGGTACGAAAGTCAACTTTGTACCCCATCTCTTTGAGATGGTCGGCGCTCATCTGACCGTAGCGATGCGCAACTACCTGATCGGCGTCTCCATGCCCCATGAAGATGGGGGTGTTCTTGTTTGGGCTATCAGCTGGGATCATGCCCTTGATCTTGGACTGCAGTAACAGGTAGCAGCTGAGCCCGAAGATGCCGCCCAGCTGGTTTTTGTATGTCACTGCAGAGATCAATGACATGGCACCGCCCTGCGAGAAGCCTCCCAGGACGACCCGATTCGCTGGTATGCCGTCGGCGATTTCGGCGTCGATGAGGGAATGGAAGAATTCACGGGACTGGTTGATGCCAGCCTCGTCTTCTTCTCGAGACGCAAGGTCACTAAGAGATTTGATGTCGTACCAGCCTGGCATTCGCATGCCCATATTCTAGTGCATATCAACCCTGTTATCGAGGACGAGGATGGCGGCGAGGATGGGGAACAACGTACGAGGGTGATGGGGATGTTGGGCGCGTTAGGGAAGACGAATTTAACTTCTTCGAACTTGCTTCGCCGGCGCCAGTTCTCGGCAAGGAACATCCTGATGGTGTGAGTGGTTTTGATAGCTTCACCACATGAGAGACTCACCATCCAACCCCGCTGTCCCCCAGGCCATGGGCCATGATGACGGTTGCCGTGTGTCGCTTGAGAGCGGGCACAACTAGTGGCGCCTTGCCCGCCATGGTGAAGAAGAGTCGATGGTGAGACGAGTAATAGTATAATGTAGGCTGTAATTAAGGATGCGACATTGGGTTGAGGACAGCGGCGGCAAAGCGGGTCGCTTCCGCGCCTCGTTCCTGCAGCGGGCCCGAGCTCCAATCAAGACGTCATCCATTCACGCTTTCCCCTTGCTAACATTCTCCTGTCCCCAGAGCCCATCTCACTTGAAATTCAGGTTGATGATAGAGTGTACCGACGGCCACGCTGAACCTTCGACATCACGCTGCAGTTTCTACTCTCCCCTTCAATCCCTTCGACCATCTACCTCGCCATGACGAGAGTCACCAGGACATCTGCCGCCAAAATGGCCAGCTCAACAGCCGGGCAGATGCAACTGTCAAGTCCTTCCGCCCCCCTAGCTCCATCTCAAAGCAGAAGGAAAAAACCAGCGAATACCGAACCAGACTCCTCGCCTCCCACAAGAGACCCAGTCACACCCAACACCGCTCGAAAGAGGTCCCGTCCAGGTGACATCAAGAAAGACGAGAATGCCAACGAACTTCCCCACAATTTAGGAAGTATCCCAGAGCTGATACCAAAGGATGAGACGTCTTTGCCAACCGATCTTCCGAAGAAGAGAGCCCGTAAAGCCAAGAAAGAAGAGCTTGACGAGGTTATCGCGAAAGCCACTGCTACCGAATCGTCGCCCAAAAAGTCGAAGAACAACAGCTACGGCCTAAAACCAGGACAAACACCTTATCCAAATTGGTTACACCCGACTGCGGATGAGTGCGAGGAGGTAACCCGTCTCCTATCAAGTGTGCACGGCGATGTGAAGCCGCCCAAGACAATACCTACGCCCTCCCTCACCGTGTCCGGCTGCGGTGAAGTGCCTTCTGTGCTCGACGCTCTGATCCGGACTCGACTGTCGGCAGCAACGTCTGGTACCAATTCTTCCCGCGCTTTTGCCGGCCTCGTCTCCAAGTTTGGCGTGCTCAAGGAGGGCATCGGCAAAGGCAGCGTTGACTGGAACAAAGTGCGCCTGGCGGATACCAAGGACATATTCGAGGCCATCAAAAGCGGTGGTCTAGCAGATGTCAAGAGTAAAGATATTAAAAAAATCCTGCAAATGGTGTGGGAAGAAAACCAAGCACGACGGGATGCACTCATCTCACAGAACGGTGCTCCAGGCTCGGAGAATGAAAATCCTAAAGAGAGGAATGCCGAGGTTGTTAAAGCTGAGGAAAATATCCTTTCGCTCGATCATCTGCATCTCCTTTCGAATGACGACGCTTTCGACGCCATGACAAAGTTCCCTGGTATTGGGCCCAAGACTGCGTCCTGTGTGCTTCTGTTCTGCATGCAGCGGCCTTCATTTGCCGTCGATACGCATGTTTTTCGTCTCTGCAAGTGGCTCGGCTGGGTGCCATCACCGGGAGACCCAGCCGGGCTTCTTCCTGGCGCTAAAGGGAAGTTTCCTGGACCGACGCGGAACTCAACGTACGCACATTGCGAAGTTCGCATCCCTGATCAGCTAAAGTATCCTTTACATCAGCTTTTCATCAAACACGGAAAGACTTGTCCTCGATGTAGGGCTATTACTGGGGAAAATAGCGAGGGTTGGGATCAAGGATGTGTGATTGACCATCTGGTTCAGCGCACTGGTGGAAGAAAGAGTAACTTCAGTCCCAAAAAGAGCGGCAGTCAACAAAAGACGAAGGGCAAAAAAAGGCATCATGTGGAAGACAGCGAATCAGAACTTAGCGATCTGGTTAGCGGAGGCGAAGAGAGCGCTTCGGCTACCGATTGAGACCTGGAAACATGCGAGATTAAGCTTTGTATGGCTTAGGATTGCTTGATGGCCATATTGGCGATTTTGTATCAATGATTGAGCATCTCCTGGTATGGGCTCCTGGTATGGCCTTGCGTCCAGGGGGATTCTGCATCATTGGGAAAACTAGCCCTCGTAATGACACTGTCTCGCACCCTAAATCAGGGGACTAAGTGGTGGGTTAGGAGGATGATGATGGTGATGACGATACTGCTTGGGGGGAGGTTACCACTCATCATGTAAACTCTGTCAAGATTCCCCTTTCGTATCGTCGTTTTTTCTCAATGTAATTTTCAGTCCATTCCAGAGCAGGACCATCACTTCAACTGGTACGGGTTCCGCAATCCAAGTGGCAGGCGGTGGGCTCTATCGCTTAGAAATGCAGCTCCACATTGAGTACTTTACGGACCTTCGGCTCCTGGAACCTTGTGTGGGGACAGCCAAATCCGTCCGGGAATGGCGGGTGTCGGCAGAAGCAACTAATTGCTGGCAATCAAGAACCTAGACGCCAAGCCTTTTGTATACCCACGCAAAGCTTCATTCGACATCAACAAAGGAGATCAACGCTAAATCCACTTTCCTTGACTTTTCTAATTGGAGGAAATTTGTAGACTAATACACCATTCCAGGTAAACATCTTTCGACTACTTGACCCGGACTCTGTCACTGCAACTGATCCTGTGCCCTCGTGCGACACCTTGCCAAATAACCATGCCTATACTTGCCCCACAGAACGCAGATACAGAACCAGATAGCTGGATATTAATCCACCCTAATCATATCTTCATACCTGCAGCGGATTATAAGAGGCAGGCGATACCACACGCACAAGCTCTACCCCACCTCACCCTCTAAATCGAGTCGACATTGTCGTCATGCGTTGGACAAAATTCACCATAGTTGGGCTCGTACCGAGCATCCATGCCCTTCTCCGATTCTCATGTTCGCAGCTAGTCGTCGAACGTCTAGACCCGCTGGTGAACCCAGGGGAGAAGGTGTCACCGCATCTTCACCAGATTATTGGTGGCAATGCATTCAATGTCTCAATGGACCCAACTATCGCTCCTTCGGACCAGGCTACTTGCACCACTTGCACATTTGCAGAGGATTGTAAGCTATGAAACTATCCGAAGTGAGGTCAACACTAACGCAAGAACAGTCTCCAATTATTGGACGGCCGTCATGTTCTTTAGAGCGCGAAACGGTACATTCAAAAGGGTGCCAATCAAGGGCAACGTCAACTTTGAGCAGAGTCAAGGAGGAATGACCGTCTATTATACGCCTACTTTGGCCAACGGCGCAGTGAAAAAGGGATCCGTTACTGCTTTCAAGAAGGGATTCAGGATGATAATTGGTAAGCACAATCTCCACGGGCTGATTCGTACCCAACGAATTGAAAATTGCAGGCAACCCAACATACCGCACCGAAGCGGAGGCGAAGAAATTCAGGCAACTCACGTACACGTGCTTGAAAGACTCCATGACTCGCACAGGCGAGACTCTCGCTTTCCCAACCC
The DNA here is from genome assembly GCA_010093805.1 of Polyplosphaeria fusca. Lineage (NCBI taxonomy): Eukaryota > Fungi > Ascomycota > Dothideomycetes > Pleosporales > Tetraplosphaeriaceae > Polyplosphaeria > Polyplosphaeria fusca. Next base: position 777,185 of record ML996098.1, on the reverse strand, counting down.
AGCCTTGTCCAGCCGGGATTATGGTGAATGTGCGATTTCCAACCTGCTGGGATGGGACGAACCTCGGTAAGTGAATGGGACTGGCTAGATACGAACTGTATATTGATGTCGAGCAGATTCACCGGACCACATGTCCCATGTAGCCGTAGGTCCAAAAATCCCCTGAAAGACCACGGAAAATTTGGTTGCTAACTGTGCCTTGTCAAATAGTACCCAAGTTCGGGGACTTTTGAGAGCAACGGCCCGTGTCCATCAACCCATCCCGTGAAGATTCCGCAGCTCTTCTACGAAGTCGTTTGGGATACCACCAAGTTCAAGGACAAGAGCTTGTGGCCAGAAGACGGCTCCCAGCCATTCGTCTGGTCATTCGGCGACGCGTGAGTCTCCCCAATAACCCAGACAACCTTCAAAACTTGGAAAACATCGTCATGCCAACGCTAATATGTGCTTAGGACGGGGCTGGGGAATCACGGAGATTACATCTTTGGCTGGAAAGGTGACGCCCTCCAGCGAGCAATGGACAACAATTGCAACATCAACTGCCCAACGTTGAAGTCACAATCTATCGCCGAGGGAAACAAGTGTATTCAACAGCAGAAAGTGTCGGAAAACATTGATGGCTGGCTATCGGAATTACCCGGAGGTATGATGGTGACCGGGCTTGGCGGAACTCCAATCGCATGAAGAGTTTCATAGGTATCAGATGAACAGTTTAAGGAAGGGTGCATGACTTTTGTTTTAATCATTGTAATGATTGACAACTTTGATGACTTGTGGCTATATACTAACCGGCTGTTTTACTAAGTAGACGTTACTGACACGATTGCAACATCTCGAGGACATTGACTGCTTACTAGGTAATGCACTCTGCGATCCTGGTCCGATACGACTACATCTCAGGGCTAAGATCGTCACCTCTCTGCGTCGCAGGCTCAACCAACCGAGTGCGATACGGAGAAGTCTCTTCGGCAAATAGTCAAGGGTTACTGTTTGCATGCTCCCGCCGCTGAGGCTCTACAAGTGAAAACGAAGTCCCAGCACATTTTCCGTTCCTGGGCCGGAGAGCTTTGAGGCTGTACGGAGAATTGGGGACGCATCTTTGGGCACAGCGACCTGAAAATGAATCATTCGTGTCTGAAATGGAGGCTGCTCAAAAACGTTTGTCTCCCCCTTCCCATCGTTCTCATCGTCGGTATCGTTCATGTCGTCTTTAGTAAATGCTTCGAACATGCCGATCTCATCTAATTGCATGATCTATTTCTCCGTTTTGATCAGACTCCCCAATGCTTTGGCTTCAGCTTTCGCCTTCGCTTGCTCTATCGGGAGTTTCATGATTTCATCAGTGAGCACGTTTTTCTTACGTGCTACGACAACAATGTCTCTCTTTTCAGTTTTGTGCGCTGTGTAGATTCGGTACGTGGAGGCGAGGATAGCATATTGTCGAAGAAGGCGTGGACGCTCATACTGTTTGGGCGATACTTGGGGTTATAGCATCGCCAGGATGATCGTATTGTATGATGTTGAAACTTAGGCAAAGCATGAATAGGTTGTGGAATATTGAGGTTGAAGCAAAATTATATACGGAATGTCAATAGGATAGTTAATAGAGATTAGGCTTAGTCAAGGAAACGATGTCGACCGTCATATTGCTGGATGGTATCTTCAAACTTGCGGCCGTCAACACATGCCTATGTATATTAAAAGGTTTTAAGAACGGTAACGCTGAGAAGCAAAAGATCAAATCTAAGAATCCACACGACACAGCTTCCCATTTTCATTCGGCAGACTGTCGACACTCTCGACTTTCCATCGCTCGCTTCCTACACTCGTCGTAGCGAAGAAGACGTCCAGTGGGTCCCACTTTGCTTTCAACTCGAGGAGACGGGGATATTTGCTGCCCCAGAACGACTGTCCGAAATTCGGCTCGAGCCGGTCTGCTTCAGCCAGATATCCACCAGCGCCTGGACTAATATCCCTCCAGCGCTGCATATCTGTAGCCTGAAACTCTTCCCTGATCTTCAAGATCTCCTCTGCGGTCGCATTGACAGGCCATCGAACAGCCTGTTGGGCGAATAAAATATTCTTGCGCCATGCAGGGTTGACGGCATTGTCGGCGTCATCAGGATCGACGGCTTTGATGTTGAAATGGACCTGCACGCGATTGTTTTCGCTTGATTTGCGCAGATTCTGGAAGAGCTCTTCACGCTTCTCCTCTGACTGGAAATTCTCGCGTGGAAACATGCGTGAACCTGTGGTCGCGTTGACCTTTTGAACGACTTCAAGTGGGAATGAGCTCCGCCACGCGTCGTAGAATGTGTCGAAATGGGTGACGTTGGGATCAAATTCAATTCCGAGATTATTGAGTCGCGTGAACCACGGTTCCAAAAGTGCGTTAGTTTCTTCCAAAGTCTTGTTCGGTGCGAAAAATGGGCTCATGTTGAAAGTGAAGATGCCGCTCAACACATTAGGGATGAGTACAAAATACGCGTAAGTCCCAGCGTCCGCATTCGGGATGAAATAGTCGACGTAGGCACGTACGGCGGCCCAGAATGTCTCATTTCCGATCTTCTCGGAGGTGAAGGAAAAGCGAGAAGCAGTTGTTGGCATCTCTGGATGGGCTTTGACGGTAACAGCCGTGACTACACCAAACGTCGATCCACCACCCCCTCGAAGAGCCCAGAACAAATCAGCGTTGGAAGTTGAGTTGGCGACAACGAAGTCTCCCGCCGCTGTCACGACATCATACGAGAGAACCTGGTCTGCTCCCGTCCCATAGAGAGATGTAAGTGGAGAGTGACCACCACCCTGGATGTAGCCCCCGAAGATGCCTACAGTCTCTCCTTCGCCGCCCACGATAGTTCTTGACTTTTCACTAGCGGCTTTGTAAGCCTCAAAGGCCTGGACTCCCGCTCCTGCTTTGAAGGCAGGGCCAGAGTAGCCAAGCTCTTTATCCAGGTACTCTTCAATATATGTCATGTCTTTGAAGTAATGGGTCCAGATGCTCAGGGCGTCCTTGCCGCTGGACTTTCCGAGAAAATCGTGACCTGTGTTTCTGACAACAAGGCGGATGCCATTGTTGCGGGCAAAGTTGACACCCAATTGAACATGCTTGGGCTCTGTCGCGTTGATGACGTACAAAGGGAATCCTCCTCGAGTGCAGTTGTGCGAGTCGAAGACATTGGGCGGTAGACATGTCATGCCTTGGGTCACCGGGCTCATGGCCTCGATCGGGTCGTTCATGTGGTCGTAGGATCGTGACCATGTGGCCGTGATGTTGGCACATTTTTCAGCATCAAAAGACGGACCATTGTAGCAGACGGCAGCCTGGGGTTGCGGTTTCGACAGAAGGCGATTGTCGGTGAGTTGGTTGAGCTTCGACCAGGCTTCATCGGACGGCCAGGCGGCATCTCCAGGGTACACTTTGCAGCGGCGCGTGGTTGTCGATGGTGGTTGCAAAGACTGTGGCAGAAAAAGTGACGCGAGCGTGGATGGTAGCTCAAGGAGGCGCGAATCAAGGTCGAGCAAAGCAGATGTGGATATGCCTAGGACGGGATTGGCTTGCGCAGACGCTGCCAGGCATATGGTGACGCATAGCCGGGCCGGAAAAGATGGTCGCCCCATCCTGGTCGTGATGTTTGGTGCCCCTCTTCCAACCTACAGTACCGTGCAACAGCTGGTGAAGATGGGGTGTGACGACGGCAGCGTCTCCGTACTCGCGCGGGTCGAGCAGCAGGAGACATGATTAATTAAGTGAGTCCATGGTGTTATAACGGTGGAGAGGGCGTGGTCGATCGTTGCTGGATGTGAAAGGGGTGACTACCCAGAATGGCGACAGCTCCGCCACGGCGCCACGTGCTGCCGTTGGCCTCGGGAGCAGCCTTGTCGGCTTGGAGTGCGAGTTTAATCCACTATACTTTCCAACTACCCTTGCAGGTACAAGTTAGCATTCGCAGCCGTTTGCGCTGCTGTCTCACCGACGTGGGAACGAGCGGCAAAGGATCCAACTCTGGTCTCGTGAAGGGTGCCGTGGTGGATGCATACTCCATACTCGGTACGTACACAGCTGGAGCTCTGCCGAGGAGCCTCCCGGCGCGGTACCTGACCAAGTCGCCGCACGGCGTGGCTTGCGGGAGAGAGTCAAAAACCTGGACCTGTTCACCAAAGTGGAGAAGACAGGCCGCTAGCGAAGCCAGTTCCAACCTTCGGCCACACTCACGACTCGAATGCGACCGCTTGTCAGCCCGATGCCCGTCACAGTCTCTATCCCGCTCCATGCCCTGCAAATCGATTCCCAACTGACTCTGGTGACACACTTGCCCATGCAGGCAACATGTTTGTGCCCCTGATTCCCCTCCATGACAGCGGCCCTATGGTCCCGCGACCATCGCCCGCACAATGACGATAAGACACGCTCGTTGATCCTAAAATACCCGGTTTGCGCCCTGCGAATTGCAAATCTCTTCCCTCAGATCTACCAGATCTCCCGGCTCCCTTTCGCTCCTGTATGCACGTCTCGGTGATACATACAAATGCTTCGGCCTCTTATCTGAGCACCTCTCTCCATTCTACATCTGCATGACATGGTGGAGAGCCGCCAGGCAGAGGCGCTCGCGCTGGCATGCCTCTTTCCTGTACTTGCGGCCCTTTTCGTCGGGGCTAGGACCTATTCGCGCTATCTAGGACAGAACTTTGGTTGGGACGACTGGCTCATCTATATCGCGCTGGCCCTTTTGCTTGGAGAGACCATCAGCATTTACAAGTGTGAGTCCTGTCGTGAGCCGGACGACTGCTTCGCTCACAAAGGGCTCAGACATTCTGCTCAGTCACACGGGTTATCACGTCCATGACATCCAAAAACAAACTCCGGAGCAGCAGGTGCTGGCTTTGAAATGGAGCTTCGCAGTGCAGATGTTTTATCACCCCATGATGGGTGCCATCCGTGCTAGCATCATCCAGTTCCTGTTCCGCGTCAGGGACAAACGCTTCTTCATCAAGCTTTCGCTACACGTCGTCTGTGAGTGCCCCAGATCGATCCACCGAGCCCGTGGTAAACTAACCTTCACAGTCTGGATAAACATTGGTTACATGGTGTCGACCACATTCGTCAATATCTTCCAGTGCACCCCGGTTCACTATGCGTACATGAGACCCATCGAGGACCTGGACGGGACCAAGCATGGCAGATGCATCGACAGTCTCGCATTTATCCTCGCGAGTTGTGCCCTAAGCATTATAATGGATCTAATCATCATTCCGATCCCCACAGCAATGGTCTGGAACCTCCAGATGCGTACGAAGACAAAGACTGCTGTCGTCGTCATCATGTCAATGGGATGGGTGTAAGTACAATACTTGGACTCCAAAGCCGCTGACTGATGCGATACCTCAGTGCGACCGCCGTCTCTGTTGGTCGATTCGTCGTCTACTATATCCGATTTTCGCCTGATCAGAAAGACAAGACTTGGGACATTGGCGTCGTCATCTCCATCGTTGAACCAGCAATCGGCATCATTGCCGCATGTGCACCTGCAATGAAGTGTCTGATACGCAATATGGCACCCCGATACTTCTCAGAGAGCGAGACGTCTTTTAGTACCCGAGGTCAATCTGTACCAAAGTCCGGGCATCATCGGAAATCGTCAAGCCTCCACTATGCGATGGGAAAGGAGATCGAGCAGAGCCGTGTTGATCGGCTCGCACGCGACGAAGAGATGTATGGGATGAGATCGCTTGGTAGCGCCGACTCGAGAGAGTACATAGTGACGGTCACTGCTGGAGCAGGAACGAAACATGAAACAGCCGGTGCTCAGCGAAAGCTGAGCGTGAAGACAGGCCGCAGCGATACAGTGGAAGCGGTACCGAAAACATTTCTCCGCGACTGATGAGATTGCTGTTCATCAACTGTTGGACATCGGTAGCCATCTGCCGAGGAATTCAGGTTCGCGAAAAACACGGCGAAGTATCATGTCTTTGCAGTCGAATGAACCACTTTCACAACATGGAATCATATGCCAAACCATTTTCGCAGTTATCATGCATTTCGATCTGCGCTTCGGGTCCCGGCGCACATGTTTCGCGAAGAACGTGACTGAGTCTGAACGGTGGCTCATGGAAGGCACAATCGTACTTGTGCTATTGTGATACCGGCGCTCCACATTCATCAGGAATCCGGAGGCTTCGTCAAAGTCTCAGCAATCCAAAGATTCTCCATCCCTCATTTCACGAACGTGTTGACGGGCAGGCGGTATATATCAATAGTCCAGTAAGGCCGCCTTGTGCCCTCCCACGCTTTACTACCTCGCAAATCCGAAGGAACATTAATATCCTCCCATTTGGTGTCAAAGCCGGCCTCATAGAGGTCCATTTCGGCAACCTGTGCAACCACTAGTTAATGCAGATGTCCCACAACATTCGAAATAGATACGCACCTTCGTGTAGACATCATAGCATATCTGTCGGTCTGCGCCCAGTCCATTGTACCATCCAAACATGCCCTCTGGACTCAGGAGCTGGATGACATACTCTGAGAAGAACTCCTTTAACGCCTTGTAGTCCTCGGCAAACGTGTCATAGTAGATAGCATCGAGCACGACACCCTTCTCGACCAGCTTTGGTAGCACATCCTGCCATCGTCCCTCGTGAATGGTGACATTCGGCTTGTCGTACCAGCCTTGATCGCGCAGCCGCTGCAAGACTTGTGGGTGTGCTTCGACTATGTGATGCTCGGCGCAATCGTGGGTCTGTATCGCAGTATCCACGATACCCATGCCGTGACCTACATTCATAGCACGTAGCCCAGCTTTTGGTATCAAAGTCTCAGCATGGCGCTGCATGATTTGAGTTTCCCAGTCCATCATGACGGCGTTGTCGCTCTCGTCTAGCAGTATGCCGGGCTTGTACCGCAATTGGCTCTTTAGATACGCTCGATTGTCTTGCGATACATCATCTAGTATCTGATCCTCGACTGCCTTTTGTATTGCTTTGACAGCGTCCTCAGAAACCTTCTGCTTCTTAGCCGCGGGCTGCTCTTCACGTGATTCGTCCTCCTCTTCCGCTTCGTGTTCGTCCCCATCACCAAGACCTAGCTCTTCCATCTTGGAAAATAGTAACTCAGCGCGCACGCCGGCTTCGACCATGATGGCATATATCTTCTTCTGTCCTTGCCTCAGAGCAATGCAGCCAGGCGTCTCATCCTCCTTATTCAAATCATTCCAGATAGCGCCGTTTCCCAGTAATAACTCGACGACACTGACGGCATTCTCGTCGGCCTCTTCCCCATGGTCGGCCTTTCCGCAAGCAACTATAGCAGCGTGCAATGGTGAGGTTGCGACGGTCGCCGTGGGATCTTGGACGTTTGCTGAGCCTTCGCAAAGCAAGACTTTAAGAGCTTGAAGGTCATGCCGCTCAGCAGCCGAAATGATGCGTTTGGCTAGCAAAATGTCTTCTTCTGAAGCATGTTCGGCCATTGTTGGTGTTTTGCAGTGATTAAAATTGGACGTGGTGGGTGCGCCAGAAATTTATCGCAGCTGGCTTATCGATAAGCGGAGCATTCACTACCGGTAAGGCTGCTTCAAGAGATATAGCGGCATATTAATGCGAGAAGCGTGCACATTCCGCACCAGGGTCACGTATAATGCTGCGGAAATGAGTTGTTATATAGGAAAATGCTCATCTCCCAACCTCAAGCAGTGTGGAAGGCTTCGGGGTATCGTGGACAGGGCTAAAGCTTCGTTCCACCGCCTATCCTGACCCAAATACCATCCGCTTGAAGGAGTGGTGTGTTATTGGCGTCCTTCATTACGCCACGCATTTTCATCCTGTATCCTTTGTCTTCCAACGTGTCCACTTCGATCCCGACCATGCCCGGACAGAGTACCGGCTTCAAGAACTTCATATCCAGTTTCGCAGTGACCATAGAACCCTTCAACGCTTCAGAGATGGGTGTACCGTCTTTCACGGCCCGTTGCCAGTCCGGCTTGATGGCCTGCCATTCTCCCCCGACAGTTTTCTCACTCTCGCTCCCAATCATGGCGAGGGCCAGCGCTTCGTCCATCAGAGTCATTGTGGAGCCACCGTGCGCAATGCCAGGGAAGCCAACTAGACCTGAGCCGAACTTGCACAAGACTATGCATTTTGTGACGGCTGAGGAGCCTGGCGGAGGGCGTTTGTAGAGTTCGAGCCACAATTGGACGCCGTCGAAGGCGCGCATCGTCTGGTTACAGAAGACGTCGGCAGCTTGGCCGGGTTCGACATTACGGGTGCGCGCGCGAATTCGCCATTCAGGAGAGGTGAGGTATGGCGTTGCCCACGCGATGGGGGCAAAGGCTTCGATCCACTCGGGACGCGCTGAATCAACGGGCGTCGTCAGGGACATGGCGGATGGATGGGGCGACAGTCGAGGACGTGACGAAGGAAATGGGAGAGGTCGCGCGGTGCTGCCATGACGCAGAGAAGGTGGTATTTATCGACGAGGTGAGGAGGGCAGTGCTGACCAAAGAGTTTCCCGACAGGGGAATATGTAGAATGAAGAAGCGAACAGGGAAGTCGCCGTATCGGCATGTCCTTGGTCGGCAAGACTGGACTGGCTAGATCAAGGCCTCTTTTGGGAGAGCCGGCACCATGCAACTCGAATGAGGAACAGATTGAGTGGGTATGGCCGGGTCTGTTGACGGCGCTCGACTGCTGCCGACAGGGGCTCTGGAGGCTGGAGGCTGCAGGCTGCAGGCGCGAGATGGCTCTCCCTCTCCAAGGCATCCACTCCAATCAGTGGCATTGCTCACCACGGCCTTCCACAGCCTTGAACGCGTCCCAGCAGGCGGCACATGACATCGCGCGCCGGCCCAGATGCGCCTTCCCACCTTGTGTGGCGGCACGACACGCCTGCCTGGTGCGCGCGTCAGGCTCCCATCCGCTGATCTCACCAGCCCCGATTCCCAGAATCCTACAAAGTCCACATCTCTCGCCGTCTTTCTCCAACACTCTCGCCGTCAATTCCACTCTCCAGAGCCCGCCACTTCTTCTTGTACATTCTTCTGTCTGCTGCCCCGTTTGCTTCTCCCAATCACATTACAGCACCATGGGCCCTAAGAAAGCGGCCGTCGAGGCCATAGCGGTTCGACCTGGAGCTCTGAAAGGAAAGAAGATGATCATCACTGGCGAGATCGAAGGCCAGACTCGCAAATCAGCCGAACAGATCCTGGTCAATGCCGGCGCCACGATTGAGAAGTCGCTGAACAAGGTGAGCCCAGCCAAGCGTCGGCGTCGCAATCGCACAACACGTGCATCTGAGAATTGCGTTGAGTCCTTTTCAGAATGTACAGCTTGTCGTCTTGGGCGAGAAGGCTGGCCCTAAAAAGCTCGAGAAGATTGAGGAGCTGAGCCTGGAGACCACCGAGTGGGATGATCTGATCGCAGACATCAAAGGCGAAGGAGGTGACGCCGAAAATGATGATGAAGACGATGACATGGACGATGAGGAAGAGGAAATTGAAGAGGTAAGAGGAAAATGCATCACGTCTCAACGCAAACCTGCGCTGTTCCCGCGTGCGGCACGCCCATGTTTGTCCCTCACAGCTGATTAACAACTAGGAGCCCAAGCCAAAGGCGAAAGCACCGAAAACCAAGGCCAAGGCCAATACGAAGGCCAAAGCCGAGCCTGTTCCAAAAGCCACAGCAAGCTCCAGCTCAAACGATTTCCTTTCAGGCAAGAAGGTCATCGTCACCGGCACTGTTCCCGGCTACGATCGCAGGCGTGCCCAGGATGTCCTCGAAGAGGCTGGAGCCAACTACCAGGCCTCGCTCAACAAGAAGGTCGAGCTCGTTATCCTCGGCACCAATGCAGGACCAGACAAGCTCGCCAAGATCGAAGACCTGGGTATAGAGACGATGCCCTGGAAGGACGTTGCCGACAGGCTCGGCCTCGAGCCTGTCGTCGAGAAGCCTGCTGCGAATGTCGAAGTTGGCAACGCTCCTGACTCCGTCGATGGATTGACCGTCATCATTTCCGGAACGATCGAAGGCCAGACTCGTTCCTCCGCCCAGAAGGCACTTGAGGGTGTTGGAGCAAGCTTCGCTAAGTCTCTCAACAAGAACGTCGAACTGGTCGTTCTAGGTGTGTCTTTGCACTGTGAACAATCTCTCCGCACATGCTGATTACGTCCAGGAACCAACCCCGGTCCAGACAAGTTGAGGAAGATCGAGGAACTGGGCATCCCGACTTGCACCTTCGATGCACTTGTCGAAAGCTTGGGCCTTGAACTTGATGCCGAGCCGCCGAAGAAGAAGGCAAGGAAGGTCTAGTATGCTTCACGTGGCTGGATGAGCTACGGTATACGGCATTCTCCACAAGGCTGTATGGGTATCACAAAATGGGTATGGCGTCACGGCGTCCACCCGAGCTTAATATGAGGCTCGACAGTTGCGTCTCAATACATCTACCAAGTTCGGGCAGTCACGTTTACTAAAAAGAACCACGTGTTCACATCAAAGTCTATAGCAGCCCGAAGTATAACGCACGCTCATCCTATCCCCAGGCTCCTAGTCATCCCTGCGTTTCTCTCAGCTGCTCCTCTTTCCACGTGTTCCACTTCCGCCCCAGCTCAACATATTCTCGGTCCTCCATTGCCTACTCACAATCAAAAGCTTCTCTATGCTCAAACCTCAACGCAAAATGCATATGGATACAGATTTAGATGGGAGGGGATTAAATTAAAATATATTTACTGGTTAGGGTGAATGTGGCATCAAAATTATCAGTTAAAGATACCCTCTTATCTACCCTAACTACTGAAGCCCTAAAACCACGTGCTAATATTTCCCAGTACGGTCATACTTCTCCCTTCGGTCGTCATCGCCAAGTATGTTCATCGCACGATTGATCTCCGCCATACGCTTTGTAGCCTGAAGCTTTGCAGCTTCATCCCCACGAATCCGATCGGGGTGACTTTTCAATGCCAGCTTGCGGTGTGCGGCCTTGATGTCATCATGTGATGCGCCTACTGGTACACCGAGGACATCATACAATTCTGTGGGACGCGTTGGTGCCGATGTGGGCTTAGGACAGTGCTCGTAAGCGGGCTTGCGCTCAAACGTGCTGTAAGAAGACTCGGCTTTTGGAAACGCCGAGGCGAAAAATGGTTTACGTGGTGTAGACTTCGCCTTGCTGAAAAATTTGGAATTTTTCTTTTCGTCGCGAGGCCGGGATTTGGTACGATGGGAACGAGTGTGGGGGCGTGAGGAGCCGTTCGAAGACGATCGGTTCGAGCTGGAATGGTATGCCGGCTCATGCTCAGCCCACGATGGACGAGCTTCGCGGACGTTGTATTCCTGGCCTACCGGTCGGACCTCGCAATACACCGGCTGTCCATTATAGTTTCGATACTCAAAGGTCGAGGGTGTGTAAGACTCGTTGCCACGGGGGTCCGGGCCAAGAAATGAAGGGCTACGCATGTTGTACGCATAGCGAGGGACAGCTGTGCGTGTCTGGTAATAAGAAGCCATGGTGAATACTTCACTCAACGTTCGTACGGCTAGGATAATCAACCCTATGTGTTATATGCCAACTCATAATTTCAGCGGCGCTCGATCGCTCTTATATTAATTACTACAACAATGCAACTGGGGAGCGCATTGAACAATGCGTACTCTGAATGTTCTAGTTTCTTCTCTCATCATAGAAATGAAGTGTAACCTAGGCGTGCCAATTGTGCCAAAATTGTGAGGACTCAGCTGAATTTGAAGAGTATCTCAAGAACAGGCCAGTGTCTCTATTTGAACCTTTGGCCCCTGGTTGGTGACCGTCATAAGATTATAGCCGTCCGTAGAAGATATCCACAGTCGCCGCAGTCACAGCTTTTGTCTGTTGACCAATTTTCGCGAGATCGTCACCACTGCATCAAAGATCGAGGGGTTTTGGGCAGGAGCGCTTGAGTGTGGCGAGCCGATCGACTAGCCTTCTCTTCGTTTGGAGCTGGAACGAGCCTTAGAACCAGAGACGACGCTTTCGCCCCGGGAAAGGGTCTGATCCGGACAGCAGCCTTTGTTTGTTTCGCTTCCTTTGCCAAGCGAGAGGCTGAATGCTACGGTCTTTTTGGCAAGACCAGCACGGATGTGTGCAAGTCTGGAACCAAGTCAAGCTTCCGCGGGCATTGCTTTGACGACAAAGGCTTGAAAAGGCATCTGTGTAATCTTTCGACAGCCAATCTGGACATTTGGTACCGAAGCGACACGCTTGTCCATTCACATTCCTTTGTTGGAATGGACCTCGTAAGTAATCACGTGGGTAGAGAACAAGACATGTAAGATAACTTACAGCATTAGGTGCCTATGGAAATGAAGCCCAAGCTGAAAAATCCGGTTGCGTGGTTCAAATACTAGTCTCCGGAGCTAGATTTTCCACTTCGGCGAACCGGTCTGGCCCCTTTCCGGGGAACCAGCTGAGTTCAAATGGCGTGGAAAGCTCACCTCCTGCACTGTATCATTTCCATCGGAGTGCCATCGACGCACATACGAGCCGACACGTACGACAACGGCAAAACTAGTACTTCGAATAACAACGGCAAACATGGAGTGATTCTAAAAATGGCCGCGGCAGATAGAGGTCCAAACTCAACATATAAGGGCTGGCCGGATCATGGTATGGAGAATGAAGCTTTAGGCGTCGATAGAAAGGACTGGGAGCGACCCTCAACAATGCATAGTCACTCGGACCCGATTCGAAGAAGTCGTTCACAAAGTTCCCGGGGTGGGGAAGATGAGAAAATTGGAGATGTACGGAGGCGCGACTCTCTCGCGCCCGTTGACTCACTTTGGCCGAGTCCGCTTCTTCGTCTCGCCCACTTACGATCCTATACCACATCGAGGAGGAATTCCATTACCGGTCCATCACCAGATAAGCCAGACTCTCAACGGCGGCCTTCAATGCTGAGTCGACTGAAATCTTCCATCAGTACATCCGGAGCAAGCGGGCAGGACGCAAAACTGATGATTCATCCGTCTGATTTCCGAGCGGCGTCCGAATACCCAGAAAAGCGGTTCATCGATTCGGTCGGAATGGTTATACCGGGTGTATGTGACAGAATACAATGCCTGCGTGAGCCCGCCCATTTCGTCTTTAGCTGGAGGCTATGCGAACCTCTCGAATACACCACTGCTTTGGCGGATCATGGTATTACATTTACCGACTACAGTCTCCTGCTTGCCGCTCTTGAATATTTCTTGGGCGGTCTCTCCAAAGATCCGAAACGGCGGTTTAGCGAGGTCAGCGACCAACATTACCGGCAAAGTTTCCGACTATTTCGCAAAGACAAAAGGTTATCCAAGGATGAGGAGAAGCTAGGCGGCTCGGTTAAGACGAGGGATTCTGTGCTTGAGACGGCAGCGGAGTTCAAGAGGATCGGAGACTATGCTGCTGAGTTAGAGAAGCACTTGGCCGATATAACCTGGAATTTGCGTGCCAGGGGCGTCCCTGTCATGGTCTGTGTTGGTTCTTTCTCCCTCTTCTCACCAAACCGCATTTCCGAAGCGCATGTCCAAGTCTTGCATGTACCGCTCCGGTCCCGCCGCAAGGTCGATGAAGCGATCGAGTACTGGTCGAAGAATCGATCTCCGGATGGCGTCTTTGTAGATCCATTTCGACATTCCGAGAGCGCGTGCGTCTCGTTCACGGGTCGAGACTTCTCAAGCAACCGCCGTAGCCGGTCGCCGCCATCGCCAATGACTACTACGGTCAAGACCGTTTACCCTCATCAGCAGCAACGGGACCGTTCGATACCATGGCCTATATGGCCTAACGCCATCCCGGTGCACAAGAGAGGTCTCATCGAAGACCACGCAGAGGAATATGGAGCTGATCCATATTTTCGGGCCTGGGTACGCGCCGACATTAACAGCCACACACCTTCTTCATACGCCAAGTACATGATCGAAAGGGAGGACGACCCGTTCATCAACAAGAGAATGACCTATGTTGTCTCTACATCCAGAGCAAAGCTTTGGTATCGGTTACTTACTCGAGGCATTGGCGAATGGAAGCAGCAGTACCCCAGTATTGTCAACAGAGGAATTTATGAGCACAACCGTAGGCTCGAGGCTCGAAAGTCGGTCGAACTTGGTTACAGAGTAAGACTTGCACGCTTTGCGTTTCGCCATGCAATCTTTCCGGCACACACGCCTGAGATGGAGAAGCTGGGCCTCACGTCGGACGTGTACAGGAAGGCTTTGTCGGATATCGAGGGCATCCGTGAAAGGTACGACAACAAGGTAGCTCGGTGCCCTTTGATACGATGCATTTTCCGCAAACGTGGGCCAGATGACGCGATTCCCGAGATGGTTGAATTGATCAAGAAACTGAACTCGCAGCAACGTGGCGTTGTGTGGACCTGTGAGGGGATTCCTGGTGTATATGAGCGAGGCATGGGGCGATGTGGAAAGGAGTGGGAAATAAGCGTGTGGAACGGGGAGGATCCACTCGAGCTACTCTTGCAGTTGGAGAGATGTGGTATCATTGAGAAAAGGCTGACCGACGATGATGACGGAGAATGAGAGTACGAGGAACACGTAAACACGAAGACATGGTTGAATAGTAATCCGATTAGATGGTGTTGAGAAGGCGAGCAGAAAGGATTCCGCGCGTATTAGCTTCGGCCTTAACTTATTACATATCTTCGCAACAATTCCGTCCTTAACTTAGCTAATCAGCGGCAGACTCGCTGATTCGCCAAAGACGGTCCAATCCGAAAACGCAGCATCGGTCTTGCACCGGACGAACGAGCCCATGTCCGACGGTCTCCTGTTCCGCTAGCATTTCCAATTGTCCAACACCTTTGTAAAACGCAAAAAGGGTCGGGGTGGGGGCACTCGTTGGCCTTGTGGGGCTTTTACGGCGGCAACTCAGGCCATAGCAGGATGGCGAGCAATCGCATCATTATGCAGCCTCATATATATAGCTGCTCTACTTCCCCTCTTGCTTGCTCTCCCATCCTACTTTCGAATCTACAACTTGTTTGCAATGTCTGAGATCAAGAACGTCGTCATCATCGGTGTATGTGGAACCCGTGCCCCACAAGACGCCTCTCACTGCATGGAATTGCTGAGAGTCTTTATTGACGCGAACTAATTGTCCCAGGCTGCCGGGAACCTCGGCCCAGCCATCCTCGATGCATTTCTGCAAAAGTCATCATTCAATGTCACAGTCCTGACGCGCGAAGAGTCAAAGTCAACCTTCCCGTCTGGCGTCAAAGTCGTTCGGGCCGACTACAGCTCCATCGACTCGCTGAAGGAGGCCTTCCAGGGCCAGGATGCCGTCGTCTCGCTCGTTGGCGGCAATGCTCTTGGTGACCAGCAGAAGTTGATCGATGCCGCCATCGCCGCTGGCGTCAAGCGCTTTTTGCCCTCGGAATTCGGCAGCAACACGGAAGATGAATTCGTGGCGGCCGCAGTGCCCGTCTTCAAGTTCAAGATTGCGACTGTGGATTATCTCAAGAGCAACGAGGACAAAATCAGCTGGAGCACCATCATCACTGGGCCGTTTTTTGACTGGGTTGGTCTAGCTGCCAAGCATGTGATTCTCGGTCGAGTACAGATGCTGATATGACCACAGGGCCTGAAAATTGGCTTTACGGGCTTCAACCTCGCCAACAAGAAAGCCAGCCTGATCGACGAAGGCAAAGGGCATTGGATCGGTACTAACCTAGCTCAAATCGGTCTCGCTACGGTCAAGGTCCTCGAGAAGGCGGCCGAAACCAAGAACAAACACATCTACATTTCATCCTTTACGACGACTCAAAACGACGTCTTGGCTGCTCTTGAGAAGTTCACAGGGTCCAAATTCACGGTCGAGAACACTAGCAGCAAGGAGCATGCTGCTCGAGGAGCAGAGCTGGTTTCGAGGGGCGACTACAGCGGGATCATGCTTCAGATCCAAGCCACGGCACTCGGGGACCATGGCCATGGTGACTATTCGTCTGCTGGACTGTGGAACGAGAAGTTGGGACTGCCGAAGGAGGATTTCGAGGCTACGATCAAGGGGGTGCTGGAGGGTTAGTTGGTGGAGGACCGAAAGGCTTCCATGGCACGCAATAGGAGTGACAATGCTATCCTTGAATTACTAGCCCGAGCAGCGTGCAGTGCAAAATAACAGAAATAAAGGTGCGGGAGGGCCAGGATTATAACTTTTCATGTCTCTCATCCAAGTGAGCCAGCCTCGGTTGATGGTCAAACACGTGACGCGGTCATGGCTGAAACTCGGTGGGACGGTTTCCTAAACGCCATGCGAGTAGGAAGAGAGTCCAGAAATAGCTGTACCGGGGAGATGATGCAATGGGAGTGAGGGTGTGAATCGATGGTGAGGAGCGTCGCTGTTGATGTGGGCGGGCTGGAGAGGACGGGCGAGGAGGAACAGTGTACTACAGGTTGCGAGGAACAGTGCAGCCAACGAGGAACAAACAGAACAGAGCAGGTCAGGAGAGGTGTGCGCGCCAGGAGAAATAGGTGGGACCGTGGGAGCAGCCCCAGATCGGCGGGAGAGCTGCGCCACTGCCGCGCAGGCCATCCTAGCCTGCTCCTCACAGCCAAGGAGTTTGACCTTGATTGAGGCTCCCCGGCCCATCGTCATTTCGCACCGCGGCCCTGTTCATCTTCTTCTGTCGCTCGTTCTCTGCACCGCTCTCCTGTCATGTGGAGGCTTGAATCACCACTTCACCTGCAGCAGCCTTTGTCACCCGCCATCCACCTTTGTCCCTGGCAGGCCAACCACTCGACCGAGTAGCCTCTGTCAGAGGACACAGCCTCCTCAGCCTGGTGTACATGAAGTGCCTCCCTCCTCCGCTCCTCCTTCTGCAAGACTTGTTCGCGCCAACATGCCGTCGTTGCTGGCAGCCCGAAACCCGTTGAGCGATGCGAAGAACACGCTGTCCTCGTGGGACAATTGCATGGCAAAGAACTATTGCAAGTCAGTGCCGGCCTCGCCCATGGGCGCGTTGCACCACCACTAACCGGGGGACAGATGGCCCGTCATCGTCGCCATTGTCGTCGGTTCGCTGATCATCCTGTCGATTGTCTTGTGCGTAGCGAGGTGTATATGCTGCGGCGCCGAGTGCGCGTGTTGCTGCTTCAAATGCTGCGGCGGCTGCTGCGGCGGCTCTGGTCGAAAAGGCGGACACAAGCGCATGAACAGCACCGCCGCCCCTCCTCCACCGGTATATCCCTCGTACGGCATGCCTCCCGCCCCTCCTCCCGCACCCGTCAACGAGCAGTACCGCCCGCACGCCGTCCCCACGTACCGCGGCGTCGAGCCCGAGAGACCCAAGTTTGCCACCTTCGACGCGTCGGCCAAGCCCGCAAACGAAGATGCCCTGCCCGCCATGCCGTCGTGGAGTGATGCAACCAGCTACAAGGTCGAGGAGACGGTCCTGCCGGAGAAGAAGGGCGACTTGGAGATGGATCGCCTGGATCAGACGGGAGCGGCAGCCGTGGGAGCTGGCAGGATATCTCCCGGAAGGTCACCAGTGCAGCGCTCTCCTACCGCCGACAGCTACGGATTTCCACCGGGCTATCAGAACGACTCCTTTGTGAGCGCTCAGCGAAATAGCCCCGGTCCCTACACAGACCAGTATGGGCAACACCGCGACGATTACAATGGGAATCAATCGCTGTCACCAGTGTATGGCGCGCGCGCGGGCTACGCTCAGAACCAGCAGCACGGTCGACGCTCTCCAGGGCAAGGTTACAATCGACAATACAACGCTCCATCTCCCGGTCCGAGGCGGAGCCCCACCCAGCCCAACATGTACGGAGATGAATATGGGAACGGCTACGGCATGTCCAACTACGGCCCTGACGTCGGCCGTGAACCGTCGCCGGCAAGCTACCAAAACGACAGCTATGCTCCTGCACCCGTGAGGAAACAGTCGCCTCCTTATTCGAACCCGAGTCCAGTCGCTTCTCACCCTCCTGCCCTAATGGCGCCAGCAGCACCAGCCTACCCCGGCCAGCAAACTTACCACACAGAAGACGCAGCACAAACGAGCAAACCCACATACCGTGCCTTTACTCCAGCACAGGACCAGTATGGCGGGGCGCAGAGGGCGCCGGGCGATCAATCGTGGAAAGAAGTATAGATGCAAGCTGGCTCGTTCTTGCTCCTGTTCTCTTGCATAGCGCCGGCGTTTTCGGGGTCTGTCGCACTCTGCGCACCAAGAAGTCTTTTGGCCTTTTCATGCCCATGTATGTAGGTTAGTATATTCGGATGTTGTGTGGGATAGTGGATGAGAAGAGCTGGTTCTCCGTATCTGTTGCTAGGGCTTAATCTAACCCCGGAATGAAACTTTTGCTCAATGTTAGTAACATGACCCATCTCGGAGAGAAGATGCAGAGAATGTATAGCGGAGATGATGGGGCTTCTTGCTCTATAAAGTACGGAGCACTCGTTCATCCTTGAGTCCCTGCGGGCTCCTGCTCTGCTTTGGTGGAAATAAGTCTCATTTCCTAGATCAAGACTACAGTCGATCCAAATTGCGACGTGCAGCATCACTTAACACGTGGATGAAGGCTTTCGGCTACGTTGCTCGATCGCGATCATGTGAAGCCAAGGATGCGTGATCGACATCAACCGTCCCGAACGGGCAAGTCATGCAGCCGCAGAACGCGATCGCAGTGCAGCATCTCCTCCTTTCACGGCCTCCCATTCCCGCAGACTCCTGCCCATCACACGGCCAGTGATTGAGGATGACATTGCCAATGGGAACGGGCAGGTAATTGCGATGAGCGTCGGAATCGCCGAGCGACTCTTGAGACATGAGGGGGCCGGCCATGACGTCGTCGGCAGCCAGTGTTATTTTGGGACGAGGGGTTCGCAGACGGGGAAAAGCAACGACGGTATGGAACTGACGTGTGCCGTCCGGGCTGCATGTCGCGCGGCCGTTTCGAAGGTGGAGTCCGTTGCTGTGGTTGCCCGCGGAGGGGGAGGAGGGAGTGGAGTCGTGGTGGCTGGGGGGCTGGCGTGGCGCCGCAATCGATAACAACCTCCCCTCCTACGACTCCTACCCCACACGCACACAGGGGTTGGGGATAATCCTCGACGTCCACTGCCCTCTCCTCCAATTGCGGCGCCGTGGCATCCACACCCGCTGCCATGTGTCCAATTGTACATGATGCACTTACTCCTTAGCATTGCCCCATGCAGATCCAGCCGCCTCTCGCCCGCCTCTTGTGCGCCATCGCGACCATGTCTGCACCCGCTACAGACGTCTGCTCATAAGCCGCACCGAACAGGCCGCTTTAGTCTGCTCTCGTTCGCTTGCTTTGCAGCATGCCGCTTTCTTTAGACGCCACAGATGCGAGTGTTTGCCCTCGCTAGATCGCGTGACGTCCTCCCAACGACGCAGCTCCGAGCCGCTTTACGCCCGCGTCTCACAGGGGCGCCTTCAGATGGCTGGAAGTGGATTAAGACTAGCAGGCGCGGCCAAGGCGGGCAAAACGTTTCCCTAGAGAGGGTGGGCAGGAAGAGGGGTTGGGCAGTGTAAGCCAATGATCCCAGGACAACCCACATCATTAGCCGTTTGCTCACGCATCCTCCAGCCATCTACCGCCCCCAAGCGTCTCTATAGCGGCTGGTTTGCAGCAGTGTTGACGCATGGATGATGATCGTCTGCCACCCTTGTTTTGCCGACGTCCCAGCATCAACCGATTGTCCGTCAGTGCTCCATGCACAGTCACGGCGTCAGTGCGCCATTTTGTACTATTTAGTTTTGTCCCCTCCTCCATAGCCTCCTACTCTATGTACTGATCGAGCTCTGCTTTCCTCCTCCTCCTCCCGATATCCAATCGTTGTCTAGACTGCTACCTCGTTCAGCAAGTCTAGCCCTTCGTTACCAAGAAAACTCAAGCCTCTCATCGTACTCGAGGAAGCTTGTGTCGACGACTCGATCGCATTGCAGCCATGAGGAACACTCTCGTTTCTCTCGCCCTTGCGGCAACCGTTCTGGCAAATCCAATGCCCCAGGCGGTTTCCTCTGCCATTGCTCCCGAGGCTCCCGTCCCATCCGGTTGCTCGACCTCGCGCGAAGGCACCTTTCAGATTACAGTCGTTAATGTCACAAGCTCGGCAAAGCGCGACGTTGAAAAACGCCAGTTGTCCGGCATTCTTACATTGAGTCTTTCAGACGAGATTTTGAAGGATCAGGCGGGACGGACCGGATACATCGCTAGTAATTTTCAGTATGTCAGCACTGTTCCCCAAATGGCAGGAATTCCCAATGTCAGAAGTTAAGATAGGTGTTGAAATTGTTGCTGACTAGAATTGCACAGGTTTCAATTCGATAGCCCACCCCAGGCCGGTGCCATCTATACGAGCGGCTTCTCGGTGTGCTCCAACAACTCTCTGGCCCTGGGTGGCTCAGCCATCTTCTATCAATGCTGGTCCGGAGGTTTCTTCAATCTCTACGACCGTGCATGGGCTGAGCATTGTGTTCCTATCTATCTCGTCGGTCAATCATTCTCCAGCGGAGGTCAAGTCACTCAGGTACGTCATGCCGCGTCTTTGGAATTTTGACGGCATGGACATGTGCTAACAAGTCCGAAAGATCAGCGACGGACAGCCCGGCGCTTCTTCAGCCGTGCCCATCTCTGAGGCTACTGACGGTCAGCCTGTGATGCCGACTGCACCCCCAGTCTCACAGATCTCTGATGGTACGTTGCACTACAGCACAACCACTTGGCTCTCCAAACATCTGAAAGTGGTACCTCGGCTGTAGAACTATTGTTCTATTACGGCCGAACTACGTTTTCATTCTGAGCTGGTCCTACTTTCAAATCAAACAAACGTACTAATTTGCTATCCAGGCCAGCCTCAGGCTCCCACTGGTGGTCCCCCAGTCTCTCAAATCTCCGACGGTCAGCCTCAAGCGCCCACCGGCGCGCCCGTATCCCAAATCTCGGACGGTGAGTCGCACAATAACGCCAAGTGTCTCTCGTACTGATCACCTCTAGGCCAACCCCAAGTGCCCACCGGCGCTCCCGTCTCGCAGATCTCAGACGGGCAACCCCAAGCTCCTACTGGCGGTCCCCCAGTCTCTCAGATCTCGGACGGCCAGCCGCAAGCTCCGACCGGCCCGCCAGTGTCGCAGATCTCTGACGGTAAGCCGCTTCCTCCCCATGCAACTACGCTTTCGAGAGAAACCATACTGACCTAAACAAACAGGCCAGCCCCAAGCCCCGACTGTGGGACCTCCCGTCACGCAAATCTCAGATGGCCAGCCTCAAGCTCCCACGGGCCCACCAATCTCGCAGATATCGGACGGCCAGCCGCAGGCGCCCGCCCCTAGCCCGACAGGCAACTTCACGGGCAATGTCACGACTACGGCTTCGCCTTCCCAGTTCACCGGCGCCGCCGCCGCGTTGCCTATGTTTGGCATCGGTGCGCTGGCTGCCGGTGTGTTTGGCGCCGTTGCCTTGTTGTAAACACACGTCACACTCCCACCCTCTAGTCAGTCTGAAAGACTTGGCTCCTTGTTCTCCTGAACATAATCACTCCTTATGACTACACGCGAACACGAATATGTATCCAACGCATAGTGTATAGCCTTGACTTCGCTTCCTGGCAAATAAGCTTTTGTATCGAAATCTGGTGATGGTATTGCGGATCGCATCGCGCGATGAAGTTTGTTAGTCCGAGGTAGTCGCATGGTCTGCCTCTGTTGCGTCTCCCACTAGGGGACCCTAATCATAATAATTGAACTAGTTGAAAGTGCCAAATTACTTTCCGAAGATCGAATCTATCCCTGGATGTGTCATATGACCCGCGTGTACTCATCCCTAGTCAACACCAAGGCACGTGAACCTGAAACTCAGTCCGAAACCACGTTCTCGACAGTTCTCGAACCTCTTCTCCAGCGCCCTTCGAGCCAAACCAAAACTTTTGGTTCTCAACCACCCAAGCGTTCGGCATCTCAACGCGACACCAATCTCTGCATACCCCTCTCGTCCTCGTCATCACACGTCTAAATCCACATGCCCACCATCTCTCCGCTCGCCAGACCCGGTCTCAGCTGTCCCGACAGCCAGGTTCATGCATTCTCCGTCCACGCAAGCAATTGCTCCATAACGCTGCCCTAGAGACGTCGCGGCCATGAACTAGGGTCACGAGGGAGTTCGGCTATCGGAGTTGGTGCCGGAGAAGTGCATTGGGTGAAGCTGCATGCCAAAAGTAGAATGCCGCGTGCCGCGCGTAGATCACATATTCTCGATTAATGAGCCCTGTGACGTACTGGACATTATTGGGGGTTCATGGGAGGACTGAATATACTACATGAAGAGAGGTGAAGAGAGAGGTTGAGGACGGTCAGGGAATGATGGTGGAGAATGTTTGGATGTTGACTGTTTCTGTAGGAGTCAGACATGGCTGTAAAGGGGCAGACTATCTGGCAGGGATATCCACAAAACTTTCCAATGCTGCGAGTGACGTGGAACGTGGAGAATGGTAAGTCTAAGATAGCATTGAGACCTGGTAGCTATTCACAATACGTAGTACACGCCAGTCCAAGACCGGGCATTTTGGAGCAACTAAGGAAGGAGAAGATGATTTACAAGACGGAGAGGTCTCCGAATTTCTCCTGTGAGTCTGTTAGCCCCGGGGTTCCAAATTCTACCAGAGGATGGGGCGGAACTTGCCTTGTAGCCTGGAACGTGCCAACGGCCCTTTGCAATGAGCTGCTCGGTGCGCTTGTCAATGTCCGGCTGAGCAGCAGCGACCTCGTCCTATTCCTCGTCAATCACACAGCCCTGTCTCGCGTGTTCCAATAGATACGTACCACGGTGAGATCTTCGAACGGCCTAGCCTCCTCAATGTTCTTCAGTGTCTTCTCCAAATCCCGCAGCTCCTGGTCGACGACGCTCTTGGTCTCCTCGGCGCTCTTGACCGCTTGCGCCTCAAACGCTTCGATGGCCTTGATCTGCCTGTTCACATCGTACGTCTGCGGCTTGAACGAGCTGAAGCTCTTCTCAATTTCGTCAATGACGGCCGTGTTTTTGAGGATGCTGCGGTAATAGGCGAAGTCGACCGTCTGCGGCTGCTCTGACAGAACCGTCACTTTGCGGCGCGCATCGTCGTTGCGCTTCTTGAAGGCTTGGAGGGCCGCGGCAGTGCTGCCTTTGAGACCTAGCTGCGTGCCGAGCTTGGTCCAGTCGAGCTTGAGGGCGGCGCTTCGCTGTGAGTGATGGATGTGTTAGTTTCTTTCCGAATGTTGAGAAGCCATTGGGGGAGGAGGAGGTGTGCGACGACGGCAATTGAGCTCTGCCAAGCTTCTGGGAGACGGAATCAGATGGGGGAACATACTCCTAAAGCCATTGTGATGGATCGGGACGGGGTTGTGGAGAGGAGAGGTTTCGAGAGGATGGTGAAGTTCTCCGGTCGCCCTTCTGGAGCTCGCACTTGGCGAATCATCTTAGTCAGCAAATTCGGGAAAACGCAGCTTGTTCTTGTGCTATCACAACGTGAGCCTCTCTAAAGAAGTATGAGAGGCTCTCCTGGTTATGCCTGTTAATCGTCGAACTGCAGAAGGCCTTCGTCGTCTCATCACACAAAATGCGTGGAATCGCAATCGAGACAGATACTTCACGAGCGAAAGTAAACCACCGAATCACAGTCCAATTTTGGATAATATCCATTCAGCAGATGCTCTTGTACAAGAGACGGGCTATTGAGAGTATCTCGGTTCCCAAGGCAGTCCGTCGGAAGCTCCCCTCGGCAAGTGCCGGCAGCCTATATACTGAGTGCCATGATGGAGTTGACAATGTCGTTGTCGTTCTCCTTGAGAGCCTTGACAGCCTTCTTCCTTGACACGCTTGCCTGTTGCATGACCAACTCGATGTCTTTAGCCTCGAGGCCGGAGTCGTCAACCTCCTCACCGTCATCCTCGTCCTCGTCTTTCTTCTCCTCGACAGCCTTGTGGTCATGGTCGTGGTCGTGGCCGGAGTGGTCTTGAGCGGCGGCCTCGGCGCTGGCAAGCTGTTGGGCAGCAGATGCCTGGGCCTGCGAGTTCAAGTCCTCGATCTTGGCCTCGCCGAAGATGCTGTCTAATGTCAGAAGGCTTGCGTGGGAATCGCAGGGGCGGAGTCTTGCATCCAGGTGTTGCTCGAGGGCGACTTGTAGACATCGGGCTGGTTGATGACGAAGAGAATCTAGAGCACCATGTCAGAAGCTGTCTAACGAGAAAGGTGCATTTGCATCGAGTGTGTGCAATCGCGATTGGGCTGCCTGCACTCACGTTCTTGGGCCGGCGGAGTGTGACGCGGGTGATGCCCTCGACGTGCTTCAAGCCGAGCTTCGCGATGGCCTTGCGGGCCTTCTTTTCGTTGCGAGAGTGGACAGCGACCGAGGCTCCAGCGGAGATGGCGGCCTCGCCGCCCTCAACTTCAGAGTCGGAAGAGTCCTCGGCGTCCTCGACCTCGGCAATCTTCTTCTCGGGCTCGTCCGGGAGTTCCTCAATGCGTGGGTTCGCCATGATTGTAGTGGTGTTGTCGAGGTTGTGAGGTGGGAGTGGAGCTTTGGTTTTCTGGCGGAGGTGCGCTTGTGGGCAAAGGGTAATTTTAGCGAAGAGTGCGAGGGGACCACTCTCACTATCTCGCGCGTTCCCCAGGAATTTACAGCATCATGGTGGCAAGCACGTTCTCATAGCACTGGTTATATGGTTTCATCAATTGATGAGATGGGCTCTCTTGCTATGTGGATTTGCATGAAAGACCTCTTGACCTCCGATCCGAATTGCACCATGCCAAACATGATATGAGAACCTGGATTTCAGGTATTGAGTTTTGAATGCCGTGGGAAGCCGCTTAGAGTGATTCTGAAATGACCACGCCTTCCGCTACCAGCACACGCATGCCCTCTCATTTCCTCTCCAGAATGTCTCCCGACCGCTCAGTGCATCTATGCCTTCGAGCGGACCTTGGCGAGAGTCTTGCGGACTTCGAATCGTGCCTATTCCCATGGCGTCAGCAAATGGTTCTGGTGCTTGATGTGTTCAGGGGCGTCGGGGCCTATGCTAGATTGATGTTGGCCATGGGGCAGGGTCAACCCACCTGTTTCCTCAGTTTCATGACCTTGAACCTCTCGAAGTCGTTGAGCTGCCTCCGCTTCTGGAATTGAGCCCGCTTCTTTGCCCAGTTGCTCTCCGCGAACGTCTCCTCCACCTTCTCCTTCTCCCAGAGGTCCTTGACCTTTCCATTGCCCGTGGCGCGCGGGAGCTTGGGGATGACGATGGCGGTGAGGGAGAGGCCCTTGAGAGCGGCAGCGTGTCGGGGCACTGGGGCGTCCTTGGATGGGCCATCAACGAGCACCTGTGTGTGTGAGCAGATCCGACCTTCAGGAGTGTCCGACAAGCCAGGGCGTGCGTACGCGCTTGTGGTCGATGATCTCGACAATGGTCGCTAACCGTCCTTCATACGGGCCCGCGCCGAAGACAACAACGCGGCCGACCTCGACCAACCTCCACTGGCTCGTTGTGATGTCGACGTCACCCATTTCGACGAATCTGGTCTTGTGCCTGAATGTCAGAGACTATGAGCGAAGAAGGTTCCAGTAGAGAGGCGTACCGGTCGGAAATAGGATTCGGTGGTGATTTGGTGTTGTCGAACGTATGCAGTGAGGTTGGCAATGGTAAAATGCGTCGGTGTGGGAAGCCATCGGTGCCAAGACTCCAAGCGAGCCCGACATTTTCCTTCGCGAACTTGGACCTGCGACTTCATCCTCGCAACTGAATCCTGTGACTCTTCACAACAACACCTGCGGTAAGTCGTCACCTTCTCATTCCCTTGTACGTCTTTCTCGCACCTATGATGACGTAATTTGCGATTGAGTCCTTTGTCGGGGACCCCCGCCAGGGTCTCTCAACGGCGCTGGATCTATGATATTCAATTTCTTACATATTCTGAGCTCTTCAAAACGCATGCGACTTCTTTTTTGCACCCATGGCCGGAATTCTGCTGACTGATCAGACACCAGGCATTGCGTCGCTCACTTAGGTAACCTACAGCAGTCTCCTTCGGCAAGAATCATCGCAGGACATACATCACGAAAGCCGCATGCTTTCCTATTGAACGGGCTCGTGGCCTTAATTGCCATGAACGCTATATACGGTCCAGAGGCCTCTTGGTCGGTTTCAACCCCGGGCTGCGCCCAACTTGGGTTCATTAACCATGTTTTGCCTGAACTTTCTCTCATACTGTTTGGTGTGTACAACTTTTCACTTTCGGTCCAACCCCCTTCTCCAATGATTAAAAACCTTTGCCTAGATAGTACATGACTCTGCGGAGTATGATTTATCTTTTATCACCAAGATCACTGAGGAACGCCAGCCTATTGCAATCGATTCCCTCTAATCGACACTGAAGCTAGACTGACATATCACACAGATTACGAATTATTCCAACAGTCACGCCGCTGACAGAGGTCCGTTAGAAATGTATATGATATGCACAATCAACTTCTCCTTCAGACCATGGACATATTCTACCTATATAATCTCTATCTACCTTTCCTGCTCTTGTACTCCCGCCCGTGCACTAGTGCCAGTTCGGCTTTACAAATGCAAGTAGCCTGGACTACATCCTGCACTCATGTGGATCTCCCTCATCTCCTTCCATGCGTGATCCTCCTCCCATGGTTTGAATATAGTCTCGTTAGAATCTCTCGCATCACGCTATCGAAGCTCGCCCAGGCATCGAATTTCGGTCCGCTGTAGGGGAAAGGCACAATTTTTGCCCAATCCGTTTCCCCAGGCAACATGTAGAATTCCAGTGAAAAGTTCTCTGCTTTCTTCAGCAATCCTGTTAAGAGTTTGCCCTTTTCGCCGTTATGTTGCGCCCACTGCCAAACTTGAGGGTCATGGAAGTTCAGTATCTCTCGCGGCGTGTTGGAATACAAGATCTGGGCGTTGAACAGGAGATGACGCAGCGTCTTAACGTCGCATCCCCCCTGAACGACCGCATGACGGATCGTATCAGTAGAGAGGCGCTTGGCTGTACCGACTAGCACCGACAGTGCAGCGACCGCACGCTCATTGCCGTCCAGCACCGCCTGCTTGAGTCCCTGGATGGCATTTTCGCCTGCCATTGATCCTTGCCAGTCAATCTCCCCCCCAAACGATACCAACACGTACCTAGACAATCTCAATTAGTGTCCCGAAGAGCAATCATGGCCACATGGAGTCTCATTATGCACTTACAACAAATTCACTTTATCGTCTGTTTGAAACCCATGAAGCAGTTTTTCGGGAATGAGAAAGCCTTCCGCAAAGCTCAAATACCTGATTTTCATGAACTTGAACGGCCAGAGTCCTTCAAAAGCACCGGCGTCTTGATCAAGAACACCTTCGTTTGCCTTGATTTTGCCTCGAAGTTTGACGAGGGCATCGTGTGCCTTGTTGACATAATTCAAAAAGAATGACCAGGTGAAGAACTTGCAAGCCAAGAGTTCTGACTGCAGTTTCGGATCGCTAGTGTCAGTCCGACTTGTTATGTTCGCTTTGTGATCGACTGTGTGGAAGAAGCTCCGCATGACGAATTCGATGCATATGGCCGTGGAAGATAGTTTGCGACCCAGATCAGGCGAAGCCCTTGGTAGGTTTATATTCATGCTGTAGAGAAACACCATCTCTAACAGCTCCTGCGGAAGGCCTTGGAGTGTCGGCATAGCTGCTATGGCTTGTTTCTTGAGCTTTCCTTGTCTTGATATCGACGTTCGTTGCCGTTTCACTAGGCTTGTAGAAGATAGCGCAGAGCTTTGCGGCTGAACAATGGCTCCCGGTTTTCGTTTCTTGCCTCGAATTCTCATGGGCGTGAGATCCATCTTCAGGGGCGGAGCGGGTGCGTAGTCGTAGGCAACAGGAAATCGGCGAATGCTGAAACGTGACATGGAGAGAAGTGGCGGTGCGCGTACCGGTACCTAAGCCACACGTCCTAGCCCCGAACTTTCTGTTTCTCTCATAAACAAAGTCGCATCTCCGCACACCCGTCACCAGCGCACCAGTAGCTGCCATCGCATACTTCGAGATGCAAGTCCATGCGGTTCCTGACAATGAGCGCGTCTCCGACTCGACCGGAAGGCGGCTGCCTTGGGGCTACGACTTCGCAGAGTAGGTTGAGAAAGCCAATCTGGCGTCCATCATTGACTGACGATGATTTGAAGCCTCGACGGCACCTCGCGGAGAGGACCAGAAGAGAGAGGGCCATTTGGCAAAGCTCGTAAACGCGGCACCTCCCGCAGCAAGACCGCGACGCCGGCAAAGAAAGAAGATCAAGCGAAGCTTGACAACCTCCGAGTAATCGACGACATCTTCGCCCGCCACAAAGCGCAGGAGGAAAAGAAAGATACGCTGCGACGGAAAGCCTCGGGCACCGGCTCGCTCCCCATCTCGGCCTCTGCGCCCAACCTCATCGAAGCAGGAGGTCTCGCGACCTCGTTCCAACCCAGCGCATCCACAAACACAGCCAGCAAGGACCCGACCGAATGTATACTCTATGGCTACGGCAGCGAAGTGCAATGGGCGGCCATAGATCACTTCGAGAAAGTATCTCGCGGCATCATCTACGAAGACTACGATCGCGCTCCACCCACCGCAAAGTGGACATCGACCTTCACCCCACAGAAAGCCACGCTCTACGGAACCCTCACCAAAGCCTCACTCCGCAAGCTTAATCAGTACATTGGTGGCGAGCATTGGATAAAGGTGACATTCGACTCTCCCGAGGCGGCTGAGCGCGCGTGCCATTACTCCCCACACGTCATCCAGGGATATCAGGTCTTCTGCGAGCGATATCGAGGGACAGGTCCTAATGCCGACCGATCGATACCCGCAAAAGCCGGCGGTGCCACATCGCTGACTGCTTCGCCGAACACTGTATCGTCGACGACGCTCCAGGGTGGCCAGTCTTCCACGACCGTCTCCTCAGCTACAGCAACCGGCTCTCGACCTTCAACCTTGCCCCCGCGATTAGCCTCCGAACCTGTCTTTCCCGGCGCTGATATCTGGGAGGATGAGCCCACGGCACTGGCTCCCAGACAGTTGGCCGAAGTTGGTCGAGTATCTGGCAGAGACGCGGGACGAGGGACACTTCGCATCCGCGGCGCAAAATCTGCCGTTCTCCTGCCCGCCGAAAAGGCGTTCCTTCCTGCCGCTCCTCGCTGGCAGCAGACGCTTGGTTCGTGGCCGATAATTGGCTGGGTGGTTGGCTCAGGCCATGGCTTCATTGGAGACGCAGTGCCACGAAAGGAGGACGGATCGTTCGACAATACGAATGCAAGTTTGTGGTGGCGCTTGTGCTATTCAGTGGATTCGTGCTTCGGCACCGATTTTTGCGGCATGCGGGATGCAGAGTACGACGAGTGAAGGAAGGAATAAAAGAATCGCTCTCGGCGCTCTCGTGTTTCCTTGAAAGACGAAATGGATCAAGATAACAAGCATGACTTGGCGTTTGCAGGTATCGAGGCATTTTTAGCGGAACAAACACGTGGCTTTTGGATCGGTCGATACCAACTTGAATTGAAGAAAATTATAATGACAATTATTTCTTCTTCGTGAATGAGTTTTCCTAGATGATAACTCCATGGTCCATGACGGTACATCTAGCGTGTAATCCAGTTGACACACATACAATCGTGCACGTATACGGCCCCCATTGTGCGAGTCTCTCAGACAGAGTCGCTGTGTGCCCCAAGACCTCAGTCTCCGACGTGAACTTGACGCGAGAGGCCCAATCATTACGCCATACGATGCCCTACCAACCGCTGCACCAATCCATGCGAGCCTAGACGTACTGGCTGAGCCAGCGAATACCCTCGCCGTAACCCTGCCTCATGACGACACTGCACATGAAAACTTCAATCGGTCGAATGCCCTCAAGCGGCACCTTGCCCTTGCCTGTTGTCTGATAGAGACCGAGGGTGGCTCTGAGCTGGTCCTCGGAGACGGCGTCGGGGTGGTCGATCTGCATTCGTCAGCCCTGTAATCACCAAATCCATTTGGAATTGCCTCGTACCTTGTTACCTAGGATGACGAAAGGCGTGTTGGCAAGCTCTTCCATGGCAAGCAGGGCGTCGAGCTCGGCTTTGGATTCGGTGAGGCGCTCATGATCTTTTGCGTCAACAAGGAAGACGATGCCGCTCACTTCAGGGACTGCCGTGGTGTATCAGCTCTACCGTTCGGGCTGATTTGGAGGGCTGTAGCATACAATAGTCTCGCCAAAGGCGGCGAGCTTGCGCGTGGCCTCCAAGATCGAAAGTAGTGAACTTCGGCCGACTGTCAGCTTTGGGTTAAACATCGGCATCGTGTGGTCACGTACCTTGACATTTCCTATTGAGAGCTCTTCAGATGTTGGGTGCAGGGTTGGCTGCCTTTGCACATATCAGTCAGCTGCCGATATTTGTTCATCGGCATGATGTGGAGACTCACAAGACTGCAACCCTGTCGTTCTTAAGCATGTGCAGAAGTCTCAAGGAAGTTAGCAGCGTTTGTAAATTTATGGTGGGGTGGTACTACGTTGTCTTTCCAGCATTGTCTCTACATCTCAAGTTAGCAGCAACCTCGACCATGTCCAGAATTCCAAATCTTTACGTACAGTCCAAGAAACAACAACTTTGCATGCTAGAGTCCTTGCATCAGTCTTCGTTCGCCAAGGTATGCTCCACCGTATATAATTACCTTGTTGAGCAAGCCCAGCGAGGACAGCACATCCCAGACTAGACACCAAAATCAGTATACTGCCGAGCAAGACATCGTGAGGTATTTTGGATGTTTTCCGCCTTCTCCAAAGTGCACGTCCGCAATGGTCCGCTGAGTGTGGTGGCAACTGTTCAGACCCCCGCCATGACAGTCCGGTCGTGTGCCAACGCCGTCGCAGCTGAGCTGCACGTTTCGGGCGAAGCGGACGTGGTCTTGCGCCCACGGCATTCTGAACAGCACATCGATAGGCTCAATTTGTAACGATACGAGCCTCGCATGCGACCATCGGAAGGTATCGTGGAAGGTGGAAGAACTAGGCATTACTTACACCTGTCATATCGATTAGCGATTTGTGTTCACGGTCCTGAGGCGAGCTCGCTCTTACCAATTTACAATCCACATGGTGAATAGAAGGAGTTTTTGTGGAGGGGTTTCGTTGTCGGGAAGTTGGGAAGACGGCAAAGAGTCGGGCTCGAAGGCGTTCGTGGTCAGTAAGATGGTCTGGGTCGCTGAAGTCGCCGAAGCTAAGAAAAGCGCTCTTACATAATCGACAGTCACGTGTCGATTCGTTCATCGAGGCGCTCCATAGTTTCGCAATCAAGTGTCTTTGCAGCACTTGATTGGTTTACAGTATACTTCGGACAGAACACTATCAATGACACCCTTGGCATTTGCATATCATCACTAGAAAGGTCGTCATTCATCGCTCACAAATGCGCAGGATAGTTAGGCTCCTCGTCATCGTGGCTTGGGTATGGGAATGAAATATATTAGGCAGATAATTTTGTAGATAGGAGACTTGCACTGAGCCCAATACATATCATCAAATACGCCGCGTCACTGCGGACGAGTCACAACGCGAATTCACATGTTTCAGCCCCATAAAACACCAGGCGGCATTGGTTCCGAATCTATTTACTGCAATAGGCATCTATTTTCAAGTCTTAAAGCACAGAGTACTTCAAAGATTTGCAACCTCAAGAAGCATTCTCTTCTGCCCACTCACACGCGCAGATATGCACTCTGCCCTCTGTCTGCGTGTATGTTCCATTCTTGCCGTGACCTGAGACGACTGTTTCTATGTGGAAGTCAAAGTGCAGATCTTTGTTGAATGACTTCCACACCAGCCCATGGATCAGACGATGATTACGACATCCCCGGGGGGTTCGAAAAGTGGTGTAGGACAGTCGAGTAGCTGCAATTAAGAAGCAAAGAATAATTACACCAACTTGGCAAAGACCACGAAGACACCTTGGATCAACAAGTGCGATGACGCTCAGCTTTGGGGCTTCTCAGCCGGCATTTATCCCGGTGTACTGTGATTAGAATAATGTTCAAGCCGCAAAGGATCATGATGGTGGAGTTTATCGCAGATGTTGGCAAACTCCGCAATCCATGACGTGATTCGTAAAGCCCGAAACTTTATGGGGCCAATTTACGATCCTTTTCGTTCACTAAACCCGCATGGCGTAAGATCGTAACGGTGGAGATTGTTGGACCAGGGCGGGTAGAGAGAGCGGGCCATAGGGCATCGAACAATGCTACCTGAGATGAAAATCAGCAAGCGAGTCATCAGTGGGGACCAAAACCTAGATCTGGAGGCCGATAATCGCGAACTGTCATGCCCACGCTCGGGAGGATCCTAAACCCTCCCCGCGGGCTGACCATTCAGACGATGGGTCTGTATGGAGCTGAACAAGTGCAAAGCCCTGACCTGAACCGATGTATACTTGCAACATCGATGCAAGCCGACGCCAATGGACTAGCTTGGATTAGTTGTGATTCGAACTTGGTGTTGGCATTCGGCCTCGGCTCGGCGACTTGAAATCACTACTGTGTACTGTACTGGGTAAACGAAGTCGATGGTGCCAAGCGCTGGATCTGGTAGAGCCGCTGTCCCAAAAGAGCTGCGAATCCACCTGAAGGGCGACATGCCCGATGCTAATGGAGCTTGGAGAGTGTCCCACAATGACAGTAGCGGGAGATCGTCGGATGCTTGAAACCTGGATGGCACAGACGACCAATCGGCTTGGTGCTGATGGGTGGTCATGGGAAGGCCTAGTGGAAAGGCGCGGGGCGCATGGCAGGCCCAGGTGGTCCATGAGCTGTGAGACGCGATCAAACGCTGCCGCTCTGATGGTTGCTGTGGCTTCTGGCAGGGATGCGTTCAGCCTCACACGGGCAACGGCGAGGGGCGGCCAATGGATGGACGGGGAAATTTTGGGCGCTTCAGATGAGGCTCTTCAGATGACCGCACGGCCACACGGCCTGAGCGTAGGTCCCGAGACAGGAGTTGGCACAGTGGCTGGAGGATGAATGGCAGGCAGAGGGTAATTTTGTCGCCCGCTTTCTAATGGCTTACACCATCTTGAGCCTGAGGGTCACGGCCGAGCTGCTGGGGCAACTGTCATTAACAAGAGGACGGAAAACGGCGGTGAAGGTCGCGAGGGTCGAGGGCAGAGGAGGGTTGGTCGTCGAGGCTGCGCCCCCGCCTCTACGCTAATTTTGCAAAGGCTCCCGACTTTCCGACGTCAAACGCGCCCGTCGTCAGCTCCACATCAGCACCAGCCTCAACACCACACTCCTGCCCGCCAAATTGCTTAGCTTCACGTCAAAATACCACTTTTCATAAGAATCCACCCGGGAACTCGACTTTCCGGCGCTCTTGCCGCCCTTGCGCCTTCCACTCCATCGTAGTAGAGTAGCATCCGCAGCTGAACGCCGCCCACGGCGTCCGCTTCGCACTGGACCTACATCATTGCTAAGGTCGGATGGGCCGAGTCTCTGTGCCAGAATGGAAGTCACCAATGCTGGCGCTGAGGCGTCAAACATGTCGGGCCACACCAAGTGCTCACGCGGCATGTTTCGCTCCCGTCTTGACAACGAATAGAACCCCGTCACAGTGTCCTTGCACCCCGTACCTGTGGCTTGACCACCTTCTTGAACACACCTGACATGTCTCTGAACCTCGAGATCTACCCGGCCGTGCTCCTCCTGCAGCCATTGAAGAGTCATCCCTCCCCTAGTCCAGCTGGCAGCACCCCATCTTACTCGTTGTTGGCACGCGGGAGATCCGCCGATGCGACGCACAAACACCCCATCTGAGGCCTTGATCTTGGACAGCGTCACTACTAGCCCCCGCTTGGCGCCCAAAGCAGCCACAGAACAAGGTAGGGCTGATACTTGAGCGTCCTTGCCTGGTCAGATTCTCACTCTTCTCGCGATTCTCTACCCATGCACATGTTTCTCTTATCCATTTTGTCCCCCAAAGTTTTGATTCAAAGCTAGCAGCCCACTGCTGTGGCTTCTGACCTCTAGCTACTTGGGGCACCGAGCTGCGTGCACATTTCGCCGCTGCCTTGGCCTAGAAGAAGGACAAGGATCATTTCGCCATCATCAGACGCAGGAACATTTACGCTTTTTAAGCAGTTAAGACTAGACAGCGTGCCGCAAGTGTGTATAAAGCATGTTCGTCCGCCAACCTACCCATGGATTCACCAACGCAAGACAAGCTCGTCGCTTCTTCTCCAGATATTTCTCAACCTCCCTCAACCCGCCCAAACGTTCCTTCATCAAGTTATTTGACCGTTCCCAGCACAAAGCCACCAGGTTTGAATTTCGTTCTACCAGGTCCCGCCGCTGAAGGTAGCAACTCTTTGGATTCATCATTCGGTCCCAAGTCTCCATCAACTTCACTGCCGGAAATTCTCGAACCGCCTCGTGGTCGAGAACTCAGTCTGAGTCGTGTGCCTACCCCTCGGTCTCAGCTCGTACCTCATCCGGAGCTGATTCTTATGTCCTCAGTACACTCCTCGGCATCTATAGAATCGGGGCACAGCGCATACAGCAACCCTCCTGCAAGACTTTACCGCGTACCTTCCTTCCAGACCATGGCAGGCTCCCAGAAAATCACCATTGTATGAATCCCATACTCTCTGAAATACTACTGTGCTGACGGAGATGAAGACGGAGAAGGATCAGATGATTCAAGCACTTCGTTCGCATCAGATCAACACTCTGGTTGAACTTCGACGGGTCGAGAAAGCTTTTGCTGTACTAGGTTCCCCGGATGTGACCGAGCCAATGACGGCGGCTTGTAAGTGACCCGGCTTCTCGGAAGCGACGAGGCTGCTGACGGCAAGACCAGGGTCGTATTACGTCAACTCTCATAGTCTTCTAACGGAACTTCGAGGCCTGACAAAGAACTATCCATTCAGGTAATTCAAGGATGCTGTGCCTCCTCGTTTGAAAAGCAACGCTGACCAGCTGCTTCAAATAGCTCGGAATGTCTTGAAGAAGCGAAACGACGCGTGTATTCGGATCCTCAGAGTAACCGCAGCTGGAATTTTTGCTGGTTGGTTCTGAGTAAGATCCAGAGCGAGTAAGATCTGGTCTCATTTGTACTCGTTCCAACTCGCTTCTGACTTTATCTAGTCAACTTATTCCATACTATGCTCAATATCAGGCCTCGCAACCGGCCATGTGGGGAGGCCGAGCGCCTACCTCTGAAAGCACCACGCAATTGTCCAACGCTTTCACCGCAGAGTGGAATTGGGCTATCGGCGAAATGCTGCGACACTGGGACCGAGCCCCGACCACATACTAAACGCAACCGTTCTCGGGTTGATATCGCGACCGCCACTCGAATCTGGTCGCCCATAGCTCATTGTTCTACGTTACATTTTCTTTGCATACTACCAGCTCAAATCTCTATTGGGCCATCTCTTTATCTTGTCCTTCACTCACTCTTTCAACTTTGTCGAGCAGGCCTCGGACAATTCTCAGTATTAGTTACATTTGCGATACCCTGCAAGTCGACCGCGGATGCCAACGGAATTTTCGGCGATCCAGTCGTCCTCTCTCGCAAGCCTAGATTTCCGAGCCGCGATACGGATGGGAGGCCTGACAAGATTTGGCAGGCGGAGCACCACACTGTATACGACTGAATCCTGCATTACTCAGCCACCAATCCTATCTCTATCGTGGACTGGTCTTGTCGGATTTAGTGCTCCGGTTTTAGATTCCAACGCTGGCGTACATTTCTTCTTTCCAATTTCTTGTTCAATTCTTGCTTCTCTTTGATATAGACGCGTTGTCTCAATCGTTTCCACCTCGTCAATTACTCTTTTTGTCTATTGACCCGCATGCTTTTCGATGCTTTCAATCTTCGTCCGTTTCAAGTACCCAGCTAGGTTTCTTTAAATCGCCGTCATCACATGAGGGTAAGGCACGACAGCAATACCAAGAGAATTCCTCGACGGCCTTGATGGCCTGTGTGCCGACTCGCCCGAACGATCGAGGATGCATCCGATATCGCTGCTCCGATTGCTTCTGTCTTTCCGTTTGATGCTCTGGCCAAAGCGTCAGCACTGCGTTCCAGGATTTGTTTCAGAGATACCTACACGACGTCGGAGTCGTCATAGCATGCAAATTTTCTTCTCTCTCCGTTCAAAAAGTCCTCGTCCGAAAGAACGGATAGTTCGTCGGTGAAATCGACAGTGGGCATATTCGGATAGAAGCTCAGCCGCTGCATAACATATCTGGCTTGTGCGTAAAATGCGTAGTTTTCGGCGTTGGAGACCGCGTCGTACGGTTCTTGCGTCGTCAATTTGACCAGGAGTTTGGCTCGTGTCGCGCCGTAAGCGTAGTTCAAAGATTGGATGTCGTTGGGACCTCCAGTCTGAGGATGATTATTCACAACGCCAGCCAAGACGGACGTATTCATAGGAGCAGTCGACATGTTTGTCTCCCACACGCCATTACCCTTCATCCGCACTGCTGTCACCACCACGCCTTCGCCGACGCCTGATATGTGTAAAATTTGCCTTGCCCATGCGGTTCCTAGACAATTTAGTGTCTGAAATGGAAACAACGGATTTGCGCTCTGAGGCGGGCTGCGGCGGCTCACCTCTGTTGTAGTATTGGGTGATGTCTTTTTCAGTTGACGCGGTGTCTAGGCCCTCCGCG
This sequence comes from Polyplosphaeria fusca, assembly GCA_010093805.1. NCBI lineage: Eukaryota > Fungi > Ascomycota > Dothideomycetes > Pleosporales > Tetraplosphaeriaceae > Polyplosphaeria > Polyplosphaeria fusca. The sequence continues at coordinate 740,505 of ML996098.1, read as the reverse complement.
ATGGATCTGTTCAACGAATTCAAATCAAAATATCTCGGGCAGAAGTTGATGTGAGCTTCGTTGGCAATGTTGTATGTAGTGTGACGACCATCTTTCCTCCCGCCTTCTCTGCATAGCCGGTTCGGATCGTCACATCGTACATGAATGTCCGGATTACGTGTAGTACTGCCCTCGAGATTTGCGTATTGCGATGCGCGCAGTAGGTTATCTTCTACAATCTTGGTATAATTACCCACTCTTTCTGGGACTCCAAAGTAATCTCTTTCCACATCTCTGTTCCAATCCACATCGAGTGCCACCCGAAAGAGTTCGTTCATCTCGGCAAAGCCCTTTCGAATGTCCTTCAGTTCTTTGTTACTGCACTGCTCACCACCTGTTAGCGCAGCTGCGAAGACCGGACCATTGTTGTCGTCATCTCTATCCGCGTCGATGAAGCCGCTAGGTATCGCGAGAGCGTGGGAGATGATCAAGGGCGACAATAAGATTGTCAGCGACCAGAGCATGATGTGGAGAATGCGAAGTCGTCGTAGTCACAAATAATACCAGCAGTGGAAAGGACTCAAGCAGACAAGCGGCATCGAAGGAAGAAGGAAGCCTCGAAGGCATAGCACTAGTGGGTTTTGCAAATACATCCGAGCGAACGTCCATCTGTTTGTATGGGCGTTGCATTTTCCAGCTCCCGATGCCGACGTGCCAGACATTTCTGACACGCATGATCTGCCTGCCATGCAAGCATCGATGAACGAAAAGACACCCATTTGAAACGCCAATTTTTCTGGCATTTCATTTTGCCTTCCAGAGCGGATCCGGAACGCCATGGTCCACGGGCAAGATGCCATCGAGATATGCGTTCGACTTCTCCTGTGTCCCCTTCATCTACCCCAGATTGCTTGGGTTGCCATGCTTCTGGGATCTCCAAGCACATTCCAGACGAAGTGACTTCGGTAGGCAGAAAATCATGCAAATAAATCTTTCTGATTTGTCCATATTCTTGCGCGCCTTCCTCTTCACGATTTGTCTCATGTTGTCTGAGGTAGGACAGGGGTCTGATTGGGCTGGCTGCGCGTCATAACAACCGAGGCACATTCATGCATGAGACTCAATGCTATGATTGAATTCAAGTGTCCTCCGCAGCGCTTTTTCACTTGCCACCAAATCTTCTGCCCTCTGTCCAATGTCCATACATTGCTGAGCGCAACGTCTCCAGGTGTGCGCCACCAGATTAGCCCTCAGTAATGGTCGATGCTAACGAGCAAGGTATCCGTAGTAATCCTGTCCATGTCACTCATCAAGGCGAGATGGAATGGTTGGCAATTCGACTGCAGTCGCACTCACGTGAGGTAAAACTATTTATGGAAGCCTGGGCGCCCAGCCAGAACCGCCTCAACACCCTTCGAAGGGACGCCTCGTCTTGGCTCCTTGGGAACACGCCGCCTGCTTCGAAGCCGCTATGAACCGCAAGTTGAGGCCTGAGGCGACGAGGCGCAACTGGAATCGTGTTCGAGGCGAAGAGGAGGAAGTGTTATTTCTACTACTCAAAAGAAAGTGAAGATTGAAGACATGGCACGCCACAGATTGATATCCGTTTTCGACGATAACGCACATCCCCTTCTACCCAGTACATGTCGACAAGAATGTGGCTTTGTAGAACTCATCATATAACGTAAGGTGTCGGCCTGTGGAACAAATGCGTGCACAACTGTCAATACTCGGGCATTCAGAACACGAAGGGCTATGATTCGGATGGACCACATCGCGGTCATACCCCCGACTCGAACTGATTTCCTGATGGAGTTGTCCATGGTCGCTTCTTCCTCCTCCAGCCATTAAGAAATGTAACCCAGACGGCACCCTAAGGATCAATGTGACGCTCAGCAGCTTGGCCATGAGCTCACCGCCAGCCATGGCGCCAATCCGCTCTGGCCACTGTGGCGCATGGATGTGCCGAAGTTGGAGCTGAGAATCATCTCACTACATAGTTTGGTAGGCCCCCAGGTTTCTCCACGGTCGAACGCTGGGCCGACTCTCCCCACAAACCTGATCGTGCTTTGATTTTCGAGTGTGCGGGTTTTGCCGGGTTCCCCGTGGTTCTTGAGAGCGTCATCGAGTCTCAGCCGCACATTGCCCCACTACTGTGGATCGTGTTTGTTCATCAGATCGCGACAACCCCAGGTACCATAGACTGCCTCACCAAAAGCTCGAAGTGTGGAATACAGGAAGAGCATCGAGATCATAATCATGTCTTCTTGTAGTATTGCAATTGGAGTGCTGCTGCGACTTCTTGCACTGGCCCTCCCGGGCACGGTCATTGCACAAACTCGAACCAGTTCTGTGGCAGTGGCGCTAATTACCGATCCTGGATTCATGGGATATACGTCGAAAAGTGACAAGTGGTCCGCTAACTTCTGTCCCAAGAGCAGGTAGGTGGATATCTTGGCAATCAACAACTCTTCCGCTGATGAATCTCCAGCACATGGTCTCACACATCGACTTGGGCTCGATGTTGTCCAACAGCAACATCAAAAGGGGCATGTAGTATCTGGACTTCCTGCATTGGCCAATCGATCATCATCGCACAAGGCGGCCGCAATGCGACTTGGTCAGTCGATCCCAGGCAGACGAGGTATTGGTGGATCTTGACTGATTGCAAGCCTAGCTCTGGTGCAAATCCGACTTGCAGAACAGCCGTTGTTTCAGAGGATGAGAATGACCAAAGTCCCCTGTCATACGTTGGCTGTGGATCGGTAAATTGGACTGCGTACCGAACGCCGCCTGCCGCAGTAATCAAAACGCTCACATCCATCGCGACAAATATCGAGGACGAAAATGCGCCAAGCGCAACCGACTCCACAAATCCAACGAGCGATTCAAATTCATCGTCAAGCAATGCGTGGATTGCAGGTGCGGTTCTTGGACCATTGGGCTTTGCCATTATTGCAGGTCTGCTGGTATACATTTGGAGATTGAAGAAGGCTGGCCAGCAAGATGACAGTACCATGCCTATGATGGGCGATCCCAACGCTGGTTTCGGCCAGGGCCAGTCGTACGATCCTCGCGGTTCTTTTCCAGACTACCAGCAATCCTATGATGCCCAACCGCACTCGTACTTTGCAGGTGTAGCGAAGATGCCTAGCTATACCGATGCAAGCATGACTGGGACACCCATTGCCCCTATCGAATTAGGGGCCGTCTCGGCGCCTATAGAAGTATCTGCCGAGCCACCGAGTCCAGATGCACACCGGAGTTCCCGCGGTTGAAAATGAGGAGAGGGATCATATGGACGCTGCAATGCCAACTTCTGGAAACACCAGGTCTTGACGGTGATTTCGGGGTCCGGTTGGCGACTACGGTAGTGCGGACAAAGTCGGAAGTTGACTGGGGCGTCCCGATGTTTAAAAATCGATCTCGCCTGGGTGGAATTCCGCCTTCTGAAAATCGACGCACTATATTTATTTCCATTCTCCGCTTGTCTTCGGGCTGACCGCACTAGCATCGTTGCCATCGACATCGACATCAACATCAATCCTTGCCCGGAATGAATAGATTGACTGCCACTTTTGCGGGTACTCTCTTTGCTGCATCAGGAGCATACACGGCCCTCACATGGTGGAGAATATCGCGAATCGACTTTAGTACAATAAAAGCGACTAATAGTATTCCCGATTCACTCAAGCTCTCCGGGACATTAAATGCGGTAGTAAACCCGAGGAACCACATTAGGCGCGACAGTTCTCGGTCCATTACATGCAAACTTCCTAGCCGTCTTACTGACGAGCAGGTTCTCGCTCGATATCTGAAAGGGTTTTTCGGCAGCTATGTCTTCGGTCCCGAACAAGTAGCGCTCAGGACACTGCATCACAATTTTGTTGGATTTTCGGGTATGCTGCGCAATCGCATCCGATAAGTCACGTCTAACTTTCAACAGAATTGAGTCATGTTGAGAATCCTGCTCGTCTATGGTCGTCCTCGGATCTATCAGGCGATCATCTCCCCGGGCTGTACACAATTCTTTTTGGCGCTTTTCAGATCGTCGAAAAACAAATCGATACGACTTCACCTGGTAGGCTATCACGAACGCACAGCTACATCGATGTGGCATTCGGGTCGGACACATCTGAATTCTCTGGCGTCCACCGCTTCTCAATTTATAGGGATGCCGACAAAGATTCCGACATCGTCACAGTCGACCATCCAGACACGTGCTGTAATCCTACCATTGATCAGCCAAAGTTTCCGGATTTCATGATTACGCTGCATAGGATGTATTCCATGTTGCTATTCAGAGAGGCTGTTGCTCGAGTCATGGAACCATAGCGCGAGCTGTCGCGCAGAAAGATAGAGAATATCATGTTGTCGTTAGTGTAAAGGGTCTGTAAGATATCCACAAACTCGAGTGAGCTGGGCCAATTGGCTAGATTTGCATAGATCTCATATGCTATGTATCTCCATGCCTGCTAGCAAAGACACGGCAGATGCAGTGTCTGGTAGTTACTACAGCTCTTCCCACTAGGAGTGTCGCTCCCTGTTTGCAAATATACATCGTAATAATTTGCATCAGAAGATTTACAAGCCAGAAAGTTTAGCTCTGCCTTCTCATTAGCATTAGTCATGCCAAATGCTTCGGCCCCCCTCCTCGGGGCGGGTACATACGTCTTCCATAGCTGCTCCCAGTCGTAGTGATGATAGTATCGCCCTCTAGTCCCCAGGCGGTTGTGTCTCCGGCCGCACTAAAAGTCAAGGGTTTATAACTCGTCGACGCCGTGAGAATGTTCAGGTACTGGCTCGTCTGCTTGGATTGGATCGTGGTGCCGATGTTGAAGTCTTCTGCACTGCTCTCGGGCCCGAGGACTGGTGTCGTTTCTGCCAATCATTAAAATCTAATGTCATTCTGGAAGAACAAATGCCCGAGCATACTATTTTTACTGTTGGCTTGTAGGTACAAGTGGAACACCGGGCTCTGCACCGCGCGAATCTTGCCCACAGTCGCTTGGGGAGCAGCGGGATTGTTGTCTACGGGCGTAGGCGCAGCGAAGGCGCCTTGAAGCAGCAATAACAATATGGGGGCAAGCACGATCAGCATGTTGAAGTCGGCGTGCTTTTGGGAGCTGCGAACGTGGGACAAGGCACAAGTTTGGACCACGACTGGGAAGCAGTCGCGTTCCCGGTAGCACTTTTATATGATCGGCAGTATGCCAGGTTTAGTGTCAAACGGTAATCTATGCAGATAGATGGATGTTCCGTGGTGTCGTGTTGTGCGAAATGTCCGGCTCTTGCTCTCAAGGCGTTTCGTAGCGGCAAGGACAAATCCTGTTGAAATGGTACCACAACGCGCGTTCGTCTTGCAGTGCATCGAAACGACACTTCAATGAAGGTCATTGCGGAGGAGGGGCGCCAGAGACGAGAGCGGACTTTTTGGTGGATACGAGAATGCGGGGGAGAAAGGCATTGCGGGAAAATGCAGGAACGGTGGTGCGGGCCGGGGTCCAGATGAAAGAGCCGGATACGAAACAAGGAAAGCGCGAGGACGAGAGAGCAGCGAGAGAACACTAAACACGTGCAACCATCTGGAAATAAACTTCGTATTAGGTATCCTCATGAACATGATCCATCTTGTCATTCTAGATGCATTGTTTGGAAAACCCGCATGTGCTCCGAACTCCTTGCTAAACCGGTGACTTGGTCACAGTCGAATCCACTAGAAGTGGAATACTATGTACAAACTAATGAATAGGGTTGTTCAAGCTCCATAATTTTGGCCGCCGCTGACAGGCATGTAGCCACCCGGGGCATGTGAAGGCGAGGGTGCCAACGGATTCGGACTAGGCACCGGCGGAGACATCATCGGTGGGCTCATCAGTGGAGACATTACGTAGGCTTGGCCACCACCCTCATATGATGTTGCGCCGGTCAATGGTTCCGTGTCCGAGTACGTGCTCCAACGCGCAGATTTGCGGTGGCTAGCCATGGAATCGTGATGGGCATGGCCACTTGCATGAGCATGCTCGTGAGCCTCGCCGTGACCATGCCCGCCTTCGTGGTGCTCGTGCTCCTCGCGCTCGAGAGCGTAGGGCTGTCCGCTCTTGAGTAAGCGCCAATTGCAGAACACTGCACTGATCTTGTCGAAGACAAGAATGAGGAAGAGCAGAGCGAGACAGGTCGGCAAGACACCGGGAGATCCAATGAAGGTGAAAAGTGCCTCCTGGTTGGCGACCAGAGCGATCAAAATACCTCCAATGATCAAAGCGACGAGGCGTGCAATGACGGATACAAAGTCGAAGAGGTCGGCCTTGTGTCTGCGGATGAGGAATAGGAAGATGATCAACGTGGCTATCAGGAGGCAGAACGAGATCCAGTAGTACAGGTACACGATCTTCCAACTCTTTACGGCAATTTCGCTGGCATTGCTCATTTCCAGCTTGTCGATGGGCAACTTCATGCCTAGACCTTGGAAGACGCCATCGAACATGGACATGGTGATGTTGTAGAACTCGAATGGCCACTCGCCAGTGTTGGAGTATTCAGTTGCGTTTGCGGGCGAGCAGATTCCGGTGCTGTTCCCGACTTGATCGACGATTTCGCCAATGTACTCTGCGAAACCATAGGTTTCGATTTTGCTGTCAAATTGCCAATAATCGACCAGCTTGTATAGTGAGTCTCTGAGCTTGGCACCATCGAGGTTCTGGTTGACGCAATAATCGACAATTGACTTCTCGATCTTGATGTAGTTCTTCAGAACATAGCGAGCGAGGGCAACCTGCTGCGACCCTTCAACAACGCCCACAATTGCGAGCTGGAGGGGAAAGTGTAGGAGCGACCAGATCTGCTGCCGAATCGTACCGTAGTGACCATGTGGGAAATTGTCGAAGTACAAGGCCCAAATGAGCACCTATGCCGCATAAGTAAACGAATTTGATGGACAGGGTGGCACAACTCACCAAGACCATGATGATGCACATGATCAAGCCACAACTCTCTGGATCCAAGCCACTCTTGCCCATCATCCTGGAAACAGTCTTGGTGACACCAATGGCACCCTCGCCGATGACAATCAGGGTGAGGAGACTCATACGTTCCATCAAATGCGTCTTCTTGAAGCTCAACATTCTCCAGATACAGGAGATGATGACCACGCCAGCTGACTCAAGGATCATCACAACGTACCAGACCGAATATATAGCTCGATTAGGCTTCTCAACTTCCTGGAATGCTGGTGTCATGACGCCAAAGACGATGGCTGCAATAGAGTAGATTCCAACGATCAATCCCAGTGGCAGAAAAAGTTTAGAGAATTTAGCAGCGGCAATGTAAAACTGGCAAAGTCAGAATGGCGTGTTGTCAGTGGTGCACGGGACACGTACTAGTACTACGAGATACTGAATAGCGAGCAGGGCTCTGCTGATGACCAGGACATAGCAAAGAATACGGAAGTTCTGCCCATGTCAGTAGGGTTCGCTATGAGATGGCTGTTGGGTTGTGGTCTCACAGTGTTACTGCCTTTCTTGGTCGGGTTGAAATTGGAGCCGACAAGAGCTAAGCCCACAAAGGTGATGAACTGGATCGTCTTGCACACGCGCTCATAGATTGAATCTCGTGCAAACCGGACATCGTGGAGGACGGATTGGAACCAGGTGGACCACAGAATGGCAAAGAAGCCAATGTAGGCGACTAGGTACTGCATATCGGTAATGGAATGGTACGTGGTGAAGGTTGCGAGATTGGCCACGAAGAAAAGGTCGTAGAAGAGCTCGGCCGAGTTGGCTTCATGGCGCTGTGCAAAGACGAGCTTCTCGTCGTCAGCTCCCTTGAGCGGAGACTCTATCCACGGTGTTGTCGCGTGAAGTCGCTTGAGATGCTTCTCAGCGTCGCTGTTTCCCAGGATTCAATGTTAGACTGAGCTACATGGAAGTGGACGTCTCGGGGGGAAAGGTGGGCTTACACATCGCGTTTGTGCCGCCCGAATGCGAAACCCATTGCGTGTCTGTGGTACAAAAAGCAGCTATCAGGGCTGGAGGACGGGAATTGGAGGAGTGGGCGTGCGGGCAGCGGGCGACTTTATGGTGGAGCCTCGCGGGCGACGCCATCGCGGGATGCATGTCGAATGTTATTCTTAGGGCGGATCCATCTCGCTCAGACGCCAATGGCAGGCGTCGTGGGTCGGCTATCTGTCCGTGCCAGCCTCTGCCAGCCAGTGTGCCCCCTTCCCGTCTGGGCGGAGCAGGTTGGAGAGGCTGACGCCAAGAGATGAAGCTTCTGCCAAGACCGCCTCAGGGCCTGGGCTGGGGGGGAAATCTGACGGCGGTGCTCGTCCAGGCTGAGCTCTAGCCTAGAAGAGGAAGAGCTGGCGCAAGTTAGGGCACCTTCATTGGGGAGAGGCTACCACACGTGCATCCAACCCGCAGACGAGCTGAAAAGCTTCATATCCCTACGCTGCCCCGACGTGGCACCATGGCAGCAAGGGGGGGGCCGTTTCGAGCAATAAGAAGCGTCCGGGGGTGTGCCTCCAGCCTGGTAGCGGGAGGCACCAAGCTTCTGGCCATCGCCGTGGCAGAAGCGTTGCAGAAGTGGCTGCGTGGAAGCCATGTGAATTGACCGTGGTGAAGCTGAGCGGAAGGCTGGTGTGCCAGTGCCACTGCGCAGAGCTGGTCTGGAACCACAACAACGCATGCGACCCCTATCCAATGAGTCGAACCCGCACATCGGCCCACCGACGCATGGATTCAGGCGACCTCGACCGACTAGGCATTGAAACATGGCCTGCGGCTGTGCACTGCCGCGCGCGACAGCATGAAGGATGCCTCGAGGCTTGGGGGCTGCAAATTAAATGAAAAAGGCACCACGTCCCATCAAAGGTGCAAGACGTGCAAAGGGTACAATCCACGAGCGGGGCACACCAAGCAGCATTTGTGCTTTTGCTGGCGGGCGGTTGGGTCTGGAGCTGGAACTTGCATGTGAGTCTGGCTGCATGTGCGGTGCGGTGCCGTCACGATATGTCCTGTCCGTAGCAGGCGGCACATCCCTTGTTCAGTAGTACAAGTAAGTTGGGCCTCGGGTACCGTAAGCCTCCATACTAAGCTTCTGAGCCTTGTCGGGCTCAAATGAGGAAAGTCTTCGCAACGGCGTCAGCACTTTGGCAGAACCATGACCCGACGAGAGCGTACAAGTCTGAGTAATTGTGGCACGGCTGAGCCACACCTTTCCGAGCCGGCGTCGGAATCGATAGTTCGCTGGACCTCGCTCGTATTTGAAGACGTCGCTGCCCTCGTCGTGATGCTCTGCAATGTACATACACATGATGCAACCCCGCAGAAAGCAATCTATCCGGGTGCAAAAACCCAGGAACAACAGACCAGGCCCGCATTGGACATGCAAAGCTTAAGTACACCCGTTCTTCCGTCTCATCGAGTCCTTTGTACCCATGGAAAATGTTTCTCGTGGTTTTCCTCCTCGCCGCCACAGCGGCCGCACAGTGCTCTGCCACATTCGACGGTCGCATCCCGCGAAACGCCACAAAAGCCCTGTTCACCTCAGCTCAGAGCCCTTTTAATCCCAAATATGTGTTAGGTCAAAGTAGGCTTCGCATACTGGCCGTATCGACGCGACTGAAAGGCGCTGAGGCGAGCCACAGATGTAACCTGGGACCAAGTGGTTGATTTCCCAGACGTCGGACCTTCGGTGGTACCGCTCACCTGCAATCCCACCGTGACCATATCTTTAACCAGAGGCAGTTTGACAAAAAAGTTGGCGGCAAGCCAATTGAAATTATAATCAAGTACGTCATTCGTACTCTTCGCAGCTTCCTTTGCATTTGACATCACCGACAGCGACAAATCCATCTTCGCCTCGTCGTCCGAAGGCGCAGAAACCGCCCTCCGCCGCTCGGAGCTCCTCGTAAACAACAAACCCAACACAGTCTCTGGAAAGAAGACTTGGTTCATGTCTTTCCGCTCCTCCCCCACCCGCCCCCTGAACCTGACCCACGAATACGTCCTCGCTTTCCACGAAGCCCAGGACTACCAGGCAGACTTCTACTCGCTCAAACTCGGCACCCCCATGCACCCTAGGAACACGACCCCTTCATACGGCCAGCTCATTGGCTACCAGTCCCCGCTCCTGACTCCAGACCACTTCTCTAATGGCTCCGTGCTCTACCTTCAGGGTTACAAGTACGCCTCACCCGTCCAGACCTACTTCATCGTGCCTTTCACAGAAGGCACGTGGCACAATCTCGGGTTGTACCTAGACTACAACGACAACGTACTGCAGGTTCTGTATTCGACGGGCCACGAGAGACTGAACATGGTCACCCCCATGCTGGCGAATAACTTATCTGGAGCGGCGCCGACGACGCTGGGGGAGACACATTTCGGACTGCAGAAGAGACCCGTCGGCGCGAATCTAACCAACTTCCTATATGAAGGGGAGCAGGAATTGGGGATCAACGAGACTATTGTCGTGGGTGGCATTTGGCAGATTCAAGGCCATCCCAAAAACTGTAGTATTGCGTGAAGGAAGAACGGATGACTGCATGTTCTAGTACAGTGGCACTGACTCATGTACACATGCAAGACCCCCAGAAGGTAGGCGTATTCCAAAGTATGAACCCTAGCAATGCAAGCGTATCCGGTCTGACAAGATACCCTGAAAGCACCATGTTATGTGTATCATACATTCATGTACGTTAACTCAATATACATTCCGAAACTCTACTTCCGGAGAAGTCCCGTCCGTTCGTCCGTGCTCTGTTCATCACCGGCGTCGGACTCTTCGTCTTCGGCAGAGTCGTCATCGCTCCAGCCCTCGGCCTCCAATCCTTCACCCCGGATACCGAAGCTCATGAGAAAGCCTAGAAATGAGATACCGGCGAAGATTCCAAAGGCGAGCGCTTCGCCCTTTGGCTTGATCGTTGTTGCTGCGGTGAACAAGGCGCCCGAAATGAAGGGTCCTACAGCACGGCCTGCTGCTGACAGGGTCTGCGCGAGACCGTTGAGCGTTCCAAGCACAGAGTGATTTGGTGCCGAATTGGTGATCTTGAAAACGTTAGTTGGCGGATGCGCTCAAAGTTCGAAATCAACATACCAATAGTAGTGCAGACGTCAAACCACCAACGCTTGCAACCGTCTTGATCACCAGAATGATGCCGAGCTCGGTCCACAACCAGCCCTTGCTGGATCCGATGCCTTTCCACGGTGTGCTGTCCTTGTAACCCACCCACGGCATCAGCAAGAATGCAACGACAAAAGCCCCCAGACTGACTCGGTATGTAATCTTGTTGCCAATCTTCTCTCGAATTTTACCATATATGCCGATCTGAAATAAGATGGTGATGGCGCCCGCGAACCCTAGCGAGAGCCCAATCTCTTCAGGCTTCAGCCCTCGGCCAGTGGGAGGCTGCTCTTCGCTGAAAATGGGGTATAATGAGTTATACGAAATGTTGGCGAGCTGGAATATAAAGTATGTGACGAGAAGCAGCAAGGTATCCCGATTGAAGATTTCCTTCTTCGTGAGGTGATCGTTGTTTGAGTGAGGAAACAGCTCAGGCACGGCTGCATCCGGCTCGTTATCTCTCTCGTCGGCTTCTTCGATGCCATCAAGCTGGCCATGACTACGCCGCCTTTTCTTGCCCATCAGACGTCGTAAATATGTCGGTCGCGAGGAGCTCGAAAATTGCCAGAGCCAGGAAAACAAATTGCCAATTCGCTGCCCAAGCGGAGGCAGTTCTTTTGCTTCCTCCAGGCTTTCCTCCAAAAACATGGCGCACACTACAAAGTCCAAGGCGAGGACGACAGCCGAGAGGAGGTTGGGGAGCAGGTACGGATAAGGGTTCGTCTGGCCTTTGTGGAAAGGGTTCTCGTAGAAGACCAGGACGCCACCGACGATGGGGCCCGTAATGGCTCCAAGACCATATACTACGGGTAGGTAGGTAAAGGCCCGCGATTGATTGCTGCGATCGGTAATCTCGCCCAAGCACGTCGACACGACGCCAGCATTGCCGTTGACCAAGCCCATGAAGACCTGAACCACGATTGCCTGCCAAAGGGTTCTACAAAAGCCAAATGCAACAAAGCACGCCATGGTCAGGGCGGTTCCGACCAGTATGATGGGCTTCCGGCCTATCCTGTCCGAGGCCCAGCCCCAGAAAAAGTTTGTCGCGAATTGTGCCAGGGCGAATGACGAAGCGATGAGTCCCACGTACAAGCCTGTCTGTCCCTGCTTGACCTCGGGAAACTGCTTCGTCATCTCTGGGAGATATGGGCTTATCGAGTTGAGGGCTGTCTGCTCGGCGAGAGCAACGACGGCGAGGACGGCGAGCTGTCGCGTAGGCAACGGCGACTCATGATGGCCGTCTTCCGATTCCGAATGAGACTGGGACGGCGGCGACGACGAGATAGGCGGGCCTCGCGATGTTGGCGGCTTCGTGGGGAACGTCTGGTAGTGCAGCGTCGAAGACACGCGCCTGGGATCGATGCGAGGCCTCTGGCTGCGGCCCATGGTGATGGGGGTGCGGCGTAAACGGAGGGACTCGGGGGCAAATGAAGGTTACCTCTGCGAGGTGTTATGCAAAGGCTCGATTCGCGCGTGCATCGAGTTCAGGGCTGAGCGAGCAGGAAAGCGGTGGTTGGAAGAAGGAGAGGCGCCCGTCGGACTGTGGAAGGAAGTTCACGATGGAAACGACGAACCGCTTGCGTCACTCGAAAATCCGCAGGAAGCAGGAACCACTCGCGGGCGGGCGAATCACAACGCCCCATTACAGCCCGATGGGATGCGGAATCTGACAACTCAGCCTCTGCATCCTACCAACTTTCATTCGACATGTCGCCTTGCAGCTCCTCAGATATCGACTTTGCAGCTTTGCCCATGCCATGCACGCATGGGAATCCTTCGAATGCTGACTCAGGCGATGAGTCGGTCGAGATCACGCGTTCGGAAGCCCTGCATGGTTCATGCCATCCCTTTCAATCTCTGGTTACAACATTGGCTGTTGCTCCCGGAGAAATCTCCAGCCCCAATCCAGGTTCTTTGGTACTCTAGGTACTCGCGTGCAGATAATTTCAGAGTCAGTGTACCCCACCCCACGTTCGCCCGTGGATGGCTATACCCTCCTCAATATAACGGCTGACCTCAATCTACCGACCCCTGCCCGGCCGCAGACAACACGCCTCTCTCACGTGCACCTCTATGCACTCAAAACTGCTCAGATACGCCCCAGTTGCTAGACACTTTTCAGTTTGAAAGCAGCTTCACTGCCAACGACCCAAACCCAATGCAATTACCCAGAAGCGCAGCGACCGTCACAGCAAGTATGAGTCGAGCTATAGGCACTATAAATATGTCCAGTTGTTTCCGTCCCTCGAGAATACTTCTGCTTCCTTTACGCTCTCTATCAAACATCTGCAGCCATGCACTTCTTAGTCATACCTTCCCTCCTTTCCATCTTGCCACTGATACTGGCAGTCCCAGTTCAGCCCCCCTTCGATAATACCACCACTCTTCCCATCAACTTCGCCGTTCTCGTGTTCCCTGGTTTCCAATCCCTCGACGTGTTTGGCCCCCTCGATGTCCTGAACTCACTGTCCCTGCTCTACAAGCCGTTCAACAATGTCGAAATGCACGTTTCAGTCCTCAGTTCCACCATGGATCCCGTGAGTACTGTTACTTCGCCCTCGGCGAGAATGAACATGTCCCATGGCAATTTCGGTGAAAGCATTATGCCCACGACGACGATGAAGCAAGTCTTGGCAAAGTATAATGATAAAGAGAACACGGATAAGGGAGGTGAAATTGACGTGTTGATTGTGCCCGGCGGAATGGGGACGAGGGATGACAGGACCGAAGAGATCGAGTTCGTGAAGACAGTCTATCCAAGAGTACGGTCCAACATCGAGGTTTCAAATCGACGGCGATGATAATTTGGGCTCCAGGTCAAGTACATCCTTTCCGTCTGCACAGGCGCCACGATCCTGTCTCGCGCCGGGATTCTCGATGGACGCAAAGCCACATCCAACAAACGATCCTGGTCATGGGTAAGCCTGGTCTTAATTGGACACGGATTTGGTCGTTGACGTGTGTTAGGTCATCTCGACCGGCCCGAACGTAGACTGGATCCACACTGCGCGCTGGATCAGCGACGGGAACATCTGGACTTCGTCTGGCGTCTCTGCTGGCATTGATTTGACATACGGCTGGGTTACGCATGTGTACGGCGAGGAGGTCGCTGATTTCACCGCAAAGTCGGCTGAGTATGTGAGATGGACAAACGCCTCGTATGATCCTTTTGCTGCAATCTGGAGTTGAGGGTGATCAAATTAGTAGTGGTGTGCTCGCCGACTCGACAATAAGCGAGTGAATGTGCAAATATTGCGACGATATCATGATCAAATATTTGCGAATCTTGAAAATCTGTGCCTTTTTGTTGCCCGTTCAAGAACGATTACCTTGCGGCGTTCAACTCTACTAGCCGACAACATCTTGTTCACCGACGTCCTCAACCGGAAACGGCGCCTTTTGTATTCGGTATTCTAGCACTGAGAGGTCTTCGAAGTAATACTACTATATTAGTTCAGAGGAATATCAGGAGAGGATAAAGCAAGGTGAGGCGAGGCGAGTACTACAATCTAGGAACGACTCTTGAAATTTCCGCGATAATGGTCGTCTGTGAAGCTCAAGGCGAGCAATGTCCGCGGCCTGACCGCATGGGCATCGGTCGCAAAATCGATGACAATGCGGATAACGTGGGATTGCGCCTCTGGTCAGCTGCCTTGTACTCTGCTAATCCACGGAGCCTTGTGTGTGGCTTGATCTACTGTTGTGTTTTTTTTAGGCGGTCACGAGGACGAAAACCACACCCAAACCTAGTGCTGGCACTGCCGGTCGAACATCGGAATCCAAAGGGCTATCGTCTCACTGCAGCACACTTGTGTATGTATTCAGGTTGTGGTGAAGAAAAAGCGAGTGCTCCATGGGATTAGATTGCGAAATGAGAAGCAATAAGGCCTTGGGGAATTTCGCGAGGCCGAGATGGTGCAGAGAAAGGTCTCTGATCTGTCTTCGACCCCTCATTGGCATCAAGTAGTCAAACGCTCCTCTGCCTGTCAGTGTTTGTACTACAAACATGCAATGGGCACCTATCCGCGCCATGAACGGCGCGGGCATGTAATTAAAGATAAGACTGTGCTTGCTAGGTATGCCTGCTCGAGCCTAGAAGTCTGGGCTAAGCCTCGCCATAAATGCTCAATACGAGGTCTGTACTGGGTAGATCAGGGAAAACTCGTCCGACATCTTCTTCCCACAGTAATCTTGATTCTGAGAGACTATCTTACATCTACTTGAGTACTTGTTTTTGCCAGATTCTAGTGTAACAATCCATACCGAGATGTCGATATCTAGTTCTTGCTATTCGAATGCTAAGGATTCATCTCCCTGCTCACGCGCCGAATTTCGGAAATCTCCGTCTTCTATTGTTCTTTTCAGTAATCGCGTTCTGTATCGAGTTAGTTCGTGCATTTAGAAGAGCAGCCACGACCTACGATCATTCCAGTACAGGGTCTCATGCTGCACCTCCGGCCCCGACGCCCCAAACTCCCACCCAAACTTCACTCTGATATACTGCATGACATGGCTGGCAATTTTAATATGCCCGAAATCTGTCGGATGCGACCCGGGCCCATAGTCGTTGTGTTGCAGTATCCCCGTGCTGTTAAAGTAATGCACGTAGCCCTCGTCCTTAAAATGCTCATATACTTGGAAGATGCCGTCGGTGAAGGCGCCGATTTGTTTATATGAGTTTCCCACTGTAGAGAAACCTTTCCAGAGGGACATGAGAATGATCTGTGCGTCTGGGTGTATTTTATGAACCTTGGGGATGAAGGAGATGTAGCTGGAGATGTACTGCTCGCTTGTTAGATTGTTGGCTGTGTTGTTGTCATTTGTGCCTAGATTGATCAGAACTATATCAGCTTTCGGATGGGCGTCAAAGTTCCATCTCTCAGGCTCTGTGCCATAGATCTGAGCTGCCCGTGGACTCGTATCGGACGTCTGGAACCATTGGTATGTCTGACCTCTGGGATTTCCCCAGCAATTTGCATCGTGCAGGCATATACCAGGATACGCAGTAATGCTGTACTCGATATTGCCGAACCCAGCGCCAATGCCGAAGCCAAAGCCCGAGAAAGCTTCGTAAGTGGCATACATGCCAGAGGTCAGGCTGTCACCAATAAACTCGATTGTCTTGGCGTGATTCGGGACCTTGATGAGTTCAGATGTTGATGACACGTGAACGGCAGCGATTTGTACACCGTAGGCCCAGTTTGTGACACGCATTTCGAGGGTTAGGGGAAGCTGGGATGGGACGGTTCTGTTGAGCCCAGGAGTCTCTGGGGACACGAGTTGATGCGTCCCAGAAGATACATTGGTCATCTGCCAGTCAAGGCCCGCGACACGGTAGGCGACGAGGACGCCTGGGGACGTGTGCTCGCCAAATGTTATGGCCACATGCTGTCCACTGAAGCCAACCTTGAGGCCAGGCGCACTTGATACGAACAGGGGTTACATTTGCATTCGAGGGAGTTTGGGGGATACTCACGCCCACCAAGAGATGTGCTTGCTGTCCCAACGGCCCTTGTATGCGAGCTCCGTCGCATTGGGGCCGTACGTCTTCCAGGCCGTCGTGTTGGCGTCAATAGAGGCAATGCGGCTGTCGACGAAGCGAGTGTCTCGCGCTTGCCCGTTTTGGAGAATTGTCGAAAGCGAGGGCGGCAAGAGGGAGACAAAGCAGAGAAGAGGCGTCAGCCCCCTCATATTGGCTTCGAAAAGGGACAGTTGAACAGAAGATGGCAAGACAGAGCCCAGGGACTCGTTGTCGACGCCATTGAGAAGGTATTTGAAGGGGCGCTAGCGCTCCGGCCCAAGGGCCCGCGGATTAAAACAGTCGCGATGCGGGATGAATTCTTCCAGATGAGGCGGCTGAAGATGCAATTCCTGGGTGTTGGAGCGGCGTAATTAGCTAAGCCCGCAATGGGTCGACGAGAGAGGCAGCATGAGGTCAGCTCAGCAGGGCCATCTGCACCCATTGTCACCTTCTGCTTCCGGACTGCCCCTCTTCTGCGAGCTGGAGGGGTCGAGTTGGGGTCGAGTCGGGGTCAGGGCGAGGTCGCGGCACATGTGCTGCGCGAGGGAGGGAGGGGGGAGGGTGTGGTGTGTGCCGGAGAGGGCGAGTCCGGTCCCAGAGGGATGCAGGCAATGTGGCGGCAATGGCTTGGGAACTGCTGTGGGCGGGGGCAGAAGCGCGATGCAGCCGTGGGCAGCAGCCGCAGCACCCTCAGACGCGCTGTAGGGCTGCAGGCGGCCCAAGAGGGCACTGGCGAGCGGGTGCGAGCGGGTGCGATTGGGTGCGATCGGGTGCGAATGGGCGCGATTGGGCGCGGGCGGGTGGTTGCTTGTTGGTGAGAGCGAAAAGAAAAGTGGTGCGCCTGGCCCATGCATCATGGCCTCGCACACGCCCCGGGGGATACAGCGTATATCCCTCCTCGTCCCCAATCGCGTCTCTCCTCGTTACCGTCAGGGAAGCCGGCAGAGACACGGCGCGCTCTTTTTCGTCTGCGTGTGCCATGAGCACCCGGGTCCTGTGTCCGACCATGTTGTTGTTAAGATAGTGTGATGTCCTCCTCCGTCCCCGACTCGCAGCTCGGCCTCACCCAGAGCGAGATCCAGCTGCTCCGCCATCATCAGCACATTGTGCAGTCCCAGGCCGGCAGCTCCTCGTCCCGCGCAGCCTCGCAGTCCAGCCAGGGCCGTCTCCTGCTGGATCCCTCAAGCCTCCAGGCGCTGAGCGCCCACTTCGACCGCTTGATGTACACCATCCAGCAGCGATGGCACTATGTGAGTGCTCCTGCATCGCCTGCATCGCGCCCCAGAGCTGACATTGGCACCGCATAGCTCTCCCAGCAGACACAGACCGCCACCCACGTCCAGTACGACCGAGCCGGCAACGCCATCCAGAACGCCGATGCTGAAATCGCCCGCTTCCGAGCCATCCTCCGTGAAATCGACGAGCTCCAGGTCGAATTCGACAAGGTGCGCCGCATTGGCGAGATAGTCAAGGGCTTCAAATCCCGCGTCACCAACCTCGAGCAGCAATTCAACGCGCGGCGCTGAGCACCCTCGACTCTCGAATCCCCGTCTCACCTCCTGCCACCTCACGCACACTCCTTTAAAACGACCATTATATCAGACCTTCAAGTCCTCACCGACACTATACCCCCCCATGTTTAAGATTGGCGGCCTCGCGGCCCAAAAGAGATATCCTTTACATTTTTGGACCCAACTGGTGGCCTCGCGGCTTTGGCGTTCGCATCCCTCTGTTTGAATTGGGGGATACCCAAGTTGATTTATTGTTTGCCATGTCTCCTACTCGTTGCTTTGCTGTCGTCCGATAAATTTGTTCTCTGACTATAATTTTCCCGCTTTTCCTTCCCTAGTGCCGGGTGTTCCTGGCCACACGTCAGCAGGATCGCCGTCGCGCGCACCAGCGATTGTGTGAGCCCCAAACACTGCCCTTCGCCCTTCTCGACACATGGTCTGCATGCACGGCGACGCCGGTATTGATATCAATGCCACATCCTTTTAATGCTGCAGCCCGACGCTTGCATCATTCTTATCGGATTCATTATTACACAAACGCACTTTTACTCCGCCTGACCCTTTGTGTTCAATTACACTCGCACGGCATCTTGGGACGAACTTTCAGCAGGCTCCCATCCTTGTAAACGAATCGTCCGGCGTCGCCATTGCATTGTCTACTTGTTCTATTCTTACCGCAATTTCTGTTGGCACGGTCGAGGAAGTGGCCAACCCTTGCTCTATCCTGAACCCATTGCTTGAGACAGTACTCGCTGTATTTCAACCCGAATGGGACTTTTATTAATATCTCCTACGAAACCTATTCGTGCCACATCAAACACCAGAGCGCTGATGGATGGAAGAGCATTGCAAAAGGCTGAGTGGCGCATGCACGCGATCATGAGCAACAGACCGATTATGTAGCCATGTCGTCACACGACGCCGAGCTAGGTAATGGAAATCGAACGCAAGGCATGTTTTGGCTCAGTCGCCCAGCCAGTTCGCAAGTCGTGGTTCTCATGAGACTGTCCAAACTACTGCAGGTACCAGTCTAAAATGTACATATGGCTTGGTCGGCTGGACGTTTGAGTCCTGTTGGGCAGCACTTGCGATGAGCATGCTGTATTCGGGGCTGAGCATTCCTGCCCTATTGGAGACTTTTGGACGGGTCACAACGGACCGATTCAAGTGGCACAAATACCACCTTCAGACTGGATCGAGCGTGTTTCTGGACACATGGCCGCGTTACGGCGAGACTCGGAAGGGGATCCTGCGAGAGCACCAGTCTGTCTTTGATTCTACATGATCAACTTTGGGCGAGAGGCGCAGTCTCGGAGAGTTTGAGCTTGATCAGTATGCTTTCATTAATTAGTCGGGCTAGCGCGTCAACACCGACCTCAACCTTAGTCCTGAATATTAAAGCGCGTCGTCGACTTGCAACACCGAGTGTGCGCATTGATCTCTCCTCTCACGTTATCCCTCTACTCTTGGTGCTCTCGGTCATGGTATATCCAAGTAATGCGCCGTCTCGTTCCGACATGCTATCGTCAAGCTACCGTAGCCGGTCAATGGCTGAAGTCTGCTGTCCCTCGTTGCGTAGGTAAAAGACGGTGGAAACAGCTGCTTCCATGGCTTGAACGGGTCGTGCGCTTCTTCCCTGCCTTCTGTTATGGAGATGCATCGGCGTAGCGTCGACCGAGGTTTACGAAGCGCTGCAGGGAAGAATGCTGAGCTGACGCGCCACTCACTGTCCGAGGAAGAAACACAATTTGAGTATGGAGAGATGCCCACTTTTAGCGGGGAAAAGCTTCGTGGGCTTGACTTGATCAAGACATGTTAGCGCCGGGAGATGGCCAGCTTCTAACAGTAGTCTTTGCGGGGGCGAGCAGCGACTTGAACGTCACCCTCGGCACGTCACATAGTTGGCGAGTAATTCTGTCTCGACGAGTTTGCGCATCCAATGACCGAGTCCAATCTCGCCTACCAGACTTGGCCGACCACGCCAACTCCGACGGCAGCCACAGGAGCGCAGTCGACGACTTTTCTCCTCCGTCGCGACCCCGCCAGCTTGCCATATAAGTAGCTCAATTGCCCAGGCTTCCTTATCTGGCTCTCTTCTCCATTTTCCCTGTCATCTCAACACCCCCCTCCCATTGCGTCCCGCATAGCCAATCCGAGCCCTGGGTCCCACTTCACCTCCATCTCACCGCGCATTCCCGACATGTCGAGCCACAGCGACGAGAGCTCGGCTGGAGCTCCGGCCAGTCCGATGAATCACGAAAAGGCCGTTGAGCAGCAGCTTTCGCACGTTCCAACCCACGATCGCGTACCTGGGCACAAGTACCGCGAGAGGGATGGCCTACGCACCGAGGGCAGGTCTAGCGTCCTCGGCATCTGAATCCCCATCCTGACTCTGACTAGGAGACGGCCTCGATCACGAGCATGTGCCCCCGTAAGGCAATCTGCTCCAGCCTCCAGGCCAGAGACTGACAAAGCAAAGCATGACGGGAAAGCGAGCCCTGTCCCTCGTTGCAATGGTAAGCCAACCCGCATCCGCAGCACAAGTCCTACCATTGCATGCTCATGCTCTTACCTAGGCATTTCTCTGGACAGGATCGCAAATCCCCGTGTAAGTTCCCAATTCGGGCTAACCACGCCACGCCTCGCACCTCGCACCATCAGAAAATAACTCATGTCAACTAGCTATCTTCTCGGTGGAGTGCCCCCATACATCTACGGCGACATTGGAGGCGCTGATAGGTGGATCTGGCTCGTCCTCGCCAATCTGCTCGCACTCGCTGCCGTATGCCCTTTTGTCGGATCTCTCTCAGACCTTTTGGGAAGGAGATATGTTGCCATCATCGGTGCTTGCTTCATCATCCTCGGCATGATCATTGTCTCGACTGCTCAAACCATGAACATCCTCGTCTGTAAGTCGGCTTGGACCGTCTCCTTGGGAGAACAAATGCTGATTGGACAGGCGGCATGGCTCTAGCCGGAGTCGGTGCTGGGATCAATGAATTGACGGCTCTGGCTGCAACTTCTGAAATGGCTCCCACTTCTCAGCGCGGAAAATACGTGGCTATCTTGGTCTTTACCATCATTCCCTTCTGCCCGTCTGTGCTTTGGGCTCAATTGATTGCTTCGCACTCGACCTGGGTAAGCCAGCACCGCGCCACTTTGACCAAAGACTTACCAGGCGGCAGAGATATGTCGGACTCTTCGCCGGTCTTTGGGCCTTCATTGGCCTTGTTCTGACTGTAATCTTCTACCATCCTCCTCCGCGCGTCAACTCGGAAGGTTTGAGTCAAAGAGAGATTCTCGCCCAGATCGACTACGTTGGTGGCTTCCTTAGCATATCCGGAATGCTCCTCTTCATGATGGGTTTTCAGTGGGGTGGCTATCAATACCCCTGGAACTCAGCACATGTTCTCGCACCCCTGATCATTGGCTTTGCCCTAGTTGTAAGTTTGATGCCTCGCAAGCTACTGCGGATTGGTTTGTCTCTGATTACTACAGGTGGCTTTTGTGTTTTGGGAACTTTATGGCACAAAGTATCCCATGTTTCCCCGACGCATCCTCCAGGTCCCTTCCATCATGATCATGACTCTCGTCATCACCTTCATCTCGGGCGCCAACTTCTTCTCAGTCAGTCAGTCAGCCCCAATCGAGAGCGAATACTTCTCGTCATGCCCCCTCTTGTTGAAGCAATAGCTGATGTCATCGTACCCTACAGTCATGTTCTGGCCGACCCAGGCGTTTAACGTCTACGGTCACGACCCAGTTGGTGTTGGTATTCGTGGTCTTCCCGTGGGATTCGGAATCCTGGTAGGAGCCTTCCTCGCTCTTTGGGCCCTCTCGGTCTTCCGAGGAAACAACAAGATGATCCTTGTCGTATCATCCGTTTTCATGACCGCTGGATGTGGTGCTTTGGCTGTCGCAAGGAGGGACAATCTACACCAGCTCTGGGGTATCCTGATCGTTGGTTCACTTGGCATCGGCGGAATTGTCGTCCCAGCTTCAATCATGACGACCATTGTCTGTCCCGATGATCTGATTGGTCTTGTTACCGCCCTCACTCTCAGTATCCGTGTGCTTGGTGGCTCCATCGGGTATTGCGCCTATTACAACATCTTCAAGTCCAAGTTCACAGCCGCGGCCATTTACAACATTGGCGGCACACTGCTCAAAGCAGGCATCAAAGATCCGCATGTCATAAAGGAGACCATCGAGCTTACTGGCGCTTCTCTACTCGAGCCGATCGCACAACTCCCAGGCATTGCCGGAAATGACGCTTTGTATGAAGCGGTCGTCATTGCGGGACAGACTGCATACGCAGAAGCATACAAGTGGGTCTACTACGCCAGCATCGCATTTGGGGGCGTCAGCATTATTGCTGCCGTCTTCCTTGGAGATATTTCAAAGTACATGGACGATCATATTGCGGTGGTAATGTAGGACTCGGGAGGAAGGATCTTTTCAATCCCACCAGTAGAGAAATGCGAGGATTCATCGACTGAGTATGCATTTTGCAGTCTTGTGGCATTTGTTTCCCGCACAGACTCTTCCCAGGGACACGATGATCTTGAATCAGATGGAGTCGCAGTATTAGAGAGCTGAAATGAACTCATCTTTGCATATGTACATGGACGTTTCATCAATCCACATAGTCCAAACGAACCAGCTCGCAGCCCTCCTCACGACACCCACGGTTGATTGAAGCATGCACTAAATACTCTCACCATAGCTAACATCACTTGGACTATACTTGTACGGGTCACATGCGTTCTTCGCCCCATGAAACCCCTTGGATTGCATAAAGATGTGTGCGCCCTCGTGCTTTGAGGCATAGCACGTAAAGGCCGTCTACATGTTATTTTCGACCTTGGTTTGTTTTTTGGTTCAAGCACTCTTCCCTGCAAGTGACAGTAGTCAATAAAGAGGGATTTTGCTCCTTGATTGGGACATTGCCAGCTGTGTGGCGCTATCTGATACGCGGTTATTAGTTGTGAAATCAGCAGAAGAGATGTACATTCTGCGGGTCTGAGCTGCGACGAGGGTAAGCTAGAGCATAAAATACAAGTCAGAAGAGTGGTGCTGGAATATGTTATTTTCGTGGATGGAGTGTTTTCTGTTTCTGTCTACACTGATGAAAGTACACTGATGAGACAGTGTGACCATATATGCAATCTAAAGTGACAAGAAAAAGTGTCTCGAGTGCATTTTGCCCAGTGCGTACCGAGAACATGCATTGAGAAACTCCAAAAAGGAGACCGTATTCCTGGGTATACATCGATGAATCGTCAGTCCGTTGTGCACAACCCTGTGACAACTCGCACCCAAGGTCTCATCATCGGCCCTATCATCACAGCGTCTCAGCGACAATCATCGGGCCCGCAACTTCGTCCCTCTTCTCTTTGCCCGAAATCTGCTCGACAATTGTGAGCGCGAAAAGCATCGCGGTTCCCGGCCTGCAAAACTTATTAGCACACAGCTCTTCAAGCCACTACCTTGCCTTAGGACCAACCTACCCTCGACTTGTAATCACCTTCTCATCCACTACAACCCGCCCATCGGGGTACTCCCAGCCTGCCTTCTCAACCTGCTCCTGCACACTGGGATGGCTCGTCACTTTTGCTTTTCCTCCACCATGTTTCTCCTGGCTCGCCACTATTGCCGTTGTACCGGCGCAGATGGCCGCGACCCACTTCCCAGCCTGGCGGAAGTTGTGGATGAGCTCGAGGGCAGTTTCGTTGGTAGAGAAGGTTTTGGCGCCAGGCCCACCTCCTGGCAAGATCAGGATGTCGAAGGTTTCGTGGGCTGACTGCGAGGGGACGGAGCTGAGCGTGGGGTGATCGGGCAGGATGCGGATGTTGCGTGTGCAACTGAATTGTTTTAGCTGAGAAAGGCACCGATAGTCTCGCATGAACTGGATACTGCTTGTACATGGTGTTGGAATAGGGAACGGGAAGTGGGCGCTCACTGTGCATACTGCTCGTTCTCGAGCTTGACACCAGCAGACACGACGTCGAATCCCGCCCGTACGAGCACTACACATGTTCAGCAAACCTTCTTCATCCGCTACAGAATGCTCTGTACAAACCATCATATGGCGTCACAAACTCAATCTCCTCGGACCCATCGGCGATTAGGATCAGAGCTTTCGGCATGGTGTCCACTTGTTCCCTCCTTGTTCGGCTTGGGAATGTCCGAGGGCGTGTTGCAAAAAGGCAATGGATGTCAATTTTCAGTGAGCAAATGTTGTTGCACTCCAGGGCTCGAATGTTTCACTGTGACGTGTGTGTGGCCCCACCGTGGGGCTGGTGAAGCAAGCGCGAGAGGTCCGTTGCACCTTCCGCCAATCGCTTCGAACGCCGCTGCCAAATCAGTTACTCCAACAACGCGAAAAGGAAGACTCTTTGCTGCCATCATTTGCAATTGAGCACAGACGAGACACTGGAAATCGTTGACTGTGTATATTGGACTCGCCCTCTCAGCGATTGCTAAATCGTGAAGCAATATTGCCCTGCCGCCGAACATCTATATGCTCATCTCCATACGCCACAGAGCTGCTGCAAAGCATATTCAAATTAAACAGCCGCAGTAACGGGGGAGTGTGTATCATCAAACACAAAATCCACACACCCGACACCATCCCTGGATCCATCAACCTGGGGAATCTCTCATAAGTTCATGCATTGGATAAGAACTGTTCAGGAAGCGAGCAAGGTGTGCTGGATGAAAGCCAACCGGGGCCGAATTTCCATCCAGTGCCTCGCGCCCCGCTAGAAATCATTAGGCGGTAACACAGCTTGATGGAGCGCCTGCCTCCTCCATCCAGCTGCCTACCGGTGTTGGGCGAACCCAAAGAGAGAGATGTCAGAGGCGATAACCCAAACCATCCATGTCTAATCGGTGAGCGAAAAGAGAAATAGGCCAAGGTATCAAAATTAACGGCAATGATTGGCTTCAAGGGGCCAATGAGATAATGATAGAGGTGGAGTAGGTCGTAAGCGCTTCAATGTATACCCCCACGAATGTAGCAGAGCTCCAAACGCCGTGAATCACCATGTGTCATGGAAATTCAAATGCTTGGTCGAGGCTGATGTTTGTGTCGACTTGGACTTGTGCCTGGGTTGGCATACTGTCGTCGGATAGAGTCGCCAGTAACAATCTGACGTGGCATCTTTTAATGCTCGAGCTTTGAATCATTACAAGCTCATTGTCAACCATTCCCACTCCTGTGGACCAGTCTGCGAATGTAGACCCTGGCCCATGGCGCCCATCGGAAGACTACCCAGATTTTGGCTTGGCATAGTGTTTGACGCCATGGCCGTCGAGTCTTTCCGACGAGCTGTGGACGGCGCCTTTCCGGCTGTGTCCTCGGAGTCGCCCATCTCTAGCTCCTGTATTCCGCTCTTGCTCTGGCGTCGGAGCCGCTTCGGTGGTACGTTGACTCCACGGTTCTGGGTCGTGCTGGGCTGCGGTTTGGGGGGTCCGGGCGCAATGGGGACCACGCCGCCAGGTTTCGTGGTCGATGAGGCACCCGCAGAAGTGGCGCCATTAGCGGTCGTTGCACTGATGCCCACGGAGCCAGTCGACTTTGGGGACTCAGACTCGGCACCGCTGGCTTTTCCAGATGTGGGTGTCGTCACTGGAGTCTGTGCTAATGAGTTTTTACGAGAAGACTTCTTTGAAGACCTCGTAGAGGCCGATCCGACAGGCGCTGAGTTGCCGCTGCCGCGGTTGCGCTTCTTAATAACGTCTGTCTTGAGCGAGAGTGGCCGAACAACACCGTGCAACTTCAGGAACAGGCCACAGGCGTTACAGAGGGGATGGCCTTCGGGGTTGCGTCTCCAGAGAGGAGTTGTCTGTGTGAAACAGTTGGTGCAGGTCGTAGGCACGCCGTTCTGATCACCTTGCTTGGTGCCCCCTGGACTCTGAGGTCGGGATGGAGCAGCAGAGTTGAACCCCGACTCTGGCGGTGAATTCGGTGATGACTTGGAAAGCCCATGCATGCCCTGGTGCACCAAACCCGTCGCGTTCGGAGTAGAACTGGTTCGGGGGATTTTCTGTCTTCGTGGGTCGTTGCCACGATTGCGAATGTCGCTGACCGAGGCTGCTGAGCCGTGTGTTCGGCCAAGACCGCCCCCAGGGCTCCAGTGGTCTTGCGGCGACGGCAACATTTCTGTCGGCCCGATCGTAACGGTCTTCCGTGGCGGCCCTCCGGGATAGCGAGCGGGTGTAGGGTTGAACTGGTTTGATAAGTTGGTCTCCCACTGGAGATTGCCGCCAAAGTCCAAAGAGCCATCGTCCATGGGCGAGAATTCGGCAGGTGCGGATGGCATATTGCGGTCGGCGAAGGCGCCACCATCCTCATCTTCACCGTCCGAGTCGCCACCAAAGGTGAACATGTGGTCTTGACGAGGTATTTGCATGCTGTCCGATCGCGATGGGATGCCGCCGTGAAGTACTTGCGAAGGGTCGACATGGCCGGGCCCAGCGAAGGCAGCCGCGGGAAAGGAAGCTGGCACATTGCCATTCGTCACGGCACTGAACATGGAATCGCCAGTGCCACTAGGGTTGAAGATGTACTGAGGCTGTATCGAGGTGGACAAGTTAGAGGGCCGATGAGGGCCATACTGAGCGCCGCCGTGCGCGCCACGGATATCCATACCGCTGCGATCGAAATACATGTGCTCGTTCTCGGGGATGGGCTGAGGCGTGGAGACGGTCGATGGAAAGGCCGAGCTAGGAGGAGAGTAGTAGTCGGCGGAGTTGAGCGACGACGCCATCGAGTTGGTGTTGTACATGTTGGAGTACGAGGCGTTCTGTGACAGCATTGGCGAGCCGACGGGCGAAAAGCCGAAGTTCTGTTGAAAGGGGCCGGCAGAGGAGATGATGGGGTCCTCTTGCAGCTGGAAGGTGTCGATGGCGAAGGGCACCTGGGCCTGGGAGGTGTGGGGGAAGGGCGGCGGGTGCATGTGCTGGTCCAGGGAGTAGTGATTGAGCGCGGCCTCTGCGTCTGGGTCGTGGGGTATCATGATGCTGTTAACAGCAGGTACCTGGGGAGAGCAATCGGCTCGCCGCTTGGGAGGCTGATAAGGCGTTAGCAGGGCGATAAAGGGCAAGTGGGCGGGTGCGAGGGCAAAACTCACTCGTCGCTCGTCGATGCTGGTCTTACGAACGTGTCTGCGCACGTAGCCAAATTCATCCTCTCGAGTGACGGGCGGGGGAACAGAAGGGGCGGATGCGCGGGTGAGGTGGGAGTTTTGGTCGAGGGCTTGATTGGGTTTCCTTATCGGTATCGCTGGGGCGGTTGCATGAGAGGGTGCCCTCATCTCATTCGACGGTGACGGAGATAATCCTGCTGGGGACCCAACCGACGAGGGGAATATAAAGTCGTCGAGATTCATTGCGTCGGGCTGTGGAATTTGCGCCGTGTGCATCTGCGTCTGCGGGTGCTGCTGGTCCACGGAGCGCCTGAGTTGTGCGATGCCACTGGGCGCCGTCCTCGGCGTCGGCATGGCGCTCTCCGTCGTCGCGGGCGGGATGTCGACGTCGAGGCTGGAAGCAAGCCTGGATGCAGCATGCAAAGTTAGCAGCGCGCTCGCGATGTCAGTGTGTCGGGGGTGGGTGGAGGGCGGATGGCATCATACGCACCCTCTGCTGCGGTCGAGCTCGGCGCGCCTCATGCTCATGGCCATCATCCGCCAGGTCAGATTCTCCATGCGCTCGGCGTTGGGAAGCTGCGTCCTGGCCTTGGAGTACAGCTTCCATATCTGCGTCGCGAGCGGATCGTTCTTCTGCATTTCGGCCGTGTCGTCTAGGTTGGCCGTGCCTGCATCGTTTTTGAACTGTGGGAAGAAGACGTGATCCAGCATGCCCTTGCGAGCTGCCACGGCGTCGGCGGGGAGATCCAGCGTGTCCAGCGTGTCCAACGTGTCCAGCGTGCGGTTGGAGGTCATGGACGGGGCCGTCGAGTTTGTCCCAGAGCTGTGCAAGGGCGCTACAGGAGGGAATCGGGCATGCCTCGCAGCAGAGGATGATGTAGCTGGAGCTGGCCGATCCGCAACGGACCCAGTCGCGAGCGTGGGGGACTCGACCCCAGACAGCATGCTCGGCTGTGGTGTTGCGCAAAAATCCCGGGGTCGCCCAATGCGCAGAGGATCTCACGGGCTTGCACGCAGCGAGGCGCAGCTCTGGATGTTGCTTTTTGCTGGTCTGGGGGAGCGGCCGCGGGTGTGTGTGCTTGCTTGCTGGGCCAGCACTGCGCGGGGGGCGGGCAGCGGGCAGCGGGCAGCGGGGGCAACGGGCGACTGGACGCACTCACTGGCGACGAGGGCAGCGAGGGCAGTCAGCGGCGTCAAGGGCGAGGAATTGCGTCGGGACAATTTGAGAGGCAAGCAAGCGCAGGAGCGTCGGACGCATGCGACAGGCCTGGGGGGGCCCGTCAAAGCTCGCTGGGGGAGAAGTTGAGAGGAGGGTCCTGCACGTTTGGTGGGGGTGTGGGCAGGGTTGGAGGCGCCACTGCGCATGGATGGATGGCCTGCGTCGGTCGGGGCACGGGCGAGGCTCGCGCGATGGGGGCACTGGGTTGCTGGTGCGGGTGCTGCTGGTGCTGGAGCTGGAGCTGGAGCCCGCAGCTGCCACTGGCGCCGTCGCAGAAGCAACGCGCGAGGCACACGATCAGTCGGCAGACCACCAGCACCACCAGCAGGAGCTGCGAAACGGTTGGCGTCATCCAGCGTCCACCGTCCATCGCGGGCGGCCGTGGCTGCGCGAGCTGCAGGCGCGGCAATTTGCATCCCTGCCGTGGATGCCCTCTCCCTCTCTCTCACACAACGAATAGCCGGACCCGCGCTTGCTTGCCATCCACAACGACTCTCGCCCCTGCGTCCAGTGGTTCGTTGATGACGCCGCCGACGAGTGCCAGACGGCGCAATCGTAATCAGCGAGTAGTCGTACGCTTGCACCTGCCACCACGGCGCCCACTCCTCTTCAGGACGCCCTCTCCACCACCACACTGTGACGAGTACCAAGTACCCACCGTTTCCCAGTCTTCTCCATCGGCAGGACCGCGGTTTGCCGAATTGGGCCACCATGCGAGAACGGTCCGAACAGTGGTCTGGCACTCCCTACATTTCCCGATAATCCATGGAGCATCAGGGCCCACTCCTCAATGCTCGCTGCATCATCTCCACTGACGGCTCGCGCGTGGCAACGGCACGTGTGTCTTCTGGCAGACCTGAGCGCGCCCGTGTTCAATTTTAGGGCCAGCCTCGACGTGATCCATCGGGCCTGCGAGACTGCTGGGTATCGACCTATCAGCCCTACGTTGAAAAGCCCAACTCGCACAACTGCCCGCCCAATTGCTCCGTGCAAAGCCCTTGTACTAGAGTACAACTGAGTGACAGCCGGCCCCTCTCCATCGGAAGCCCGGCCAGCAGCCACAGTATGTACCCAGTATCTGGATCGCCTTTTCCCCAAGGCCACGCCTCGCCAGAGTTGCAGTCTTCAGGCAAGTCGTTCGATGGTCGGCCCTGGCCGGACGCGGAACCTTACCCTTTAGCCGTTGCCATTAGCGGCAATATCAGAACCCTGGAGAGGTCCAAATGGACCGTCGTCTACAGACGCATATATGCAGGCGCTTGCTTTTCCTCCTCATACACGAACCCGGGAGGAGCACCAGTGCGAGATGAAATGGCGGGTGCATAGGAGCTAGCTATTGTACATACAAGGTATGGTACTGTACATGCAGACGCTGACGGCCCGGGCGTCCAAGGTCGGGCGCGTCTTCCAATGTACGATTCAGAACCACACTGGCGGCAATCGTGGTTGACGTCGTGCTTCCGAAATTCTGAGCGCGCCAGTGGCATCAGATCAACCACCCACCCACGCCTCGACCCTGTTTCACCGCGGCCGTGGGGTCTTTCACATGCCGCCCTCCCCGTCCACGCCTTGCGCGACGACTCCGTCTGAACGCTTTTCCCCGGTCTCTGCGTTCTCAAGTCGTTCGCATGAGACAAGCCGTTATTGCAGGGCCCCGCTACACTGCTGATCAATAAGCCCTTTGAGCGACAACGTCTCGCGAACAGGAGTCCTTCGCGCGGGTTATTGAACCCCCACGCTTATCCCTGTCCACTATGCAAGCCACATCCCAGAAATCTGCTGCAAGTCAGCGGCGACGGAGCCCAGGCCATCGCCTGAACCGACAAAATCCGCATCCGCTATATGCAGTCGCTCGCGCTTGAGCCCGCGAGGACGACGTGTTGCTGGGTTGTTCATCGCTCCAGACGCGACGTACACTTGCCATTGTGCCGGGTGTTCCTTGCCCGAGAGCCTCTGCTGCGTGGCGCTCGCCATTTCTCCTGCGAAACCGCGGAAACGTCGGTGCGAGACCGAAATGACTGCTCGACCTGCCCTCTGCTTCGTCCAGCCGCAGTTGCCGCATGAAATTGCGGCCCATGTGAGAAGATGCTCCATTTAGCATGGGTGAAAAGGTCACGGCGTTTTACGGGGACCCAATCCGGAGCCTTGCTTCGCTACGCCGGATCCTCAGATGAAAGCGTGGGGGTCATGGGCGGGGAGGCGACAGGAAAGAGGTAGACCGATGGACGGCTCCAGTCCCTGGGGGAGGGTCCTGATGCCCCCCTCCATATTACGCAGCCTGCTCGTGTGCTTCCTCGATGCCACTTTCCTCGGGGGTCATATGCTCCCTTGGTGAGAATCCCCGCGAGACCGCCTTGGTCGTCCCGGCCCATACCAGCGCCGCCCGGAAAGGAGACAGTAGTTGGTGCTGTCGTCAGGGCGTCGACGAAGTTTGCCTACTTCATTTCGGTGCAAGTGCTGTGCGTGCGTGTTGAATTTCGGTCTTCCTTTGGTTGGCCGCGCCGCAAGGATCTTCCGTCGTCAATCATCGACAATGGGCCCGGAATCCCGTGATTGCATCGACGTCTTGGCGGCGGACCACTAGGTGCGGTCATTTACGAGTACATTGCAAGCGACACCGTACACATCGGCAATGCTGCTGCTGTCGAGCATGAAACGCAACCCATATCCGTAGACCGTCCAAGCCCTACAATATAACGTGCTATCATTTGAAGCTGTGTCTTGGCATCTCGAATGCAGGTACGCGGGCCGTCCAGGGGCGGGGCAGAGGGCGAGCGGAAGATCGACTTGAAAATACCACGGAATCGATTCTGCAAAGAGCGGGCACAAGGCCCTACTATATACGACGAGCAAAGGGTGTGTCCGACGTGGTGCTCGGTGAGGCGATGATAGCTTATCATTGCGACAACTGATAACGGCCCCTGGGTCAAACTTTGCTACCAATGACGGGAAGCTCTGTTGTCATTCCAAGCCAACATTGGGTACACAGGCGATGCAGGAGCCCACGGTAGGACAGGGTTGGCCACCATATCACCGCCTTTTTGCGTCCTTCTCCCTCGCTGAGCTTCCTATCGCAGCCCAAGACTCAATCTTATCTGGCTGCACTCTGGGATGACTTGCATTCGAATCTCGAGGCTGATTGCTTGAAGCTAGCGGCACGCTCCTGTCGTGAGATAAGGGTCCATTTGAAGAAGTGAACCGACAGATCTCCCAGGTCTCTTCTGCGACTTTTCATTTCTGTGTAACACTGCGTGCGGTGGCCGACGGCCAACATGTATAGCAGCCGCTCCACCAGGCAGGATCTGCGAAAGAAACTTTGCCGTAACCCCCCACAACACTCACGCGGGCGTTCGATGTGTGGTTAATGCCCGCCAAGCATGGTTTTAGATATCAACGGATGCTCCCTCTCAACAGCGCAATACGAGATATTGTGGCGGTGAGGGCTGCCGTCCTGGGCGACCCCATCCACCAGAAGTAAGTCGTGCTTGCGATAAGTCGAGCAGGGCGCTGCTGCTCGATGCATGAGGTATATCTGTGCTTCGTATCTCCTCCGGATCACGGTTCCAACCGGCACATGTACCTGGGTACTCCCCATTTGCATGACACAGAGCCCCCACATCCAAGACAGCTGTTATCGAGCGTGAAGGCTGCCGTATGCAATCATTTATCTTGATCGGATGCCCCTTCTGCCTGTCCACCGGACGCCCCAGGTCCACCACGGACTGTCTCCTCTCCAAGGACCTTGCTCGCTGCCATGAACCTGGAATCGAAGCAAGTTAGCGATCCGGTACTCGAGCTGCCGCTTCAACCCTTAACCTCTAGGAACAATTGTCAAGCTTACATCCCCCCCGAGTAGCCTCCCAGACCGCGCATATTCTCCGCTTGCACTGCCGTCATTCGCATCAAGTTCTCCAAGTCGGACAGGTTCGCATTGAGCTGGGCGAGCTGGGCGTGTAGATGGGATAGCTGGCGGGGCTTTTGCGAGGGCATCGTGCTGAGTCGCGAGGAAGCACTCGTCTGTGGGCGCGCAAGATTCGACATATTGGGGAGTGAGTCAGGTCGCTCGGCAATATCGAAAAGCCGTGGGCAAGGCAGGGGCGACGTCTGGCGGTGTTGTTTGTTGATGTTTGGAGGTGCGGGAGGGGAAGCGCGCCGATTGCCGCAGGAATCTTGGCTCTCGGCTGCCGTGTCGAAGTTTTGAGAGTCACCTCACGCCGCAACGTCTTCCTCTACAACGGGCCACATCACTCGGAGCTCTTCCACCCGCCATACCCAGAGAAGCATGTCAACCAAACAGGCCGTCCGACGATGGGTTTGGACTGGTGCCATCACCGCTGTCACAATCGTTGGCGCAATATATGGGGCCGGACTGAGGAGTCAACAGCAGTTCACACAGGTCAGTCCACACCCCCGAAAGCCACCTAAGCCTCCTACATCCTACCTTGCGGTCCCTTATCGCGACTTGATTTGCCAAATTTTATCAATCCATTCCCACCAGTTGTCCCGCCTGCTTGAGCCCCAATGGATGGCCGCTAATGATACCACCCTGCAGGAGACGAAGCGAGTTCTTGAGGCCAGCCCAGAAGAAAAGATCGCGCAGTTGGAGACTGTCCGATCAGATCTGGTCAGGAGGAGAAACGACCTGCAACGCAAGATAAACAACTTCTCTGCACAGCGCCTGGAGCGAGAGCAAGCAAGCAACAAGCCCAGATGAGAGCCTGGCAGAAAAGGCTGGATGCTATACCCAGCTCGGCATCTGCTTCGTCCCAGAGCCGATAATTCGTCTTGCTCCAAGACTTTACTTACAACTAGACTGAAGTCGACAAGCATGGAGTTTTCCGCTGGGCCAGGTGCACACTTCTGGCTATGCACATAGACAGCCTCCTCATACATCTCGGCCAAAGATACCGGCGATATCCACACGCGAGCTGTTGTCATACAATATCTAGGCACGCCAACCGTGACTTGGTTTCAATATGTCCAATGAACGCGCTCGCTCAAGCCTCCGTTTGCGCCGAGACGAGTTTCATACTTCGGTACGGAATAGACACGCAGGCATTAAAACACAGGAAAGAACGCTGCCGCTCAGACTTGTGAAGGAATCTAGAATCAGCGCTTGCCCCGTGCAGGTCTCGGGTACCATGGGAAAACATCAACCACTCCCTACCCGATAGTTTCTCTGGCGGTGAAGTGCTTTGTTGTGGAAATCACGAAAGCCTTTGGATCGTTGAGGTTTCACGGGGCTCCCGAGCAGCTGTGTCAGTCTCGGCAAATGTCTGCACGAAGGCGTTACGACCTCCAACGAACTCTTCCAACAAGACCTCAGAGTTGGATTGATCCGTCGCTATTAAAATGGGCAGCATCCTACTCGAGCCATCACGTGGCTTTCAATCCAACAATTCATGGACACCCAGTCCCAGCATGGTGTTGATCGTCTTCCCATGCATGCAACACAATACTATTTAGGGATCCACCGTCCATCTTTTCGTCTCATTCATCGTTCCTTCGCGGACATCTTCGATCCTGCTGTGACATCCCACGCAATGCTCGCTTGAATGCATCCTTGGCTGCATACACTAGCTCTACGCGATCCTCTTGCTCACGCGCCCAGCCGCTTTTAGTCGCCCAAACGCCGCTCTTTGCGGGCCGGCAGATGCACTGGATCGGACTGACTGCCTCGAGATCGGACTGATGAGAGCTTTACTTGGTCAAGCCATTAGTCGATGCAGGGAATGCGGCATCGCAGCTGTATTCAGTGCAAGATCTGGACACTCGCAATGGCCGCTTGATCAACCTTTGCGGACAATCACATTCGCACAGCTCAGTTTGTTGGCGTCACTCTAAAACTAAACGGTAAAGATCGATACCGCATAAGCTGCAGCATATCAGCTTCGTGGCTTTGACGTCATGGAACATAGATTACCAAGCAACCAGATGGTCACAACAGCACAATTCACAGCTTGATCCTCTGTTGGGCGGCAACTACTTGCACAAGGGTATCACCTCGCTGAGCAATTTCCATACAGTGAATCGGCGCCTTCACGTTCCGAACGACATCATAGCAATGCGGCACGGCGTAGAGTTTGTGGACACTGCCGACGCATTTCGGCAAACTTACCATAGGCATGGGAAGTATGTATCTTGACGAGCGCCACTTGTCAACACCAGCGACGATTTCCATGGAAATCGAATCGCGGGCCATGGCCATATTCCAATATCTGGCTTTGCCGGCACGAGGGGTCTAGGCCATGCACGTTCCCAATGACCGCAACACAAATGTCCAGCGATTGTGCAACTTCATGCAATCCACCACCAGAGAGGCTTTCCCGTCCAATTGCTCAAATACGGCCCTATACTTAGCGTACCGATATTGCACATGCACCATCCCAGCCACGGCTCGGCACGATTTCCTACAAGCAAAATGCAAATCAACTGCTTAAATATTTACCAAGGTCCGTGCAAAGTACCGAGCTAATCTTCGCTGGCCGAGCCGAAAGGCAAGTGCCCAATCCCCCCTGATCGCGATGGCAATAAGGACTTAAGAGCAGAGCCCCGCAGACCGCCGTAGCACGAAACTGCCATCTCCACTCAGTCGGCGCAGCAGGAATTCAACCATGTTCTCTACATCGGTCAATGTGTCCTTGCACATATCTGCGATCGCATGGCCTTCCCATGAGACATGGCAATGTTTCTCAGTCCTTGTAGCTTGCTCTATGCTATCTGCCGAAAGACTGGCACCACAACAGATGACACCAAGTGGGGTCATTTGTGCGAGGCGTGTTACGGATTTGACGGTGCTCATCTGTGCGCTAGCATTATGCGGGACTCTTCTGGTTTGTGAACCCATGACACAACAGGGTAAAGGGTAAAGGTCATAGGTAAAAGTCTCACAATAACAAACCAATGCATAAAGATTTCTGCTTGATAGTCGAGTGGATGGGGGTCTCCTTGGGGGGGCACGTGTTTGATGTGCCCTTGAAAAACTTGGTTCCTACTTGTATTACCATGGTCATCACATGTCAAATTCGACTAATTGAATACTTGAAATAGATGACGTCTCCGCATTGACTGAGTGTCACAGTTTATCTAACATCACCGTGAAGTCATGGTCTATGAATCCATCCCGAACATCGAAGAATCTCGAAGAGAGAAATGTGCGCACACATCAGAGAGTCATTGAAAGTACATCTGTCGAGTAAGGCTTCGGTGATGTAAGGCCTTTTTGGAGAGGCGGGTATACCGCGCTATGGAACTCCAGCTCGCCGAATGAGAACATCAAACGCTTTTCTGTCCCACTCACACCGCCAGGAACTACAGGATATAATTATGTGGTGAGGTCCTTGGAAGGTCAACCACCCCATGGAATCGAAGAAAGCATTGGCTCACTCATCGCCTGCCGAAGGTATGAGCAACGCACGAATCCTAGCAATTGGAAGAAATGAGGAGGAGGAGCTCAGTCTGCGTAGAGACTGTCGTGATCGTCGTCTTCGTGCTCGTCCCCACTCTCTTCCATGAAATGCTCCTCGAACTGGCCTTCACTCTGGTCTTCCGTATCTTGATCTTTCTCTTGCTCTCCCAAATGAGCCCCCTCATTTTCCTCCTGATCAGCTTCGTTCTCTGGCTGAGCCAGCTTACCCTTCTCCGTAATCAACAGGACGATTTCGCCATATAGTTCGCCTTGTTTTACATCCAGTATGCCACGCGTTCCTAAAGTCAACGCCATCATAAAGCCTTGAGCGGCGACGCGGCGACTGTTTTCAGTCGGAGGGAGTATCTCCTCAAACAAGACTTCATCCACATCGGCAGCAGCTTCAACTTGCAGCGGGTCATCCAAGTCTCCAAGAGACTCCTGATGACGACGACGTTTGTCGGCGATGGCATCATGGACGAAAGCCAGAAAATTCCCACCTTCGACAGTGAGACCTTCGTGCATGCGAACTGACGGTTGGGCGATAGCTGCACCAGCAACGCTGCTAGAATCAAAACCGGCGGGACCGCCAAAGTCAAAGTCATCGGACGGGAAATTGCCGAAATCTTCATCACCCCCCAGTCCTCCAAGAGTTTCTAGCCCCCCGGGTTGGCCGCGGCCATGGAGAGGCGAAGCTGATATCATACGACCCGTACGGTGGCGAAGAGAACCGGGGGGACCAGTCAAAGAAGAAGGCGCTCCTGCACGACCGCTACGCGGAATAGCTGAAGAGCCGCGAATGGAAGCGCTTATGTTCCATGGCATAGCTGATAGCCCGAGGTCGTCATCGAGTGCTAAGGGTGCGTCTCGCGGAAGCTCAACTTCCTCGTTGTCATTGGGGAACACTCCTTCCTCTTCATCGTGCAGTCCAATTTGCTCATCTTCATCGAGCTTACGGTGGGTCGGGCGCGAGTCGCCTTGGGTCTCGTCGTCGATCCCACTATCTCGATCGCGCGTGCCTTTGGGAGACGCATACCGCTTCTTTCCCGTCAAGAGCTCGAAAAGAGCATCGCCGCGGAAATTAGGGTCAGCGAAGCCTCCAATCCCTGCACCCCACACCCAGTACTCTGCATTTTTCTTTGCCATTCGGGCGGCGTGATGCGCATTCTTAACTCGAGACGCCGCTGCCATATTCTGAAGATAGTCTCTATTCCAGTCTGCCAGATCTTGATTGTGCAATTCCATCATCGTATCTGCAGGAATGATGCGCGTCTTGCGTCTCTTGCGCTGCATTGGTGCCGCTTGGGTAGATACAGACTCGAACAGGTCCGTGGACTCTTGCCCCTCTTGTTGACCGATCATGGGGAAGGGTGGGTCCTCAATAACATCGTCGCCAAGGATCGGCATATCGATATCCATTTGATCGGCGAGATTCTGGAAGATATAGGTCAGCGAGAGATTCCGCGAAAATCCTATAAGATGTGGAGGTTATCGATGAAATAGAGTGGCAGTGCAAGAAAGTATAGAAAGATACCGTTGCGACATCAGTCTCAAAACGTCATCGTAATGTAAAGAACAAAAAGCTTTGGTGAAACAATCACTTCGAGTAGAAAGTGCGACTCACCTGAAGATTACCTTGTTGCCCTTCTTCGTGCTCGACTCTCACTCGCGTACTGGCCTCAGCATCACTAGACATTGGTACTCGACCATGTCCCAAAGGCGTAGTTGGTGCTTGTTGTCCTGGATGACGCTCCACGAAAGCGCCGTCTTCGTCGAATTCGAACACGGCTTCATCGAGCATCATTCGTTCACCCTCAGCATTCTCAATGTCACCGATAGCGATGGAGCTATCATCTCCGGGGAAGTCAAAGCCGCCCAGCACGTGAGATGACGATGACGGAAGAACGAGGCCCCCGACCTGGTTCGGAGTGCTCGCATGACGCTGCGAGTTGAACGGGGTCAGTGACTGGGACTCGCCGGATCGCGGAGTCTGAAGAGGGAGTGGAAGGTTGAGCTGAGCCAGTAGGTCTGGAGGAGGCATGATAAACTCGGGCAAGAAAGCTGGGTCGTCTGGAAGAACAAGTTGCTCCGGTCTGTACTGGTCAGTCTGTTTCTTTTTCCAACTCAGCGTCAGGATCCCATTGCTCACCTAGCTTTGCCAGCACCTGGATCCAGTCCTACGTTGTTTATGCTCTTCAGCAAGAGGTTGACGGCATTATGTGCGTTTTGAGCGTCCGCTAGAACGTATCCACACTGCTGTAAGTACACGCGCGACACCCCGTACCTGGTACAGTATGAGCAGTTGTTTGTCGCATCACTAGAAGCGGGACCTACAATAGATTGCCCTGAAGGCGTAGCGCCATGGGCGCTGTTGGATCGGTTATAGTACGACATGCTTTCGATACATCAACTTCGAGGATCTGCTTGCGATTGATCTTCTTGAGATTGGACTTGGAGCCCAGTGTTGCAACAAGCCTGTGGTCCACATCAGCATCATATCAGCGCAATGCGGGCTGAATGTAAGCTCACCAGACCGTCGCGACGCCGTACTTTCGGGAAGTTAGGACTAGGCAACGCACGTCAGCTTCGCTCAGCTCTGGGGCGTGCGATGACGAAGGAAGGACTCACCCTCGTAGCTGTAGAACATGGCGGCAACAATGCGGTCGAACGAATGAACTTGAACGTGTCACAGAAACAATAGCCGTGGAGCGAGTAGAGGAGAAAGATGCGTGAAGGAGCCCGAAGTAACAAGAGATGTGGAGTTGGGGTGATGATGTTGGAGCGGGCTCTCCACGATCCTTGGCGCGATTGCGACTGCCCTCAACGACGACGCGTCGCGTTTGACGCGCTAGCCTCTCACGCAAACGTGCTGTTTGGAGACCCCGACATGTTCGGACAGCTGCACATTCCGCGACGACGGTGAATGGCTTTTGAGAGACGACCGAAGAGAAGAGGGTCAAGTTTGAAATAGGACTCTTCACATAAAATTGACAGGACATCTATACCTATTCTAATGAATCGTGCAATGCCGCATGCCCTCTTATGCAACGCCGATGCAATGCATCGTCACACACCCTTTTTCATGAGGGGTATGAGTTTTGTCATGCCCGCAGAAAACTCGTAATCATGCTTGCTTGTCTTCTTCTTCAACGGTTGCCAAAGGGACAGCCCTGTAGAGAAGAAGTAAGGCGGAATGGCTTTGTCCTGAGACTGTGTTAGAGATGACATGCAATATCCACTCTTGGTAGCTCACCTCCGCCATACAAGGTCTCGATCCGCTCCGTGTCAACCTCGGAGACCTTGTCGTCGTTGAACCACCACCATTTTCCATCCTCCTCCTTCCTCTTGCCGGTAGCAGGGTCCTTGGAGCCGAGTTTCTTCACGAATGACGTGTAATGGCCGCTATCGGCGCTGATACCCTGGTGCGTGATTATACCTCTCAGCTCGTATAGACCGGTATGATTGGCTCCTTCGTCGGAAGACAGGTCCGTTTTCACCAAGGCCAGGAGCTCCTTCTTCGCCTCAAGAATCGTAGCAGCTCGCTCAGCCTCAATCTGAGCATCCGTCTTGTATTCCACATCCTCCATCTCTGTATCCTCAGAGGCGTTCTTTGCGGTAGACTTCTTCTTCTCGGCCTTCTTCTGGAGGGGCTCGTCGGACCTGACGCTTTTCTCTACGCTAGCTGCTTCTTCAACGCGAGTGCGTTTTTGCCGCTTTCGAGCTCGTTCGACGTCCTCTTCCGCTTTCCTGATCTCTCGTATCTTGTCTCGAATAGGGATTAGAGCCTTTTTCAGGTCTTCGGTGCAATACTCGACAGCATCTAACTCCTGTGGAAATGTGACCTTCCTCATGATCTTCGCCTTCTTGCCAGTGGTCTTTCGCCAGTCGAAGCGCACAAAATGCACCGGCAAGTACTTCGGAAGTCGCGATATGCGCGAGGTCTTGGTATAGACGGCATCTCGACCGAGAATTTCAGAGCGTTTCTCGATTTTCTCCTGCAAGCCAGACATCAACCCGTCCCTGAGATGGTTGGTCTCCGCATTAATGTGGCAATCCAGCTTGAAGAACTTGTCTTCACTGTTGACCGGCTCCTCGCCTCCGTCTTTAGCAGCCGGTTCGTCGCATTCCATGACAGAATCGAATGCTCCCGACATGAACTTGTCGACAAACGATATATCCTTGGTCTTGTTGTCCTCCGACTGAGCAGCCGAGTCTTTAATCGTAAGCTTTTGACGGAGCTGAGACACAATTTGTGACCAGGCTTCTTCTGCATCTTGCTGAGCATATCCTTGACCATCTTTAGATTTCTGTGCAAATTGCGGGAAAGCCGTACGAAGAGCGTTTAGGAACATGAGCGGGGGAAAGCCCTGCTGGGTTTGGGACATTTGCTTGAAGAGATCGCGTAGGGAAGCCGTCAGGTCCATGGATGCACCGAGACCTCCAAGGCCATATTGACTGAGCTGACTTGACGAGCTTGGCCCAGCGTTGCTGAGCTTGTTAGTAGGATTTCGTGCGCAAGCGATGAGAGCCATGCCTAGCAGAGTATTTGAGCAGCTCATCTTGAAGCTCTGGGATAGACTTCAAAGCTTGAAGCGTCGAGTTCATATAGCACGTGTTCCCCAAGTTCTGTAGACCAGCAGGTGTTGCTCCCTCGGCTTGTGCTTGCTCCGCCTCGGTCATGTCTTCCAGAAACTTGACTTTCTCCTTTGGCTTCTCGATCACTCTGGAGGTGTCGCCCGATGGGGTCCCCATCATCATGATCTGCTGGTTGGGCTTGAGGCCGAGCTTCGACATGTCCGCGTCGTCCTTGAGTTGGCCGCCCTTGACCAGTATCTTTTGGCGCTCGGGCTCGACGCCTGTCAAAGAGTACAGCTGAAACTTGAAGGTCTCGCCGTTGGAGGTCGCATCTACCTCGACCTCATATTTTTTGCCTTGGTGCTTCACGACCACTATGACATCGGGGATTAGTTGTGCTTGTCCGAAGGTAAACAAAGTAGCAACACGTACCCGGAACGGAAGCCATGACGGGAGTTATTCAAGAATCGTTTTGGTGCCTAGGAAAGTGTATGCGAGGACTGCAGGAGGAAGCCGAGCGAGCGCGGTGGCTTTGAAGGGTCGTGGGGCGAATGTAAGTGGGCAATGGTCAACCTTAGAAACGCAGGGAAAGTCCGTCATGCCCAGCCGCTAGGGCTGCGTTACTAACCCCAGTTCCACCCCACCACAGGACAGGCACAGGTTCCGTATTCACATGGTGTCTAGGAGCGCAATTGTGCACCTGCTCCGCTCTCCCAGTGCGACCTCGAAGCCCTTTCGCCATGGCAAGTAGTCTCTTTCCTTCTCCGCCAGGAAAGCCTGTAATGCTGACGCCTACAGTCTCAATCACTCCGCCCATACCTCCAATGCGTCCGCTCGTCGCTCACAGCCGCCCTATCCCTCTCGAACTTCGCATCGCAAGCTTCCGAGAGACATAACGTTCCTGAAATCGAGGCGCAGAGCTGTCCAGAAGTCCTGCTGAACCCGCTCACGATATCAAGAAATGAGAACGAGAAGGTCTTCATCGAACCTAGCATCAACAGCGTGAGGATAAGCATCAAGATCAAGCAAGCGGACGAGATAGAGAATATTTTAGTACACAAGTTTACGCGCTTTCTGAACCAGCGAGCCGAGGCTTTCTTCATTCTCCGAAGGAAAGCAGTGAAGGTAAGAGGATGACGAACGCCAGCCAGAAAGCAACCGCTGATTATAGCCAGGGATATGATATTTCTTTTCTCATCACGAACTTTCATACCGAGGAGATGTTGAAGCACAAACTGGTCGACTTTATTATACAGTTCATGGAGGAGGTCGATAAGGAGATATCAGAGATGAAGCTCTTCGTAAGACGACCACAGCTGCCGCATCGATACAGAGGCTAATGATAGCATAGCTCAACGCAAGAGCCCGATTTGTTGCCGAATCTTTCCTTACTCCGGTATGCCCCCCAACTATTCTCCCTGCGCTTTGCCACTAACTGGACCTAGTTTGACTGAGAGTTGCTTAATGTCCCATCTTGTCAGTCGACGGTACAGGTCGAGGGGTATTGGCGGCGAGATCGACTGGAAGCAGCAGCAATAGTTCTTGGCTTTGAGATCAACCTCCAAAAGGTGGAGCAAGCTCCTTAGCAGACAGCCTCCCAAGTAGCATTACAAGCCACTGCCGGCAAGGCCAGTCTCTAGGCTGTCTAAAGAAGAACTAGATTTCACATCAATGTCCCGTCAATTTATCGAATTATGCACTACAATTGATGCAGGTGTGGTCATTATAACACAAGTGCTCCGACCCTCAATGAACATCGGGATCTTAAACTCGTGGAGGGGAGCTTCTGCGCGCACGGACCAGCGGGGTAGTGGACCTGAAGATTTCCAGCGACACAGACTCGGATATGGGACTTGATGCTTAGTAGCCGAAGAACATGGTCGAACCTCTTGAGAACGGCCCGAACGATCACTGAGAAGTGTAGGTAAATAGTAAGGCCAGGGCTGTGGTGTTGCAGGACGCGGCTGAACTAACGGAGGGGTTTACCCGACCTCGGTTGACGCCGGGCTTCAGCAGACCTGCCGCGGCGGATGGGAATTCCTGCTTCTCCCAATTTCCAAAAGCCAAACCCCTCCACCCTAAAAAGCGTACGACATTTGCTTTCCTTCATTTAGAGTCGCATTGAGCTTTCTGCGGCAGCACGACAAACGCTAATTGACCATGTCGGCCTTCAGTCGCTCCCTGCTCAATAACGCTTCACGAACCGTCCGACAGCGCTCCGGCGTCTCCTGCAGAGCACTGAGGCCAATTGCTCTTCGAACACCATCCTTCGTTTCGACCACACCCCGTGCAGCTGTTGCCACACCCTTCTCGACCATGACTTCCCTCAGAAGCGCTGCCCCACCAGCCTCTGGCAACCGAGAATACGACCCTGAGATCAAGGACATTGCGAGCTACATTCACAACACACCAATAGACTCGGAGCTTGCGGTATGAATGACTGATATCCTGCGCACGGTTGCTTCTGACATGAGCCCCTGACAGTTTGACACGGCCCGTTGGGTGTTCCTCGACACGCTTGGATGCGGTCTCAAGGCGCTCGAATTCGAGCAATGTAGGAACATCCTTGGCCCCGTCGTCGAAGGTACTGTTGTCCCAAATGGCACAAAGGTCCCTGGCACGAACTATCAGCTTGATCCTGTGCTTGGTGCTTTCAACATTGGTGCAATGATTCGATGGCTAGACTTCAACGACTGCTGGCTCGCTGCCGAATGGGGCCACCCGTCAGACAACTTGGGCGCAATTCTCGCAACGGCCGACTGGATCGCACGAACAAACAGGGCCGGAGGTAAGCTGGGCAATGGCAAAATTCCTACCGTCAGGGACGTGCTCGAGGCTATGATTAGGGCGCACGAGATTCAGGGTTGCATGGCCTTGGAGAATTCCTTCAACAAGGTTGGCCTCGACCATGTCGTGCTAGTCAAGCTCGGGTCGACAGCGGTCGTCGCAAATATGATGGGCTTGAACGAGGAACAGACTCGCGCAGCTGTCTCCCAAGCATGGGTCGATGGCCAGTCAATGAGGACTTACAGGCACTCACCCAACACTATGTCCCGGAAGTCGTGGGCTGCTGGGGATGCTTGTGAGAAGGCTGTGAACCTTGTCTTGAAGGTGCTCAAGGGTGAGGGGGGTCTGCCCACCGTCCTCTCTGCTCCTACCTGGGGCTTCTACGATGTGAACTTCGGCGGAAAGCCTTTCAAGTTCCAGCGGCCATATGGAAGCTATGTCATGGAGAATGTTCTCTTCAAGGTGTCATACCCAGGTGGGCAAACCCTGCAATGTGTTCATGGTATGCGTGCTAATACCTTGCTAAGCCGAATTTCACTCCCAGACCGCGGTAGAAGCTGCTCAGCGCCTCAACAAGAAGCTTAAATCCATGGGTAAAACCGCCGAGGACATTGATCATGTTGTCAACAGGACACACGAGGCCTGTATCCGCATTATCGATAAGCAGTTCAAGCCTATGGAGAACTTCGCTGACCGAGACCACTGCGTTCAGGTATGATTCCGTCTTGTTCGATGTCTGTGCATGACTCACGAA
Source organism: Polyplosphaeria fusca (assembly GCA_010093805.1). NCBI lineage: Eukaryota > Fungi > Ascomycota > Dothideomycetes > Pleosporales > Tetraplosphaeriaceae > Polyplosphaeria > Polyplosphaeria fusca. The sequence goes on along the minus strand of ML996098.1, from coordinate 696,475 downwards.
GTATCATAGTACATGGTTTCCACCATGTTTGTTTTCAATCGTCTCGAGGCCACTGACTACCCAGATGACAGCGAGGCCGCAACCTCCGCCCTGGTAGAATCCCTGAGGCAGCGTATCTCCTGTGTGGAAGACCCCCAGTTCACCAAGGACTACCATGACCCAGAGAAGCGAACCATCTCCAATGCTCTCACCGTGACTCTAAAGGATGGAACCGTTCTCGAAGAAGAAGTTGTTGAGGCACCATTGGGCCACAGGTTGCGACGAGAAGAAGCCAAACCTGAGATCCTTGCCAAGTACAAGAGACATCTTGGCCCACACTTCCCAGCAGAGCACGTCGACAAGCTCGTTGCACTGGGACAGAATGCCAAGGAGCTCGATGGAATGGACATCGACAAGTACGTTGACCTCTATGTGAAGAACTAAGCAAATATTGCAAATGCAGGGCGTCTCAAGCCAATGTGTCTCGGTGCATGGCTGGCACTGACGACGAGGACGAGTATCTTGGTAAAGATTGCGCTGATCGATGAAATTGGAAGATGATGTGTGAGAGGAGACGGTAGGAATTGTAGAGAATGGCTACTGGCTAGAAAGATTTAGAAGCGCTCATCAGACCACTCGGTTGTATTTAGGCACAGCAGTCCAAAGTTCGCGGATGCCTCCGCTGTCCGAAACCAAGTGTTGACGACTTTGAAGTCTTTTAAACAAGCTGTGCTAAGAGAACCGTCTACGACTCGTCGCGTTCTGCACGATATATATCTGATCAGGCCTACTTCAAAACGGCAGGATGCATGCCGAAGTTGCCTCTCCTCGATCTGAACCACGTGAACGAATCAGGCGTGGACATCCATATCTTGGTTTGCGTGATTTCGAAACTTGACAAGCACGGAGTCAAAGAATGTGCAACTGCCAAGGGCAAATCCGATGCCTGAAACTGAACAGCCACAAGATCGCAAAACGTTCAGATCACCGACCCAAGAAGAGAGAAGGGCCAAAAGTTGCAGCGATAATCAGCTGCCCAGGTATCTTCAAACACCAAGACCGGATGAGTTAGCGGTCCGGTTTCGAGGCACCAACATGGGTGCATCTCTGAAGACGACGTCGCCATCGGGTAACGACATGTCTAGGGGAGAGGGACTTGTTGCTGCATTTGGGTGCAAAAATAAAAGGGCCACTTGACCGCACAAGCGCGGCACAGCCCATTTGCATATTCTCTTGACCTTGAATGTCAGGTTCTCACGTATTGAGAATGGCTCGGCGCGTCGACATCCGGACCCAGCCCCCAAACTCATGTGAAACGGCAAGCTCGTCAACCAGTCGCCAAGCGCCCAAATACGGCAGCCCCAGACTGCAAAGCGGTAAATCAGACTTGGATGTGCGCAAACACAGGCGTACAGTGTTTGGGTACGGCGTAGTACCCGCTCGCTCGGCGCTGTCGCAATGCTGCCGTGAGGCGGAGTCCGCTGTCACAGCTTGGGATGTGGCGTGGGAAGTGCAGGGAGAGAAAGGGATAGATATAAAGGGCCTGAGACAGAATGCATGAGGCATTACAGAGCGCCAGTGCTATTTCGCGATAACTCAAAATTCCTTTTATTCCTGAGCGGTCTTGATTTGATCAAGAGTAATAGCCATTTTCCATTCATCTCATTCGAATCTTCTATAATTCACGTTCACAATGCTTTACAAATACCTCCCTCGTGCCGTCGTCGGCACGTCGCTACTCTCGTTTGCAGTAGCACAAGTCGTGCCTCAGGACCTGAGCTCAGGCTTTTCTTCCAGTGGCGTTGAAGTGCAAGCTTCATATACCGATCAACCCGAAACCGGCTTCAATGACGGCACGACATTCGAAAAGAATGGTAGGCTCCAACCGTACAAATCATGGTCTAAAGCCTAAGACTGACCAGAAGACAGAGGTCACCGAACAAGCCACATTTGCGCTGGGAGATAGTTCAGGCATATCACCAAGGCGACTCTACACCATCATCATGGTCGACACGACATGCGATGATGCACGAACACTGCATTTCGCGCGCGCCAACTACAAGTTCCTGAATACTGGGTCTACCGCCCTCGGAAGCTCGAGCGACCCGCTACAGGAATACAAGGCGCCAGGATCGTTCGGCGAGACAGGCGACGAGCGCAAATACAGCTTTCTCATGTATGTCAACCCTCGGAGCCAGAACATCACGGACCTCAAGTTGCCACAAGAGGGCGAGGCGTTCGATGTGACGCAGTTCCAGAGCGACAACGGATTGGACGATGCAGCGGCAGGAGTCGGCATGGTGGTCAAGTTGGGCGGCACGGCGAACTGCGACGGACAGGCGACGACTCCTGGCAGCTCGAGTGAACAATCAGCGCCAGAGTCGACGAGCGCGCCAGAAGCAACCTCAGAAGCCAGCGCGCCCTCGAGCACCGCGGCGGCATCCCAGGCATCGTCGGCGCCGTCAGAAGCATCAGAGGCACCGCAGGCATCGTCCAGTGTCGCGTCTGTCACCTCTGCCGTGGCATCGTCTGGGAGCACGCCAATCCAGACGGTCGACAGCCCGCCAAGTGCTGGGGAGACATCGAATGTCGAGGTTGGCTCCAGTGTGCTCGTCGCCCCTACTGGCGGCGCCAACTCGACTGCGTTCCTCACGAGTGCCGTTGCTCCAACTGCTCCAACTGCTGAAGCGAGTGAAGTCGGCACTCCGACAGACTCGAGCTCGCCGGCACAGCAGACGGCGAACGGGGCTCCAGCCCTGTCCATGAGCACGACGGGACCCCTGGTTGGGTTGATGGCTGTCGCTGCGGGAATGATGATGGTCCTTTAGAGGAATCAGGACTCTGCTTTGAAGCATGGCGACGGCGTTTGATGCAGGTAATGGATAGGTAGACTATAAAGCAATGTTATTCTTAATGCCATGTTGGTGTTGAACTACAGTGTAGTGTGGAGTGCGGCAGCAGCCCCGGCAGATTGTGGGGCTGGCGTCCGCTCTCCAAACCCGAGGCTCGTTCGGCAACGCTCACGTGCAGCCCTCGATGCCCAGTCCAGTTGTCTCTCATATATCTGCCAGAATGCTGATTGCCGGCCGTCAGGTCTGTTGAGCCTCTCGCGTCGCTTCGACTCCCTTTTCTCTCCTTTTCGCTTTCCCACCGAGCCATCAATCAATTGACCGACTTCAACGTCTCGGAGGGATATCCCTCTCATCTCGCGCAATGGCCTACGGTACGTCGTCTCCCTCTCCACTTCCCCACATGGAGCTTCCCCATGGCTGACCATGTGCTGCAGCAGCACCAGTTGCAGCCGCTGTAGCTGGCGCGGGCGCCGCCGCCGCCTATCTCGACGCTAGATTCCACATCTCCAAGGATTTACAATCCATCCGAGACCAAAAAGCGAACCAACGCGAATTCGTCGAGGGGAGTGAGTTGGCCCCGCGTTTTCATGTTTGCAAAGAGTACAATCTGACTGTGGAACGACAACAGGTGCAAATCAGAGACAAAGCCTGTGGTATTGGTTCGAGAAGCAAGTTCAGCGGCTACCCGACACCGAGGAGGCCATCTGGTCGCGCACAGGATGCTACACATGGGCCGAGACCCACGCCAACGCCTGTCGGTACGGACAATACTTCCTCGCAAACGGTGTGCGACCGGGCGAACTCGTCAGTTTCTACCTCACCAACCAGCCTGAATTCGTATTCGCACATCTAGGAGCATGGTCAATTGGGTCGGCACCAGCCATGATGAACCATCATCTCGCTGGAGATGCGCTGGTTCACTGTTTGAAGGTTGCCAATTCGAAGCTGCTGCTCGTCGATGAGGATCCGGAGACAGTGGAGAGGATCGAGGCGGTACGCGATCGGATTGAGGGCGAGTTGGGCATGACAATCAGGATACTGGATCAGAATCTGAAAGGGGAAATTTTGAGGATGGAGCCCAAGAGACCGGAGAATGAACTTCGAAATGGCGCTGGGGGCAAGTTCCCCATATTCTTGTTCTACACCAGGTACCTCCCCCTCCCGAATGAAACCAACTCTTGCTAACAGCCCCAGCGGCACAACCGGCCACCCGAAAGCCTGCCCCTTCGAAGCCCAGCGATCAGGTGGGCTCGTCCATGGTCGAATACGCGACCTCGGTTTAAAACCTGGTCCGAACGGCGACAGATGGTACATTTGCATGCCCCTCTATCACGGAACGGGATGTACAACGGCCATCTCTTGCTTGCTCTCCGGCGTTACCCTCTGCATCGGCAAGAAGTTCTCCACATCCCGTTTCTGGAACGAAGTCCGCGATTCCAATTCCACGGCTTTAGTGTACGTCGGAGAAACTGCCCGATACCTGCTCAACAATCCACCGAGCGAAATGGACAGACAGCACAAGGTCAAAGCCATGTTTGGCAACGGAATGCGTCCAGACGTGTGGCATCGCTTCGTAGAACGCTTCGGCATCAAGACTGTGGCCGAGTTCTTCAACAGCACAGAAGGCGTGTTTGGTCTGATGAATATCTGCCGTGGGCCCTTCCAAGCCACGGCAGTGGGCCATCACGGTGTTATCCAGCGCAGTCTTCTTCATAACACATACGTACCTGTCGACATCGATCACGAGACGAACGACATTGTCCGCGACCCCAAGACTGGCTTCGCAAGGCGCAAACCGTACGAAGAGGGCGGTGAGATCCTCGTCGCGCTCCCGTCCGAAGAGGCTTTTGTAGGTTATTACCGCAACCCAGAGGCAACCAACAAAAAGTTTGAACGGAATGTCTTCAAAAAGGGCGATCTATGGTACCGCACAGGCGATGCTCTGCGACGAGACTCGGACGGCCGTTGGTTCTTCCTCGATCGGCTGGGTGACACCTTCCGATGGAAGAGCGAAAATGTGAGTACTGCCGAAGTCAGCGAGGTCATCGGGCATTTCCCCGGTATTCTCGAGGCCAACGTCTACGGGGTCGAGGTACCAGGCCACGACGGCCGTGCGGGATGCGTGGCGGTTTGGATCGATCCCGCGCAACGCGCGAGCTTCGACTGGAGCGGTCTACTCCATCACGCCCGCGAGAAGCTTCCCAAATACGCAGTCCCCGTGTTCATTCGGGTCCTGAAAACACATTCAACCATGCATAACAACAAGCAGAACAAGGTGCCGCTGAGGAATGACGGTATTGACCTCAGGCAATTGCAAGCAAGGACCGAGAAAGAGGCGTTGGAGAAGGGTCTCGGGAAGGAGAATGTGGAGTATGATTCCATCCTGTGGTGTCCTGCTGCTCTTTCAATGACAAAAGGATTGGAAGATGACCTGGGATACATCCAATACTCGATGGAGGATTGGGACGGGTTGAGGGCGAATGCACCCGGCAGCAAATGGGCGAAATTATAGACTATTTCTCAGCGGTTCGAACTGACGATAGGGAGTGGGGCCCAGCGGACGAATGTCTGATTATTCTTGCGACTGTAGACTTGGCTTTCCTAGACCTTGGGACAGGAGCTAGGCAAGCACTGTAGAGGCGGCACTTAAGGCAATTTGTATATTCACTCGGACATACTCTCAGCTGACATGGTCACTGCATAGATGATGAAATTTCAGCTCGCGGCTCGATACTTCCCACCTTCGGTTGAATGCATGCTTCCGCTATTGTTGGACCGGAGTAGTAACGACGGGTTTCCCTTGCAGCCAATCCGTCAAAGCCCCGCGCACCGCGTCCCTGCTTTCCCGGAGCTTCTCCATGGCTTCTTCAGCCTTCTTTGTGTCTTTTTCTGCATCCGCAGCCAGTTTCTGCGCTGTCGCCATCTCTCCTTCAGTGGCTGCTGCAATGGCCATCTTCGCCAGCCTCCGCACCGCTTCTGCTTGCGTCCCTGCAGCCAGAGCATCGTCGGTTGAGTTTGCCGTCAATTCCTTGACTTTTACAACGGCATCAATAGACACTGATTTGTTGCTCTCAGCTGCAAGACGCGCTTCCTTGTCCTGACCCTTCGCAGTTTCGCATCGCCGAATTGAAGCCTGTGCGGCCTCGACTCCTGACACCACTTCGTCTACCTTGGTCTTCGCTCTCTCGGCCTCCTCGCGCAGCTGCCGTGAAAGCTGCTGGGTCCAACTCTCCTGATAACCCCCTGCACTATCGTCAACAGGCTCCTCTGCTTCGGTGTTCTCGTCGCCTTCCTCGATTTCTTCGTCCTCGTCATCCTTTTCGTCTGGTTTCGGTCGCTCTTCAACCTCTGCAGCCGCAGTGATCACCGCATCAGCTTTCTTTGTCACGATTTTGGATGCGATCGTGATTTCACCCAGTGCGGCCCATGCTTTGGTGGCACAGATGAAGAAATCTGTCATCCGAACCTTACTAGCTAGCAGTGCATCACGGCGAGCAGTTGTTGCCGCATCAAATAGCTGTTTCTCGTAGTTTGACAACGAGGTCAGGTGCCCCTGGGCGGAGGATTCTGCAACAGTGGCCCGAGAGACAAGCTTGGACACTTTATCGGTAAGATCGACCAGCTCCTTGCGATATTCGTGGTACACATGCACCCAGGCTGTCACAGCCATACAGACGAGGCTGAGACTGAGGACTGGTAGAACCGTTGGGTGGAAGCCGAAAGGGAAAAGGAGGAGTAAGAGAGCCGCATAAATCCACCAGTCAATAAAGAGCTTGTATAGCTTGCTGACGTCCTTGCTGTACTTGAGGTACCCAAAATGGAGAGGTCCGTAACACTTTGCACTAGGTGCAAAGAATCCAGCGACAACTACCCCGGCCACAAAGATTCCATGGAGCCAAGGTTGCAGAGGAAGAGGCACGACGTTGTGAATGGACACATAGACCGCCAAAAAGATAACTGACCCAACTACACACGATTTCATCAGTTAGACGTTTCTCTCTCAGTGGAGCTCGTATGCCAGGGATTATCTAACCTTTAAAGTAAGGTCCTAGGCGGTCTGATATAGTCTGAAAGGCCGGTCCGATGCTCTGTGCAGATGAGGGTTCGGAACTGCCGTTGTCCGGACCCTCACTATCCGGATCCTCACTGTCCGGATGGGCTTTTGGAAGCTTCAGGAACCCAAATACGTAGGCCGCAGCAAGTAGGCCAAGAGGTGTATTGGATTGAGCGGAATACAAGAAGTTCCAGTCTGGTCTGAGACTAGAAAATGGATTGAATAGCAGAGCGAGGACTACAATACCTACATACAATATCTCTTTCAGCCTCGGTCTCCATTCTGAAGCATTTAGACTCACTCTTTGCATGCGATTCGGCGAATTGGGCCAGTGTTTGGACGGCTTGAAGAACTTCATCCAAGAGTGCATTCGACGAAGCCATTGTCAGAGAATTGTTGTGAATTGGTTTCGACGATAGCCTATGCCGTGGTACTATACGAAGAGTAAGTCTACAGGCTTACTCCGCTAACATGAATGGAAACGGAATGCTAATGGTAAAGGCGTCTTCGTCTGCGCGTTTCCTACGTCCGCTATATGCTCGAAAGCCGCGGAGTTCCAGTCTTCACTCGCTTTACATATCCACATCCGGCATCGATGCCTGGCTTATCAATTTCCGGTTCTCTGGCACGGTGGTACGATTGTGGTCGCCGAATAAACCTGGCCGAGGCCCGGTTTAATGATTGGTTACAGCTCTTACTGGCTGGTGTCTGGCAGAAGCCACAGAGTTGTCAGCTCGGCAAACCCCCTGCAGTGCGCGGGCTATAATATCAGCTGGCAAGTCATACTGCAATGCCAACAAATACTTCTCTGTGCGCATCTTTTCAGCTCAACAGGTCCTGGAATTGTCTCCCCATGGAGCACTTCTAACTCTTTGGGTTTTTATGCATGAATCTACGCAGACTTTTCATAACCTGAGTATTTGTAAGCGATATCTTCGTCCGGAACAAGGATAGCTGATTCTGAGAACCAGCCACTGCTGATTTCTCTCCAAGCTTTCATAGTCAGAACTATCTGCAACTATCTGCAAAGAAGCTCATTCCTACGCCCCTATATTTATCAATTTCGCCGGACTCTTGAGTCAAGGGATCACTCCTCATCGGCTTCTTTCCCAGCGGATCTCTGGACCGGGGCATCTCTCACCTAGAAAGACACTCACTCGTAACCATGGGGTACCCTTATGGCAAGAGACTCCTTTTCAGCTTTACAAAAACCGAGAGTCATACTCGAAACCTCAACTATTTCGATCTAGGGGATGGGCAGACCCGGAAAGACGGCGCGTTCCGTGTGGTAGAGGTGGACGGTCTCTGGAACAATGGACCACCGGGGCCTCAGCCGATAATCAACATATATGAATACACTAATATCAGGTTCGCAAGTACGCCAGCACCTGCACGGAAAATGCTAAGAAAGCTCAACCACATTGCGAACAACAAATACGTCGCCATCTCGCATGTCTGGGATGATGCTCCCGAAGTAATGAATGAAATGAACGAAATGGCGGAGTCCGAATTGCTTCATATCGACGTCCAAGGTCCCGACGGCACTTTAGCTACTAAGACTCTGAGTTGGCCTGGCTTGATACAGATGGCACATGCCGTGAGAAGGAGAGGCGCAGATTACTTCTGGCTGGACCTTCCGTGCATTGACCAGATCGATCGAGACAAAAGCGATCTTGACTACGCCATCTGCATAATGTCCGATATTTACGAGTTTGCCAGTGGTGTGGTCGTCATGATTGGGGGCGCAGGATGTGTTCAACGTTTCGACAAACTCACAGGCTGGATGGATAGAGCTTGGACGCTTCAGGAGGCGATCTTGAACAAAGACACCTATGTATGCCTCAAGTGGCCAAAAACCAACCTGGACATCATCCATGGCGCAAATACGTGGAGTTTTGACAGTATTCCACTTCTGAACACAATGTTTCCTGACACGACTTACGACTACTGTCTCGTCAAACTTCACGACCTCCTTGACCTGTCCGACGCCAAACCATCGACCCTCCCTGCAGCCGTGAGAAAGGTGAGAGTCCTAGACGGAATGGTGCTCAAAGCTCGTAATGCGCCCAGGCTTGCCCTACGTGCGGCAATAGTTAGACCGACATCAAATATCTATCGACAGATAAGATACACAGGGGTGTGGCGGAGTATGTACATGAGGACTTCCAGCAAACCCAGGGACGTAGTGTACAGCATCATGGGCATTTTCAAGATTACAATTGACCCTTTCCGTAAGGCTCGAGACCCAGCATATCTATTCCGCGATCTCGCTCGAAAGACAGCCGCAAAATGGAACGTTGGCCCAGCCTGGCTAACGATTGGAGGGATTCGAGGTAGCGACATTCCCCATGATCCAAAGTCTCGAATTATCCCAAAGTTTCCTCATGCAGAGAAGGCTGGCGAGAAGTCCAATGATAAGCCTCCTCAGATGGCCTTTGGTGGGCGATTTGAGTGGGCAGGCTACCACGTTGACCATAGCCCCTTCTTCATCAAGGAATTCAAGCCGTTCTCGAACTTCGACATCAAGATCATGACTCACTCCCATCCCCATCTCGTAAACGCCTCGATGCTCCGAGTAAAATGGGAGGGTCGCCTGTCCCCCGTCCGGGTGGGTCGAATGGGAACCTATCCAGTAAAAAAGAAGCACGCTTACATCCGCATTGGAGGACGACGCGGACCCTGCGTATACGACGGTAGTCTTAGTGGTAGAGTGTATGCGGTCTTCGTTGGGACTGTGGGGGATATGAGAGACTATGGTGTGGATCTCAAACCTTCTACTCGTTCATACAGGACTCAGAAGTACTTCCTCTTTTTCAAATGGAACAAGCCAAAGAAGTACTGGCATATAGTCGCCAACGGGGTGTGGGAACCTCCTTCGCCAACATGGGAACCCTCGTCATCAAATCGTTACATCTTCAATGTTGGGGAGCACGCTCAAGAGCGACTTTGGAGGTGGCCAGTTGATGACCCACTATGGGTAGAACTAGATGTACGAGGCCGCCGGCTTCATCGTAGCTATGGTATTGAGCTGCTGCCGGATTGGCGGCGCAAGGACCCAGAGGATAGGTCCATTAAGTGGTTCGGGTCACAGGTATGTAATCCTCCTGAATTGAAAACACCCGTGTATATAGACGAGTGATTACTGACTCGTATGTTTTTTTGGATTAGTATCAATATCCTCCAGTAGCGCCACGGTTCAAGCCCGTCCATGTACGTTTCAAACTCGACGACATCCGGGACGACGAAGAAAAGCTCGTCAACATGCTACGTGGCGGGAAGCTCCGCGTAGTGTCCTGTGCCGCGCCAGTGGAATCAGCTCCACGGACGAGCACCACCCGTACCACAGTCGAGCTTATCCAGGATGGCGCTATGAATGTGGTTTATAGCTACGGAGGTTGGTCCAAGGCCGTATGTGCGGAGTTGTCGAAGTACAACTTCGATGGCCTCTTGATCCGCGAGACGCCCCGCGGTCTGCCGCGCATCTGGTACTACGTGCGTATCTTGTTCGGTGAAAAAGTTATGTACCTCCAGATGAAGAAGCACAGAAACACCTTACACCCTTATCATAACGTGTATGCCATTCCTTATCAAAACCCCGACCGGAGAAGGAATGTCCGTAACGCCGCCTACATCCAACCGGGTTATATCCCTCAGCCACAACCGTATATTCCGCAACCCACATCTGCACCATACATACCTCAAACTGCTGGATGGGGACCCAGTGGGCAGGAGACAGAGTATCAGCGCAATATGCGATGGCAGAGCTTGGGATACATCCCTGCCGGAGAGTATCAGCAATGGGCACATTCACAGGGTTTGCCGGGCGACAGGGGCTATATTCCTCCAGGCGCTTAAACCGCTGGGTTGGGGTGGGATGAATGTACTGTAGATTGCTGGGCTCAATCATATCTCGCGACGTCTCTAGGGAGGTATAGCTCGATGGTCTTGGGTGAGCTAAATCGAATTCTGGAGAATTCTTTTGGGCAACAAGCAATAAGATGATTACTGGCTTTGTACCGTCGGTATATCGAGAGTAATGTATTGGGGGGCCCGATAGGATGGTATGGTGAAAGTGCGAGAAATTTTGTTTGACCCTGCAAGACTAAGTAGTTCGAAGTTCAAAGGTAACGTTATATCAGAATTTATGTAGTCTGAAGCGCCTCGGTTGAGAAAACCTTACAGAGATAGCTTGTCAAGGCGACCCCTGAAGGTGTGGCCCCTTTCATTTATTTGCCACCTCCAGCGAGCCAAGATGTCTCTCTTGTCATAATCAGTCACAAGTTTCGTACCGAAGCGGTTCATGTAGCCCCAAGGAGTCCTCAAGAGGATGCGATGCAAAGCTTCGACTAATCCAAGAAACAAAATTTACGGATTTTATGGCATATTGGAGGAGATGGGTATCTATGGTTTACTAGAAGTCGACTTTATGTCGGTTGAAGACATTCTTACGCGGATGATCGAAGATTGGGAAGCGCCAAATCCATGGGTGAGCTTAAAGGCTCTGCACGCGTACCAAATAAGAGAGCTTCGACGAGAACCTCAACGAGAATATTCTGCTGCGACAGAAGCAATACCGTCTTTCGATAACATTCGAGTCGTGTTATGACACAACAGTGCTGAACGCCGATAGTCCCATGACTTTCGTTCTCGAAAATGCGTCCTGGAAGAACTCCTTCACTCACAAGTAGGAGATCGTATCTGTCTGGATCCAAATACCTTTCATTCTACCGGAGGTCGATAGGACTGATGAGTATCGTTTGGTGGGTCTTGCTTACGTTCACGGCATGATATGCGGAGAATTGTGGCGCGAGACGACTGAAATTCAACGGATCGTCCTAGTATGACCTTATCCTCCGGTTTTCCTATCGTTTTAGCACATGATGTAATAAGCCTTCAAATATTTACCTTGCTGAGCAAAGTATAGAGCGGATCAATTGACAACGAGAGAATCCGCCACCTCTTGTCCCACTTTCTGAAATCCTCCAGTCACTTCTACGCACTTCCGTATACCAGTTCATACATGCTAATCTCAAGCTCTCTTAGCGTGTAGATATGCTTCCCACTCTTCCTTTGGCGTATATTCCTTCAAGAGCGCCCTGTACCCCATCATCTTCGCCACCCACGCAATGCCACCCTGGAACTTCCACGGGAGCCACCACCTCAATGGCCCTAGCCACTTCACTCTCGGAAACCAAACCAACGCCGTCGCACTCGCATGCCTAGTCCTCACGAGTCAGATCCTCTGCTCCCTTCGTCCCGCGCGACTCAAAAAAGAAAAGGCAAACAACTCACTGAGCAGTCATGACGTAAAACGGGTCCATGACCCTCTTCTTCTCCGCAACATCGCTAATATATCTCAACAGATTCGAGAAGAACAGCCAGTCCATGGGCTCCTCGACGCCGTCCGGATGCGCCCACACATACATCACCGTGTCCTCTTTTGCCTCTGGGTGCGGCCAGAAGCGGTGCGGCATCCACGGCGGGAACTCGTACGGAGTGTTTTCGCTGGTCCACGAATTGTCTACGGCGTCGTATGTCGTTGTAGTGCCGAGCAGGCCCTGCGTCACGAGAAAGGTTTCTGATTGGTCGAAGTGCAGGTGCAGGGGTGGGGATTGGGGGTGCGATTTTCCGAGGGGGTTTTGGGTATACGATGCACGCATGAGGACGCTGGAAAAGGGTATTAGGGAGGGGGGACGGGGGTTGGTAGGGTGGAGTGATGTACGTAGCGTTAAGAGTGGGAGGAGGCTCGAGGAATTCGACAGTGAAGGTACCGGAGAAGAGTACGTGGGGGCCTTCGATAAGTTTCGCGGCTTTGAGTTCTTCGACGGTGGGCGCAGACATTTTAGTCTGGGTATTCATTTCTTAGACGAAAACTGAGAGGCCAAGATTATGGGAAATGGAGAAGATTGAGAATAGGAGAAGCAGTGGTCATGTTTAAGGCATATCGAGTTTAAAGCTACATGGAATCTGCATTAGCAAGGGTTGGGTACACGTCCTTAACGCCCCATACACGTGCACGCCGAGCTCGTAATACAGTAAAACTTGTATATAAACAAGGACCTCGGTGACGGCTGAAGATTGCTTACATGGAAGAGATTGCTTGTACTAAATCTGTAGCAGTCAAGAATCAGTTATTTCTAGGCCAATCTTGGTAAGAGACCGACCTTTACTAAGACATTTCACCTATTTAGGTATAGATCTCTAAGACCTAAGCAGTTTTTATATACGAGAGGTAGATCGCTATTGCTTATAAGAGGCTGTAAGCAATCCTCATACAAAATACGAGTCGTTCCACCGAAAAGTTGCTTACGTCAAAATATATTGCTTGTACTCACGATTGTTTATTTCCAATTTTAACTGTACCAGATCTTCCCCATCCAAAAAGCCCCTCTCTTGGTGATTAAGGCATTCCAAGCTATGGCGCCAGCGCTAGAACTCTATAGTAACGCTCGCGCGAGAACATCCCAGTATCGATCCACCTTAGCCCGGCCAAGCCCCACAAGAGGCAGGGTAAAGATGAGGAATTAGGCGTCCAAGGGACAATAACGTGTTTACATCGTATCGACGAAATAGGCAAGAGTACGAAAGAGCCAATGGTGTGATTCTATGGAAGGTTTGCTGAGTTAACAGGGGTTTATTTGGCAAGGGAGCAAATAAGGGAGCATATGTAAGCTTGAATAAGCAAGAAGATCATTTGCTAAAACACAAGGCTGGATATCATGATAAAAGGCCGCCCCTTCGTAACGCCGCGATTGAACGGGGTGCCGCTACTAGGATGTCTAATGAAGTGTGCGTCGTCAACATCACTTGCCATCGCCTAGCAACCTACTTCTTCAGTGCCGCCTCGGGATCCTTCTGAAAGCTCTTACACCATTGCACCCACTCAGCAGCCCCCTTTTTCATTATCCTCTTGAGATCTTCCTTTGCTTCTCTTTCTTGCCACTGCTCGTCTTGCTCTGGCGTCAGTTTCTCGACCTTGTCCTTGAATTGCATTTCCAAGTCTGTTCCGCCTCGCCTAGTTGGTTTCCAGCCAATGGCTTCGAGCACTGCAGCCTCATTGACGTCCCCTGCAGCTTCTTCGATGGTAGGAAACATGTTGAAGTCGCGCTTCAGACATTTGAGCTCGAGGTAACGACGCAGGATCTCCAGATGGCTATTCTGCTGCATGTGCAAGTTGATGCTATTCTTTTTAGATTTGCCCTTGGTTTTGGGGATCGTTTGGGCCGGTCCAAAATCGTGCTCGTGATTGCCGCAGGTGCAGCCTTGGACTTCGTGGTGTTCGTCTTTCTCATTGGCTTGATCTTGTCCTGCAGCGAGCCCCTTGACCATTCGCTTGCTGTTCACTGTTCCTCGAATCGATGTATACGCCCAGACCCCGGAGATTTCTGTTAGTCCACCCAAGGTAAGAATAAGGCTAGCGTCCACGGCAGCAGCGACAGGTATCAGTGCCGAGGCTACGATTGCCTCTTTGCGCGATTTATCACGCGTTCGTAGTAAAGATTTGGCGAATTCAGTACGAATTTCTTCTGATGACAGATCCAACGATGGTGGGAAGACTAGAGTGAGTTCTTCCAGGCCCTTTGCTTTACTATCCTTAATGGAAGGAACGCTGGAGCTGATGCGGTTTGGTGACTTTGGTGGGCCTTCACTAGTTGGGGTTGGTGCTTCTGTTCGTGTTTCTGATGAAGTCGCATCAAGTTCTGCAGGAATCTCCGTCGGAGCCTGTCTGGAATCAAGCTCTACAGGGTCCTCAGCCGACGTTTTGTCGGGATGAGCTTCTTCCACAGCCTCGGAAATAGCCCCATCGGAGACTCGATTCAGAAATTCAAGATTGGAAGACTTTGTCATATCAATTCCTTTGCCTATTAAAATGGTGGTCTTTGCTTTGAAACCGGCCCATGTTACCGATGAAGCATGTGTAATTGTGGCTTTCCGAACATCTTCTTGCCAGAGTCGCTGGGTTTTGTGCCACGGGGATTCCTTTTCGCCTGGAGCTGGTTTGGAGAGTGGTGGAGGAGGCGGAGTGTAAACTAGGAAGCGAGTTGGAGTGTTTTCTGGCTTCACCCCCTTGAGTCGTGGGGTTGGGAAAGGGATCAGGTAGGCGGTTAATTTGCCTGGTTCTCGGGAATGCCTCAATTTATCGGTAGAGGACACAAAATCGATACTGGGAGAGCTAGTGCTAGATGGCTGTCGTTCAATTTCGAAGCCAGCCTCGCGGGCTTTGGCGGAAGAAAATGCGTTGGGAATGGGCTGCGCAGAGGTGGGTCTGTTGTCAACTCTGTCTTGCGACGATGCAGGACGAATTGAAAGCGGAGATGGGTAGAGACCTTCATCCTCAGGCGATATGGGCGAAACTATGATATTGGTTCCAGGCACTTCTCGTGATAGCCGTGCGGGATTGCGTGGCGGAGGCTCGGGAAAGTTGGAATGAGGTCCAACGACGAGCTGGGGGCTGTTCTCGCAACTGTATTCGACTGGCGCAATTTGAGGCTCTGATGGAAAGGAAGGCTCTTCGTAAGGTGGTGGTGGCTCGTCTGTGTATTTGTTGTCATGATAGGTGTCGATTGGGTTTCTCGGCACCACATGGCTTGGAGTAGGTTGTCGGGAAGAGTGGGAGCGAATCTCGAGCGGATTTTCCTCGACCTGCTGGGTGAATTCGTCCTCGGAATGAATGGAATGGATGGAAGAGCCGGAGCGCGCGACCACTGGTTCAGACAAATGTGCGGAAGCCATTGCGAGTGACTGTAGAATTACAACGATGAGGTCTGAGGCAGCGTTGGGGTGATTATAAAACCAAATGCGAAGGATGTCGAGGATGCCTGAGCCCCAGTCGTCGCTCAAGGATTACGCACGCAAGAGCAACAAGCGGCAGCTTACCGTACACCGTAGAGCAACGCTTTCCACGCGCAGAGCACATCTTACTGCCTGACCGGTGCGGCGGGCTTAACGAGCCGTCCACACAGAACGAGAGATGCAGCGGGGCTGAGTCGAGCGGCCTCGCAAGCATGTCCTAGAAACGGCCGTAATCATCGACCGCCGCCGAACAGCCATGCGTGATTCGTGGCCAGCGCCTCGATTGATGCGCACTCAACTCTGATGATCCTCCAGCCGCAATTCAACTGCGCGTTGGGCTGAATTCTGAAGCATTCATCCTCTGGACATGGGGCCAACTAGAGATAACAGCCAGGCGGGTTGGGTACGACTACAAAGCGACTTCTTGTTATGCTGGCGAGACTCGGCGTCAAAGACCAGTATGGAGAGCGTCGTGCAGTGCACACTTGGTAAGTAGAAGCTGTGACGAAGCTGTGAAGAAACCGTCAAACGCTTCAGGCGAAATAGACTAGGCTGTTCAGGGGCTAGCTCCTCACATCTTCTATATACATAGCCAACTTCTTCGTGCTCCAATTCCATTCACGGCGCTTTTACAGCTTTCAAGTCCCAAGACTCGCTTCAATCTCACTTCTTAGTCCATCATCTACAAAGCTTCCAACTTCCTTCTCGAGGCTAACTCATCTTCATACCCTAACTAAGCTGCCACATGGAGCTCTTGTTGATCGAGATGCAGATGCTCGCACGGAAAGCATGACCCTTACCAGGAGCTATGTCCTTTCAATCGAACGGGCGCATACCATCTCAGCCTTAATCCCAGTTGTCATTGTCATCTTCATCGTCTGGCAGGGGTCAGCATATGTTCAGCAATTTCACCATTTGCTTAAACTTACCACTGTGGCTCACTTTGCTCTTCCTCGTTGCCAATGCGCTGGCTAGTGCTCCGGCCAGTCCAGCGTCTGCGCCTGGGGTTGCACCTCCGCCACCGGCGGGCGGGCTTGCTGCAGGTTCGCCGCCAGGCACTGCAGCCGCACTTCGATCTCGCTTTTCCGAGTCTGATACCTTTTTCAATCTTGCGCCTCCCCGAATATCTGCAAGCAAGTTGTCTCGACCACCCCCTGCCGCCTTTGGAAGCGCTGCCGCCGGCATTGGGGGCGGCGGCGGCGGCCCTGACCCGGGTGGCATTGGGGGCGGAGGAGGAACGGCGCCGTTCGGCATTGGCGGTGGAGGAGGAACTGCACTGTTTGGCATTGGCGGAGGAGGGGGAACTGCACTGTTTGGCATTGGCGGAGGAGGGGGAACTGCACTGTTTGGCATTGGCGGAGGAGGAGGGACTGTTTTGTTCGGCATAGGAGGTGGCGGAGGGATCGAGCTGTTTGGCATCGGAGGCGGGGGCGGAGGCGCATTGAATGACGGCAACGGAGGCGGTGGAGGAGCGGTGGATGATGGTGGGGGTGGGGGAGGGGGTGGTATGCTAGATGGTGCTGCCGGAACGGGACGAGATGCGGACGGTGGTAATGGAGGAGGAACGGGTGCATTGTTCGTAGGCGGCAGAGGGGGCGGTAGAGGAGCTGCTGCGCTCTTGGGAGGCAAAGGAGGCGGCGGTGCTACGCTGATAGCAGGCGTTGGTGTTTCTCGCGCTGGTGGAGGAGGTGGGACAGGACCACGGCTTGGTGGAGGTGGAGGACCAGATGGCACACGGTTTCCAGTGAACGGGGGAGGTACGCCAAACTTAGGCGCCGGCGAGCTATCTTCATCCGGCACAGGTGTCTTTGGCGGCCGGGGCGGAGGCGGGGGGCCAGGGTTCGTGAGGCTGTTCGATGCTGCCCTCGCCCTGGAGGGAGGCGCAGGCGGTTCGTGTGCGAATTTGCCGGCGTCTGCAAGTGGGGGAGGTGCTCGAAATCTGGGTTGCGGAGGCCCAGGAGGGGGGGGCGGAGATGTTTGGCGTGGAGGAGACGGAACAGGGCTCGAGGACGAGGCTCTGTTGGGTCCGCTTGTATCAGTGCGAGTCCTGCGCGCTGGCGGTGGTGCAGGGGGAGGTCCCCTCTTTGATGTCGAAGTACTGCCAGTATTCTGTGGGCTGATGGAGGTGGTTCTAGCCGGAGGAGCGCTTGGTGGGGGGGGAGGTGGTGGTGCTCGAGCCTTCCGGTCGTTGTTTTCCGTGGCGATCCTGTCTTCGATCTTCTTCTGCTCGATGTACAGCTTGATGAAGTCGGCATTCTCCTCAATCTGGTCCTCGGTGATACCCATGGCAAGTAGTTCGTTCAACAGCGGCTTCCACTGCGGATCTGACGTGTCAATGGCCGAGGACCTTGTGCTAGACGCATTCGAATGGCTGTTTTGGGAGGGCGACGTGACATTGGGAGGGATGATGGACTGCGGCGGGGGATGCTGTGGTGAGTGCCTGTGACCGAAGAGGCCGCCCAATAGACCGTGTCCATGGCTCCTACCGTTAGTACCTGCTCCTCCCCCACCTCCTAGCGAGGCGCCGAATGGTTTGTTCTTTGTGTTTTTGTGTGCACTCTTCTCTCGGTCGTCCATCTTCTTCTTGAACGTCTTCGCTTCCTTCTCATCGCTGAAGGACAGACCGGCAAGGCAGTCCTCGAGCTCGAATGTGTGGAAGAAGGTGCGGTCCTGATTGTACGAGAAGGTATCATATATTTCTTGATCCCATATCACGCCGCGATTTGCGGGCTTGGTGTGTCAGCAACAGCGTCGCCGGCCACGACCACGACCGAAACTTACAGAGACATCGACGAGCTTGACCCAGAAAGTATTGCCAACGAGATCATTGGCGAGCACAGCGGCGCCCTGCAGCCCCGTGTAAGTCCATCGGTGCCTGTCTGGGTAGGCGATGTACAGCTTGGCAACTGCGACGGCGTGGATCTTGTTCGAGGCTTTGGGGACGGTGCGCTTGACCGTCTGCTTATCCTCGTCGGTCAGAATCGACGGCATGGCGACTGGCGGCGAGAGTGGGTGCTGCGGAGGACGTGTGCGGTCGGGCTTCGAGGTGCAGCTCAGCGGGGTGCTACGAGTGAGTACGCGGCGATTAGGCAGCACATGGAGGCTGCGGGCGGTAGGCGGCGGTGGGAGGGGGCACGAGGAGCGCCACTAGGGGGGGGGGAAGAGAGAAGATGCGGCGATCACCAAGTGACGGTGTGAGGGTGTGTGTGGTGGAGACGTGGTGAGGGCGGCCGACGTAAGTGCAGGCTGCGGCTCAGGGCAACCGCGAACCAGATGGCGGGAACCTGCCTAGCGTGCCAAGCCCGCGACCTCTCCATGGAACCACTTCAATCATATTGTGTCTTCCCAGAAAATCCAGCGCAGACATCTCATTCTGCTCGAATGACCCTGTAGCTACATCTGCATCTCGGTGGGCCTCTGTGAGCATCCAGCTCGCGCCCTCGCTCCTCGTTCTCCTCGCATAGGCCTATCTTGGCGACGGCTTACCGGTACAACATTTGAAACCCCAGGCAGCAAGACGTCAAGGAGCTGCTGTAATGTGCATCTGAATAACGACTTCCCACATCCGACATGGAAACGTCATCTGGCCCTGAAGCCACTTCCATGCAGATGGATGACTTTTTCGACGGCTGGCTGTCCGTCCCACCCTTAGAGCATCTCCTCGTCGATCCCCCCATACCCTCCACAGAGTTGCGGGAGCTTCAAGAATCTCCTTCTACATCTAGCCAAGCTGGAGAGCACATGTAGGGAGGAATTCTCTATTGGAAATCTACATCTCTTCTAACATGCTTTATGTAGAGAAACGCCAGATGCTGCAGTCACTGCAGCTCGCAAGAGACGTGGCCATACTAAATCCCGGTTAGGATGTGTCAACTGCAAGAAGCGAAAAGTCAAGGTGACGGATACCGCTCTTAGACAGGACTTTTCACGCTGAACATTTTGATAGTGCCAAGAGACGTGGCCTTCTTGTGCCAACTGTACGAAGCGTGGGTATGCTTGCCGGTACCCGACTATTTTCACTCAAACGCAGCATGATCGTATCGTGTCAGAAGTCATCGGTAGTCCTCGGCCCGTCGTCCGCCTTTCCGACACGCCAAAGTCGTACAGTGCCGACGACATGAGGCTGTTCCACCACTATCTCATAACTGCGTATCCGTTCATCCCCAACTGTACGTTTTTCTTGTTGGATGCCCCATCTATCCCCCGGAAGAATGCTGATCAGATGTGATCTATGCAGCACAGGATCTTAAGACAGCTTGCTGACGACCACCCTAGATCAAGAAAGCACCTGGCTGAGAGATGGTACGTACTACAAAGGGCACCCCATGGAACACGAATTAGAGATTCCGGGGTGGTTGCGAATTTGGCCTTGCCCCCCGATGATTGCATCACACTAACTTTGCCATCCTTTAGTACCAGCTTACAGTCACCAGGTAAGTGTATCAGTGCACATTGGCCACAAGGCACTGATAGTCGCAGTATGATTACTTGATGCATTCCATCCTAGCTCTTTCAGGCTCTCACCTCTCATTCTTTGTCGATGATGGCATGACAAATGCTCTTTCTCATCGCCAAAAGGCAATTGTAGGTCTAGAGCAGGCTTTCACACGGCAGTGGCCTCCAAAACCAAATGAAGCTCATGTGATGCTTGCGACATCCTATCTCCTTGCTTTCCAGTCGGCGTATCTCACAGACGGGATGATGGATCACATCCTGTCGTTACGTGGATGCGCAATGCTGTCGAATTATATCTTGGAGAATCGCCTGGGAGGCGTGTTCTCGGTCGAGCCCAGTATGCTCAGCACGACACTGGAGCTGAAGCTCGACAATCTCCCAATCTTGGACCAGACCATCTTACGCCAAGGCCTCGATTCCCTGGAGAAGGTTTTGTCGCTGTTGCAGGGTCTAAATGACCATTCACTTGAAAAGGCGATCTCCGCACAACTCGTGGAAACGTTCCGGGCGCTGTTGCTCCCTCGGCAACAAGCTGACACACAATGTTCCTGTTCACCGACTAGCGACATATCCAAGCCAGAAAAGTCTGGATCAAGCACCATCTGGCCTTTTGTATCATCGAGCCTGATCTCTCTCCATATAAATAACCCTGTACTCCCGGGTGAATTGACTGCGTCATTTGAGAAGCTGACGACACAGCCAAGTCTCTCAGAGGTAGATCAAGACCATGAAATGGACCACGTTCGCTCTTTTCGGGCTCTGATGTCGTCCCTGCTCGTTCTTACGACTTGGCCACAAGAGGAAGTTCTGGAGTTCCTTCGACCGTCAAATCAACTGGGGAGCGTGATCATGGCACACTTCTGCGCCGTGCGCTCCGTGATCGCCCCTTTGTCGGCACCGAACTCTTCGTTGAAAATACCAATGATGTCACCAATCGAATGGACCGAAGCTATAGTGGAACGTGTCAAAGACGACGAGCAAACCAAATGGTCACTGTATATGGAGTGGCCAGCTCGCATTGTGAAAACACTGCGTTGCTGTCTAAGCCAGAAGAGTACTATAACCAGTGGCGACATACAAGAAATTCTCCTAAAGGATCCAGGGGCATTCCAAGAGGGCCGTCCCACGATGTTGTGGGAGGTTTCTCCTAGTTAGAGACTGGGGGATGTCCGAGGGGGTCAATCCGCAAACCCAAAGAAAGTACTCGCGCTTTCCAGCTCCATTTCTTGCGACGTTGCAAATAGAAAGGGCAATTTCGTTCCCAGTGTATCAATAACCAGCAGGCCCTTCTTTAGAGCCTGTACGGGTCATCCAAGCCACTGATTCCTTCCATACAGGATGGTTCCGTCGCATCTCGGGAGCAACGGGACGGGACGTGGCACAATCGGGATCATGTTGGCGGGATCCTCCCACAGCTATTGATAGTCGATGTCTGTGAGGAGTTTTACGAGATTGTTTCGTAGTCCCTTCACGAGGTGCTATTCTAGACACACTTTCGGCCCGTTTTTCGAGATGTAATATCGCGTGTTGTATGCCTCTTCACGCATGTGCAATCCTTTTCACATGGACCCTCTGCGATTCCGTGACAGATGACGTCCCAGCACGCATATGTTGTCCATCTAACCTCCACATGGCACGCTACGATCGACGGTCTAAAAATACAGACCCAGGCCCACGACACGCCGGCCAACTGTGCACCCACATTTCCTTTTCCTCGACAGCCAAGTGCCGAGTTGGGATGCGCTAGACACAATTGCACGTGGGACCGGAGTTGTCGGGCTTGTGGAGTAAGCATTCTGCCTTATAGGGCAGGTAAGGCTCTACCGAATGATTATGATGGTTATGTGTTTCGCGAGGACCAAGGAGCGAAGATATAGTAGGGTGCATAGGCGAGGGCGCACTACAGGTGCTATTCTTACCGTGCAGCCATCCCATTCGGCGGATGTTTCGAAACGAGGACGCAGGTCAGAAAACGGGACTGTGTGTGCATACATGATGTACATTTTGTTTCTGACTGGTGTTTCTTGGGCTGGAAAAGGGTCGATGGAGGATGGAGGAGCAGGTAGATGAAGTGGCGACACGGCACTTGACGCGAAGTGTGGATAGAGTGCGCCGGTGTGCCCGATCTGTGTTGCAAGCGTCTATCATGTCCTTCTCGGGCGCTTGGGAGGGACACAAACGTGTTCGTCCTACTAAACGCACGTTCCGGAGACCACGACAAGCACAGTTGCGCTCACGGCAGCACGTCCTGCCAGGCCCAAGACGTCATGCAAGCGCTCAGAATAGGGCCGCACCATGGGCCTGCAGGTAGGTTCGATTAAGCTTGCAGCCACCAACAATGTCGCAGGCGGGAAGGGGCAACGATGAGCGCTTCGAACGTGTGTTCCTGAG
Source organism: Polyplosphaeria fusca (assembly GCA_010093805.1). Taxonomy (NCBI): domain Eukaryota; kingdom Fungi; phylum Ascomycota; class Dothideomycetes; order Pleosporales; family Tetraplosphaeriaceae; genus Polyplosphaeria; species Polyplosphaeria fusca. Next base: position 673,951 of record ML996098.1, on the reverse strand, counting down.
GTTCTGCGGGCGCTGCAACGTGCGTGAAGGGTTGTAGGGCTGGCGGTTGCGAGGGGCGGCTACGGGGTCGATATTGTGGCCGCTGGCGCCTATGTCGACTGCACGCGGGGGTGGTGATAAGGAGCACGACGCTCAGGAGAGGGAGTCCAGGCGTGCGGGAGACAGGGCATCTGTGTGGACGTGTTGAAGATGGTGGGAATGTGGGTGGAGCATGCAGTCGTCGGTGTGACAGAGTCCAGATGGCAGGCCTCACCCTACAGTACTCGGTACTTGGCCTCAGCTCGTGTCGCGGCGACGTCGCTGTGATGGGCGTCGGCTCGCTACAACTGTTGTAGGTAGACTGCAGTTGCTTTTCGCCGCGATGGCTTCCAGCTGGACTCTGTCACGACGAGGCCCGTCATCTCCCGTGGGACCCGTGGTGGATAGCTCCAGCGCTTATGTGGCACGGCGCACCCAATGGCGACGTGGCTGCCCCAGCGGTCCCCCGCTCCTGCCCTCCCCTGCCTGCGGCCTGCCCTGCCTCTGCCCTCTTCCCGTGCGTCTGCTGCACTGCTGCACTGCTGCAGGTTCCACACGTTCCACTGCTTGTGTGACCCGACATCCAGGCCGCAATTCGCTGGATCAAGGCCCTCTGCCCTGCCGACTGCGATACCCATTGCCATCCTGATTCGACCGTCCCTTCACGAGGTGGCTTTACCCCCCCAGCCTCAGTTCCACTCTCCTCCTCGCTCTCGCGGATCTCTCCACGGCGAACACCAACCTCGACTCTGCGCAATCTGACCTCAGCCGATTTTATCCTGATGAAGAGCTGGGTAATTACTGCAGGCACGCGGTGCAACTTGGGAAAGGCGGCGTCGCCATCGTCTGTAAGAAACGGCAGCTCGGGAAGCGGGCGGTCGAATCCATCCGCTGCAATCGACAACGCCTCCCGCTTGCAGCCGTCGCGTCTGGGTCAGGCGCCATGTACCCTGGCGTCCGCCCCGTCCCCATTGGCACTCGACGTCGTCGCCATTCAAGGGCCCCAGGTGCTGCATCTCGACCTGCCTGCGCCATCAAGCGGCCGGCTGCGTGAATTGACCCTCCCTTTTCGTCGAGTCCCAAAGCGTGACCCCTGCCCTGAGTCGCTGCAGGCATTTCATCACACCTTGGCCCAATAGCGCGGGTGCGAGTGCTGTGTGAGCGGTTGATTGCCAGTTGCCGTTGGCTGCACTGCACGCCAGCCCTAGGCCCTGCTTGTAACCCAAGTCCACCTCTGCGTCGAAACTTAACCATCATTACGGCTGCTGCTCCGCCCTCAGTCCGAACGCAATCCTGCTCGACCCCGCCTCTCCTTCTCTTCTTGTCTTGTATCATTGCCTTCGTTACTCGCCTTCGTTGTTGTCGTTGCCGTCGTTGCTGCGCATCCGAGCTGGCTCTCCCGCCCACATCGCGTCGCACCGAATCTTGCCATTAGCGAGTGGATCACAACCATTCTTGTCCGGATAGAGTTCCCGCTGCATATTCACACCGCATTATCACGGCCGCGAACACGAGTTCAAGCCCAGTCCTGTCCTATGTAGAAAAGCCGCCCCTCGCCTCTCAGCCTCTGCTTCTCACTTCCAAAAACCCTCCCATCGGGGCCGTTTCTCAGCTCGGACACCTTCTGCTGGCAGAAGTGTTCCTCAACGTCCACCTCCGCGACCAATCGCCAATCGCCAATCGCCCGCCCTGAGAATTGGAGGCCATCCAGCAATCATGCCAGCACTTCCGGAACTATTGGCGCAGCGGGCCGGTGTGGCTTTGGGGCACTTCGAATCGGTGCTATCAGTTGCGGAACGCGAGGCTGCCGAGATGGCTTCGACGCTTGTCCGACGGATAAACGTACCGTACAATGCCTCGAGTAGCCCTCCCGGACTGATCGAGGCCAATACGCGGGACCCATGGAACCAGAGCGGCAAGTATGCGTTGGCCTACGTCTACTTCTGCATACCGCTGCTGGTCGTTGCCGGGCTCCTGCGCTACTATCACCTGTTCACAGACAAGATCCGGTCTGCGCTACACCAAGAAGAGGTACAGAAATCCTCGGCAACGTCCTCTCCAGACACAGACTACGAGATGTCGGTTCTATATACTGACAAGTCAACCAACAAGTTCTTTCCCCGTGAAGGCGCCCTACCTGGCCCGCCTAAAACGCAATCAACCGTCTCATCGCTCGGACCTATCAACAAATGCATCGCAGTCTTTCGATTCGTCTTCTACAGACCCATTCGCCAGATCACGATCCGCAAGGGATGGAGGCCCCTCGTGTTCCCCTCTCTGGCCATCATCTTTATTGTATTTGCAGCGCTGGCTGTCGGCATCCTCTACAGCACGATTCCTCAGCCACTGTTCTGGGAGAGCATTGAGTTTGGATCGCCCCCACTTGCAGTTCGATCTGGAATGCTGGCCGTGGCATTGGTGCCTTGGATCATTGCACTGAGCATGAAGGCCAACCTCATCACTCTCGTCACCGGAATCGGCCACGAGCGCCTGAATGTTCTGCATCGCTGGGGAGCATACCTTTGCCTCGTTCTAAGCATCATCCACACAGTGCCCTTCTACATTACGCCCGTCTGGGAAAAGGGGGCCCGTCATGTCTTTGAGTCACTGTTCTCTCGAGAGGGCTTCTACGCCTATGGCACAGGTAAATCAACTTGATGGACAATCTCTGCGTAGCTGACCAGTCCAGGAATCGCCGCGCTTGTACCCCTGGGCTTTCTCTGCGTGCATTCCGCGGAGCCCCTTCGTCACAGGATGTATGAACTGTTCGTCACTCTTCATGTCCCTGTCGCGATCGTCTTCCTCGGAATGATGTTTTGGCATTGCCACAACTACATTACCTCCTGGCACTACCTTTTCGCGACCCTTGGCATCTGGCTGTTGTCATATGTCATGCGCTTGTTCTATCTGAACTGGACGAACCCCTTTCGCATGTCTTGGCTCATTGGAGACGAAGCTGCCGTTACCATAATGCCCGAGAATGCCATCAAAATCACTGTCCCTACTCAGATGAGATGGAGACCTGGACAATACGTTTACCTACGAATGCCAGGCATCTCTGTGTTCGAAAATCACCCCTTCACAATCGCTTCTCTTTGTAGCGAAGACTTTCCGTCCGAGTATGGTGAAGGGTACCGAGACATGGTCTTGGTCTTCCGGCCGTTTGGAGGATTTACAAAGAAGGTGTACACGAGTGCGCTCGAACACGGACCCTGGCACACGTACCGAGCCTTCCTGGATGGACCGTATGGCGGTATGAACCGACGCATCGAAGCATTCGACGACGTCGTCCTCGTTGCAGGCGGTAGTGGAATCACGGCTATCGTGAGCCAGCTGCTCTCCCTGATCAAGAAGATGCGTGACGGGAAGGCTGTAACACGACGAGTACATGTTATTTGGGCACTAAAGCGACCAGAGACGATGGAATGGTTCAAGGAAGAGCTTCGAATTTGTCGCGAGTATGCGCCTCCAGACGCTGTCACCTGCCAATTCTACATTACCACGGCAAAACGTATGACTACTGGCCAAGTCGTCAGTGCGAAGACTCCCACTCGGCCTGTTTCGCTCTACTTCCATGATAAAGTCAACGACGCTTTCCAGAACATTGCTGACCATCGCGGATCGGGCATCGCATCAAAACGACACTCGGCTCTTATCAGAGATGAAGCGCAAGGAGATGCCGAGAAAGAGAAAGAGCTTCGCCGCGAAAACGAAGACTCGATCACGGCTCTGCCACAGGCGCACATGATCCCGATGAACCGTGGCCGTTTGGCCCCATCAGTCACTAACCCCGATACAATCTCTCCAGCTCCCAAGTCGCTCGCAGCACGCCGTCAAGATCGTAACCTCAGTCTCGACATCAGCCAGGCTGTCGAGGCTGGGACCGGTGCCATCAACCCCGATATTATTGGGCCAACATCTCCTGGCGGCGCCAACGGGAACAACGTTCAAGGGTTCGACTTTGGTTTCCCCTCGACACCAACAGAATTTCAGAAGAACCTGATGCGCTTCGCTTTTCTTCCAGCGGCAGTGAAGAAACGAGATGGCTGGAGTACCGAATACGGACGTCCAGACATCCCATACACGCTCCGAGAGCTGAGCAAAGACTTCGGCAAACGGACCTGTGTTTTCGTCTGCGGGCCGCCGAGCATGCGTGTCGATGTCAGCAACACCGTTGCCGAGCTCCAACGAAGCGTGTGGTCTGGCAGTGGCCGTGACGAAATCTTCTTGCACGCAGAAAATTACGCCTTGTAGAGGCGTGCCTTTGTTATTACTACTATTATGATTTGTGCATAGCGTGGTTGGTTGGATGGTTTTCGGATCGTGTGGCACTCTTACCTATACCCCTTAATTTCTTTCTTTGTAATTGTATGACGGCGAGATATGAATACGCCCATGCTATTTTCTTTCCCATTTGTCCATATTCCTTTTGAGGGGAGGGAACAGAGGTGTTGCGATGGTTGAGAGAGGTTAAAGGACGCTGGGTCGAAAGAATGTTAAAACCCTAATCAATCACTCTGGACCTGAACCTGACTTTTGACTTTTGAGGCAAGATCGCCGGAACTGGAGATCTCAGCCCTGCATGCTGAGATGTGCTGCAAGGCGTGCTGCGACATGGGGATTCGCACAACTGCGTTGTGCTGTCCCACACAAGGCTTTCGTGCGAGACTACTCACGGAAATCATATAGATCTTCGGGCTTGTCCAAGACTGAATTCGCTTTTGTAACATCTACTGTACACGTTACCCCAAACAGCATCTCAATCATACACGCTGAATCGTACACAATGCGAGGGCCACTCAACGACAACCCTCTTGGTCCTGCAGACCCAAGTTCAACGAGACTTTCCAACGCTCAACATCTTGCACGACCGCCGCAGAACCCGACGCAATCAAGTCCCAACCCCCGCCAAACTATTCAAATTACGCAGCCACTCCTCCCCCGTTACGTTCCAACGCCCCACGATACGTTCAAGAGCGGGCAAGGACAAGCGTTGATCAATGCAAATCGGGAGGAAACGCTGGCTGCCAGACGCAAAGTCGCAGAAACATTTTGTTTGACTATTCTCATTGTTTGTGCGGCTATGTTCGTGGGTTATCTATTGGTTTATGCTTACGTTTTATGGGAGTTTTGGTATAATTGGAAGTTTTGAGGGATGCCGGAACGGGTTTTTTTTTTCTAATTTGTCAAGGTGTTGGGCAGATCGTTCACTGCTATTACCTCTTTAGGACTAGGATGTGCAATCAACAACCGGTTCTCTATGACGTGCCGACTCACGCACATACGCATCAATCAAGCTTCGTATGTCAAGGACAGGTGGACCATGGTTCAGCCTTACGCCGGGCCGTTGCATGGCGGGTGACCACACAGCCATCAGGCGTCCGCTGCGCCACGCTCCAACATCGCGAACAGTCGTCAGCCATGTCGACGTCGTGAACATCATCAGCTCCAAACTGCTAGCAACGCCGACCCTGGGCGTGGAACGCGCATAGCAGCATCGACCACTCGAGACATCGAAATCATGGACCACGCCACACACGACACGGCGTCACATGCAGGCGCGATGCACGATGCTTCCTTCCACAGCCACGATACGCACTTTCAGACAGAAGCGCACAATGATTACATGCACCACCAACATCACCATGACCACCACCACCACCATCCCAACCACTCGCACCACGATAGCCCAGCACACCACCCACACAAACCTTACCACCCCCCGCACTCGCCCTCGGACAGCGACCCGCCAGACTATGCCCCTCCCTTGTACTATTCGCCCCTGGACCCGCAGCAGAATGTGCACACGCTGTATGAGACGTTTCCGCGCCCGGAGCACCACCGTGGAATCGGGGGTGCGGGTACGGCCATGACGGCGGGCGATGTGTTTGGGCTCGTTGTGTTTTTGGTCTTGGTGGGATTTTTGTTTGCATGGGTGGTTTGGCCGGTCTTTGCGACTAGGTAGCAAAGGGAAATGGGCTGTGAATGAAGGAGAAGGGCTCGAGATGGGGATGCGGCGTTTTTGGGCGGCGAGGAGTAAATTGATTGGGCTTGTGCAACATCACAGCATAAGTGGAGACGATAAAGGGTGTTATTTCAATAATGTTTTTATGTTGTATTCAAGTCATTCGACTGACTGCTTATTTCATACGATCGATTGGAACTTATCGCGGACAAGGGAAGCACGAGGGGACACAAGTGCTCGACGCCTCGTCTGCGACCCAAGGCTTCCATCGTTCCATATCAGTCTCCTCAACCTCTTCAACTTCCTCGTACACCACAGACTTCTCATGCACGCCCTTCACGTAAACGCGTGAGGTGGGAAAGTTCTTATCCCTAACCAACGGCAGCTCGGCACAACGTTCTCGCCAGGCCCAAACAGCCGGCGAGGAAGGACAACTTACGTCCTCACACGGACGTCCATCGCCAAAGATTCTATCACAAAGCATCCCAGCCGGACCCCCATGCTCGTACGTCAAGTCGACGGCGATCTGGCGCACGGGGACATTCGGTGCAACTGTCACGACGAAAGTATTCTTGTCGATGAGCAGGAAGCCCTCCGGGTCGTCGACAACCGTGATCCCGAGCTTCTTGAGCTCAGACCTGCACATGTCGCAATACGAAGGCTCTTGGGCATAGATTTGGACATTTTTGTTGACCTTGAGGAGGACATCGCGGATCTCGCACGCAGCGAGGTGCTGTGTGTACGGACGACCTTTGAAATGATAGATGGGACCGAGGCCGAAGCACACAACCTTGTTCACCGAGTCCATGATGTTCAAAGTCGCCTCCAAATTCTCCCTCAGCGTCCTGCGGTAGTCTGACACGAACCAATCGGCTTTCCATTGTTGGATATTTGCGGTCAGGTGGGGATCCTGCCGGCAGTCCGGAATTTTCTGGAGCGGGCCATGGCAAAAACTAATACTTAGCGGTGCGCCGCCTGGATAATATTGTGCGAGAAACTGTAGAGAGTTGTATCGGAGGTAAAAATTGGGCTTCGTACCATCTTTAATGGCCTCAAAGTCCTTCCGGCCAAAGTATGCTGACCTCTTTTTGCCGTCAACAGCGGTCACGTGGATCTCACCCTCGAGACGGCCGTCCCATTTTTTAATCTCCTCCAGCACTTCTTTGAAGCGCTCGCGCGTAAACGCGGGCTTTCCTTTGAGCTGTGAGAGGATGGTTTCGATGTTGGGTTTTGCCATGATGTCGATGATGTTAGGTATGGGAGTGTCTTTGTTTTTCTGGTCGACTTTGAAAGCTCGTGATTTATGATTAGGTCTGTTTCGAGTTGTGCAGTGACAACGACACCGTGGAAAGAAGACGAATTCGTCTTATACTTGAAGGTTCAATTATTATTCAAGAACAATGACCTCAGCCTCGGATGAAGATATTTGAGAGCTAGGATTTTTCTGGCGAAGCGCTATTGTTGAAAGTGACATTGGCGAACATTGTGCAAGACGAAAATTTCCTATACGCAGGGTCTGCCTCGAGACCGAAGTCTTCGTCAGACACTAGAGTATATCTCAACGGAAGTCGTTGGAAAGGGAGAAGAAAGCAAATGAATGAATGCGGAGAACATCGTCGTCGACTCACTCGGACTAGCACGCCTCTTGCTTCACCTTTTTCTTCAGATATAATGCGGCTTTGGCCGGCCCCCCGGCGATGTCCTCATACAAGCCTCCATCTTTCCTCGGCGCCCCTACGTCATCCTCAAAACGATCCATCTTCAATTCCTCAAATACCACCTCAACACAACGCATCCTATAGGCCCAAAGGATAGGCGAAGACGGATCTGTTGTATAAGGAGTACATGTAATGTTGCTGTCGTGCAACCCATCAAAGACGGTTCCATCATCCTTGATGGTGTTGCAGAGCATGGCGGCTGGACCGTCGTCGGCAAAAGTAAGATCAGTGACAATTTGGCGAACGGGAACGTCTGGATTGAATGACAGGACAAAGGTGTTCTTGTCGACCAAGAGGAACCCGTTCGGATTATTCACGACTTTGATATTGAGCCGGCTCAAGATTTCAACGCAGCCATCGCAATAGGCGGGATCTTGAACGAATAACTCGGGACCGGTATCCACACTGGCGCCGGTCAATTCGTCCACCAGATCCCGGATATCACATGCAATCAGGTGCTGTGCGTACACACGCATAGCGTCCACTTCAGACGTGCGACTTAGGGAGCCTAAACCAAAGCCAGCAATCTGCTTAATGGGCTCCATGGTGTCGAAGTTGGCCCTAATGCAATCCAGGAGCCGTTTGCGGCTTGCACTGTCTCTCCACTGCTGCGTCCACGTCACGTATTTAGAGTCTGCGTCCTCATGGTGGGAATGAAGCGGTTGACCCAACATTGCAATGTAGACCGGGAGCCAGCGATGGATCAAGCCTGCTGAGAGTTTCCATGGAGATTCATCTACGATGGCTTGATAACTCCGGTAGCTGATAAGGAGGCCCGTTTTGTAGCCTGGTTGCTCCCACTCAAGTAGAGGGTTGGGGAGTTCACTAGTTTCTCCATGACAATTCGTAAGGGTGTATGCTTGCCCTTTGCCGGCGTTCGAAGGACTCATGACGGACGAGTACTGTGAGACGACTTGATCGAAGGCTTCGCGCGTAAAGAGTGGTTTGTGTTTGAGGATCGTATGCCAGAGGTTGGCGACATTGATGCTGTGGGTGTCGTTGCTCATGGCGGGCGCCGGATTGCAATGAGAAGCAAGAGCGGATGAATGCCTTTGTCGTAGTCTTTTTCTTTTTCAGGTGTCGTTCTTGGTATAATTGAAGTTAGGTGTGGGGTGAAGGAGAGAAGAGGTTTCGTCAGCTGGAGAAGCGGATTTGAGGGGTCCATGGGCATCGTCAACGGTGCACTTCTCTGTCAGTATCAGAGGGCTTACAAGTAGTAAAAGTTTGTTATTAGAGCTCTTTTTTGGCACGCCTACAGAGCTCCTGTCCACTCAACTCGGTACGCCCATCCTTTTTGTCCAGAGTCGTTCGGGTTCAGAAGAGGATCTGTATGGAGGCTGCAGCAGGGGTTTAACCGAACGCTAGGTAGCTTGTCCTTCTCTATCCTGGGATTGGACCAGGCCAGTATGGCCAACCCTCCGTTGGACTTCTTGGGTGGCGCACACTTGGATACAAACAGCTCGAAGAAGCAAAAATACCGAGCCAATGCGGTGAAATCGGGTGCGGTGGTATGGTGTTTTATCACGTGTGTGCATGCAAAGGCCAGTGACAACAGCCGAACACGTCTCAGACTGTGTAATCAGATTCACAGGCCTGCCTCATTTGCCGATAGTTGGATGCTTCTGCAAAGGGGAAAGGCCAAGAGGCAGCCACCTACGTATTGTGGAGAACAGAAGAAACTAGCATGCCTGCAACGAGTACTCCGCACCCAGCTCTGGAATTTAAATTCCTCATCAACACTATCCTTCAACCACCCTCCTTCTCACGACATCAATCCGAATCATGGACAAAGTCAAGAAAGTGTTACACGTCCGTCGCAAGTCGAAGATGGAACCTGAGACCAAATACGATGATGCTGGTATGACGCAATCGATTTCTGTTGCACAGGCCTTTCCCCTCAATTGTGACCGTTGACGCCGAACAAGACACGCTGACGGACCCAGCCAATCGCCCCAGTGTCGACGAAGAACTAGCAGCCATGTCGCCAGAGGAGAGAGAAAAGTACCTAAAGGAGTTTGATGAAGCCGAGCAAACTGGCTCGGCAAAGAAAGGAAGTTTCCTGGACAAGCTAATCGAGCGGGGCAACAAGAAGACCGAGGAGCAGATTACGAGGGAAGCAAAAGAGAAGGAAGCTCGCGATGGTGTTATTCATTGACGGGATTGTAACTGATGCACGTTTCCGACGTTTGAGGATACGTAGCGGTAGAAGACGAGCTCGACTTTAGACGTGGAAGAGTCAACAAAATGGAACAGCATCGCTTCCATGACGAAAGCCGAAAGCAATCCATACTTGTGTCGTGGTATATTGATGCTCACGTGTGAAACTCAGGATACATGTATGGATCGTGAACGGAGGTTGTGTCGAGAAGCGATGCTGTGCTGCAGATGGAGTACTGTAGTAAACTCAATCGTTACATTCAACCCGGCCTTGCAGCAGAAATACATGACTTTTCTTCGTTCCCAATTCATCCTTGTACCGGTAGGTTGTCGACGGCGGCGATCTGCTTCTTCCCCGACGCCTAGTCCGCTTTGGGCGCACACGCGGATCAACACATTCACCGAGCGTTGGACGTGCGGGCGCATCATGGTTCGAGTGAAGAGTGCTTGCGCGCAAGCGTCTCCTCTATCTCACAACCCTCTGTCTGGGGTTCCCCGCCCCTCTCCCAATGTTTGGCAGGAAACATGTCAATTGATAGATCAGCAGCAGCCCGAAACCGCCCATGAGCAGTCGACGATTCTCCTGCGGCCAACGCCCGCCCGACACACTCGCCCATCCCTACCATGTCCTCGAACATTCGAGTATTCGTACAATGGAAGAAATCCACCGTTTTCGCTGGCGAAGAGATTGAGTGCACCATCACTTTCAAAAATGTAGCTTCTTCGAACACGCCCGAACGCTCGCCATCCCGGCCGGCCAAATCGAATGGTTTCGCGTCCGGCGGAGAGCGACACCGCAAGCTACCTACCGTTCATTCTTCGACCACCAAGCCCTCCATTTCCCGAAACTCTTCTTTCGGCTCTCAGATACCCCCCCCTCCTCACCTTCGTGGCCATCGACCGGCCTTGTCCCTGCATACCCCTTCATTATCAGGAGAGCGACGCCCCCCACCCCCAAACAGCGCATCACCCCACAATGGAGGCACAGTCGACGGACACAAACACGGACGCTCATTGTCCATCATATCAATAGGCACAGACCCCGCTATTGAGGGCGGGCAGGACAGGGGCGCACCACCACGGCGGCCTCTGCGCGGACATGGCAGGTCAGCGAGTTTGCAAGTCATGCCCGGACGGCCGAGCCCATTCGCTGTAGCATCGCCAGGCCGTCGCTCTGCAACTCACAATTCCCCTCTTGTTGGCGCTTCGTCCCCGCCAACAATCCACGAACCCTCCCACGACTTTCCTCTACCTTCAAGGCCGGGCCGAAGAAAGCCGGGCGTGTCCACAGCGCCAAACACGCCTGCCCTCGCTACTGCTGGGAGAAAGGCATCGGGGTCATTCTCACAGGGATTCAAGTTCCCGGCAGCGCCCGCGCCTAGTAATCTTGTTGCAGAAGGAGACCAAAGGTCAGACCCTACTAATAGCCCGCATGTGCGGACCCCCCAGTCACCGGCATTACTCCCCAGACCCAACGAAGAACCTCCATCGAATCCGAATCTCGACAGTCTCTCCCCCGTCGCTCGAATATTGTCTGGCACAAGTCTGAATGGCACTCCTCGAAGCAGTGGGGAATTCTATGCCATGAGCAACAACTCGAGCGAGACGCTTGCATCCGAATACACTGGGCAGCCCAATCCACGACTACTTCCTAGAGCGGCCCATCAGAGGTTCGGCTCGAACCTGGCTCCTCAGCAAAACCAAAAGCGCCCAGAAACGCTGATGATGGGCTATGCACAGATAATGGGATCCTTCACCCTCGATGGCTCCCTCATCAATCAAGCTCCGTTTGAAGAGGTGAAAAGGAAAGGTGTAGTGGGCGGGCAAGGGGGGGGTGGTGTTGTCGGGGTTGAGAGATCCAAGAGGGACAGTGGGCTATTTGGCGCCTTGGGCTGGAGTAACATTGGCGAATCGCTCGGCGGACTACTAGGCGCCTCGGAGCCTTCGAGCATTCGAGAGATGAGGGGAATTGCAAGTTCCAAAACCGTTCCTTTGATCACAACGCCGCAATCTATTCTTTTTGTGGACTTGAGGCTGGCCCCTGGAGAAAGCCGGAGCTATACTTACAGCTTCAAACTGCCACGAGGTCTTCCTCCGACACACAAGGGACGATCGATGAAAGTCGCCTATCATCTTACCATAGGGACGCAGCGACCGGGATCAGCTAGAGACCAGCAAGTGAAACAGGTAGACGTTCCTTTGCGAGTCTTTGGCAGCGTCAACAGTACGTCTACTTATCTTCTGATAGAGGTGTTGGCTAAAACTCTGCTTTAGGTCGAGGCGAGATCTTGGGGCATGATCTAATGTCTCCGTACATCATTCTCCGAGACCAAGCTCGGACGTCGATTGTAGTGAACGAAGGTCTGGCGACGAATGGCTTGCCTTCAAAAAAGTCTCCTACCGGGCCTAAGGCGAACGACCCCGAATTCACTGAGTTTCTCGAATACGTCGACAATCTCCTCGATCGACCGCATCCAGGTTCAAGCATGGGATTGCTATCACCCACTGATACAATACCCGGGCGTCTGTCAAGTGCCGAAGAGCCACAGAATATGAAAGAGGCCATCGACCTTGCTATTCTCCGAAGCAACCTTACGGGTGCCGCGAATCAGAGCGCCAATCGATTTGAAATTGCGCGTAGTGGTCGGCGGGTCGCCGTCATCAATCTTGCTCGTCCAGCGTACAGGCTTGGCGAGACAATATCCGCAGTAATCGATTTTACCAACGCAGATATACCCTGCTACTCGCTGCACGTGTCGCTCGAGACGTCTGAGAAGGTCGACCCAACGATAGCTTTGCGATCTAATGCATCCATCTACCGCGTGACACGGAAGTCGCACGCATCGTTCTCTGAAAATGCGTTATTTGCACAGCAGTTGTCATTTTCGCCTACAATACCCCCGAATGCAACGCCGGAATTCATTACCAGCGGTATCAGCCTCGAATGGAAACTGCGGGTCGAGTTCATTACCCCGAGGCTGGCGCACAGAGAAGACGAAGAACCACTGTGGGACGAGCTTCTCGAAGAAATCTCGAGTGACGATAGGGGCGTCATACTGGCGGCAGCCGAAAGACTACCAGCCGAGAGTTTCGAGGTGCAAGTGCCGGTGCGAGTATATGGAGCCGTCAGCGGATCACCCGAAGCTGTAGATGAGGAGGGCTTAGCGGTGTGAAAGCCAGTTGTACATGAGCTTGAGAGGGAGCTTTGGCTCTACTTGCCGTTCTTGTAGAATACCAGGGCACGAGGATTGGCTTCCCTCGTTAATTCATTTTGTTATGAACAAAGGGTTTACGTATTGGATGGACTATAAGAGCGTGTGAAAGCCCACTGTAATGCACAGTTGATATCGAGGCGTCCATCTTTTCTCACGTGCGATAAGGCCCAACATTCGAAGCGACGTCTTCTTTTCCTTCGGATCTAGTATGATGATCTATCTCTCGTCGCGATTGGCCAGCCTTTCGGTTAGGTCCAAGGTTCAGCCAGCCGCGGGTCTGCTCCGAACTACTTCAGCCCACCTGAAGCCGATAACAGCTGCGACGACAAAGCATGTAACAGCGTTCGACAAGCAGCGAGTGAATACGCTTGCTGTGCCCCAAATTTGTAATCATTGTTAAAGTAGGAGGACTTCACGATGAGCATCGTGTACGGAACAGCTCCGACCAACCAAACGTCGCAATGGCATCCCGAGCCTACCTTCCGCGGAACATTCGGCATCATATCCAGCTGTTTGATAACCATGACTCTGTGCATCTGGACGGCAGTCCATCTGAACATACCCGAACATGGGCACAGAGAATACATCACGCGTCAGACAGGTCGAAAGATACTTTGGCTCTTGGCCGGGCTCTTCGCGCCCGAAGTGGTTAAGTCGAGTGAATCATGCGTGGGAATCTGCATGTTAATTGAGGCTTCAGATTGCTTGGACTGCGTCCGAACAACGCAGGGAAGCTTCTCTCATCTGCAACGAAATGCGAAAGATTCTGGGGCAAAAACCTCGCCAAGGATTCCTCACTCGATGGTCTACATTTTGTATTCCCTGGAGGAAGCGTACAAAGTCTGCAGCTTCTGTAAGTAGGCATGAGTTAGTCCTCGTTGTAACTTTCCTCCTTGAGGCAGCCTGACACTTCACTTGGAAGGAACTTCGTGTGGAGAAAATCCAGCTAGCACAACGACATGAGTGGACACTCGTCCATGGGTTCTACGTTCTCATGGGCGGCTTTGGATTGGAAGTACGCGACAAAGAGCTCAATTTCCTTGCTTCCAAGGAGTACCCCGAGTTCAAGCTCACGCCAGAAGGCTTCCGCTCGGTCGCAACCTGGGGACTCGACTTGATACCTGACCTATCGGAGTCGGAGATACAAGACAAGAGCAAAGCCAACGGGCTAGCCAAGACGATTGTCTGCCTGCAAGCGATATGGTTCTGCGTGCAGTGCATCTCGCGCTGGTACCTCTCGCTCCCGATCAGCCTCCTCGAGCTCAATACCTTCGCACACGCGCTCTGCACGCTGTTGATATTTTTCCTCTGGTGGAACAAGCCGCTCAACGTCGAAGGCTCGACGATGCTGCAAGGCGAGCGGCGTCGAGAAGCTTCGGCACTCATACTCGTGGCCTGCATGGACGACCAGATCAACCAGAGAAAGTTCCGGCCCAAGGACGCGCGGCACGCCGAGGACGTCTACTTGGACTTGCGGCCCGATCTGGCCTGGAATTACGAGGTGCATGGTGATAGAGTCCGGGTGTACGACGAGAAAAGGCTATCGTCGCCCGGATCGTTGCAGACATACCGTCGTGCTACGTACAAGTGGCTGCCATATGTTGAGTTGAGTCGGTCCGAGTTCGCCTGCTTTGAGACGGCAATGGCAGAAATGAAGCGGCTCAACATCCGGAGTTCAGGTGGCTACAAGTGGCTCGCTCTGACGACTACTGAATGGGGTGCTCCATTCGAAGGGAGAGCCATCTTCTGGTTTGTCATCGCCGGCCTCTGTTATGGTGGAATCCATTTGTCTGCATGGAATGCTCCCTTTCCCAACCCCCTTCAAGCTTTGCTGTGGAAGATTTCTGCGGCGAGTCTGGCTGCTTCCGGGCCACTTGTGCTGTTCTTCAGTTATGCAGTTCTCGTCTCAGAGCACTTGGCCAGGATGGAGAACGATTGCAAGGCCGCTTTTCAGATGGTGGGGGCCATGCTATCAATCGGCCTTTATGTCGGTTTCGTGTTGTTGTATTTGTTCTCACGACTCTATCTAGTCGTCGAGTGTTTCATCTCCCTTGCCCATCTCCCAGACGCAGTATACAGAGTCCCGGTTTGGTCGCAGTACTACCCTCACGTAGTTTGAGACAATAGCGAGACATGTTCTCTGGGAAGAACCATCCAAATCTGTCTATCGACAAACACGTAGCATTGTTCTGGCGCGTCTGTACCAAACTGTCCCACCCTGCTGCCTGGCCCGCCCATACCCACATCTCACACCGTCTATCCCACCCAAACACAACCAAACCAAATCCACTCACGCTCCGCTCCCACCCGTATCTAGCCCCGCCCGATTCAGCCGCATCCAATATGCCCCTTTGCGTTCCATGCGAACACCAATGCTCCTTCCCCAATTTAATCCGCACTAATCCCAATCCGGTAAGCGTTCACGAGAAACGGTGGCGAGGCCCCAGGCAGACACTTGCTAAGGTCAGGCCGAGTGATTTTCGCGACGCGAGCGTGAGACGTCAAAGCGGAGGTCCTGCGGCCATTCATTTGGATGTGACGAATGAGACGGGCGGGATTGCGTTGTGGGACGGGAGCGGCTGGGTAAGATATGTCCGTCTTTGCCTCCCCACAGGCCCAACATATATAAGGCTGTGCTTCGCTTCCTGCCGAGGCATTTTTCTCCCTCCGCACTGTGGGAAATTTTTTTTTTTCAAGAGAAACCAGATTCGATTTGGAAATTATGCTATCCAGATGCCTTTTCGATGCAATGACGCTGTTCCTCACGCTTCTGCTATGCCTTTCCAATTCCAGCGGGGCCCCGTTGTTCGGTGCCAAAGAGCAATTTAATACAATAGCCAGAAACCAAGGGAGAAAACGCTATCACCAATTTTGCCAGAACGCCAGAGATGCCGTCGAGCCGTCGTTGGGTCCAATTTGAGTCCAATCTGGCCTCCACATGTGCTGAAACAGGGCCAAGAAAAGAACTACCTGCGGCGATGATGCAGGTAGAAAGGAGAACATCAAATCAAACCCAGAACCACAAAGGATGAAATGAGACAACGCTCGAGAGGGGTTGGTGCAGTCACACAGGAGGCCAGCCGGCATGCAGGAATAAGAAGAGGGGTTCCGCTTTCGGCTCGCCGGTCAAAGGACAATAAGGGACGACGAGGTACGAGCATGTGTGTCACCCGTGTTTGTACGACCGTCCGACACCAGGTGCTGTATAGAAGGATACTTCTATCCCGAGGGGCCGCTTCTTCGATTCGGCCCAATATGCTGATGCCTCAGTCCCCGTCTGTCCCGTCCACCCCTTCCATGCCGGCCATTGGTAACTGTGAAGTTGGACGGCGGGCGTGTCAAGTTGTGGTTCCCACCCTTTAGCTCCTTGAGGTCTTGGTCGTCGATCAAGCGCTTCTGCCACAGGTGCTGGAAGAGATGGAAGTCGGGTCTGCTCGCACGCAAGGTGACTCCCATCTGATGATGGTACGCCACATGCTCCATCCTGTAGTGCCAGGCAGTCCAGCCGTTGTCGTACGTGTGCCTGAAGTCTTCGCACAGCGGGCACTGGACCGACTTGGGCGGCTCCTCACCGCGAAAGTGCGAGAGACAGTGGGTGCGCCATTCTTCCTGGTCGGTGGATATGTAGGAGCATCCGAGGAACCAGAAGGAGCACTCGAAGACGGGCTGGCGAACCTGGTTGGGTCGCCACTCGAGCACGCCGTTCACGTCCTCGAGCAGGGGAACACCCGACAACCGGCTCGCCAGGCCCGTACTTATGGACGTCTCGGTCGGCGTTGCTTCGGAATGATTGTATAGCGAGGGCGGGTGCTGCGACGCAGTACTCGACTGGTGGATGCAGGCGCCCGGGGCCATGCTGGAGCTGTTGCTCTTGGAGCGAAGGGAGCGCGGGCTCGAGCCGTACGACGACGACAAGGCGTGGCCCTCAGGACGCTCAGAGAAGTGGGCCAGTCGCGCGTGGATGTCTCTGGTGGGCGACGCCAACCATTCGCCGAGTTGGGGTCGCGTCACGGAATTTTCGAGTATCGAGGCCAGCGAGTTGGCGGGGTCGTCGGGGTTGGCGGGCACTGTGAGTGGGACAACGCATCAGCCTCACGGTCCGCAATCTACTCTACAGCCCGACGAATCAGGAGGCACTTACTGGTGCGAGCATGAGGGTGTTCCTCGACGCGCCGCCAGAGGAGGGTGTCGACGCGTGGTTCGAGCGTCGTCGGTGAGGTGAGGTGAGGTAAGGTGAAGTGAAGTAGTTTCGTTTCGTCTCGTCTGTTCCGTTTCGCCCGTCAACCCTAGGAAAGCATACGGCGCGTCACTTTCTTATCTTCACCGCACCCCCTTGTGGGCACGACGACGCGCCCGTCCCCTCTGGACGCCAGACGCCTTCGCGAAACCTCGGACGTGGGACCGAAGCTTGTCCAGGACACCTCCACACCATCGCCCACCAACCCAGACGACAGCCTTAAGCCTGAGGCAGCCACTCATTGGCTCCCAGCATCGTACCCGAGCCCTCCCACGTCAATCTGGAGATGCGGGGTGGGATGGAACCATTGCGTCAGCAAGCGACGAGAGGAAAGTCGGGCTCGCCGACCGCTCATTCCGGTGGGCGTGAAGCCATCGTTATAGCGACGTGTCGGTGAAGGCGACCCCTTCTTCCGGATCATCAAAGCCTTCCGTTGCTTGAAACTTGGTCCGCTACTGCAACCACCCGCAAGCCTCATGCAATGCCAGCACAATTGGGCCGGCAGAAGGCCTCTCATTAGCTCCAAACTAAGACTGGTGCTGCGAAGCTGTCCATTTCATCATGTCGGCCTTGTGAGATGCGCCGGCAATCGGCGGCTTTGCAAGCAGACATGCGTTTCCAGACGCCAATGTCCCCCACACCTTATTGTCTTGTACCCAGAGCTGATGTCTTGAAAAGATTCGGAGACATTATGCATCGCATCAACTAACTATGTCGCTGTCATCCGAAGGCGACGAAGCTCTTAAAGGGCAATGTCAAGATACCTGATCGTTATAATCATCAACAGCATTCGCAAACTTGACTGACTGCAAACCACTAGTATCGGGTTTCCAGCTCACCTCGGGTTCGCAACTTTCCACTACTCCACTCCGCGAATGATATGGTGATATCTTTGGTGAAACAACTCGGCATCGACGAATCTCGCGCTATTGCATAATTCGTCAGGAGGTTTACGGCTCTAGTCGGGAAACCACCTGGGCCACCACAGGGACCTGTGGGGCAATGTGTGAATCACGCATCCCTCCCTCCCTCTCTCTCTCTCCGTAGGCATGCGAGTGACTAGCCTAGGCAATGCTATGAAGTAGATTCTTTTGACTCCACATGTTGCGACTCGTAGAAATGGAGCTACAACCACGTTTCTCCGCATCCGAAGGTGCAACTAAGAGGGACACTGTCATACTAAGTTGCACCGGCTGTCGTCCAAGAAGGGAACTAGTAAAGTTCTCGCTAAATGACAATGGTATCATGCGAAGACGACACCCCCATGCTGAATAAGAGCTCCTTTAACCTCCCAAGCCATGGCTGCATCGCCAAACCTAATTAAGTGATTGGGGCGCACAAATTGTAGTACGATGAGCACGACACCGACCCAAACATTGGACACGATTTTAAATGGAACACGCCAGATTAGAATCACGGTAAATTTGGGGGCTCGTTCCCCAAGTCGCTCTTCTCCCATAGCAGCAGCTCTAGGGCGGCTGTAAAAAGTAGATACAGAACGAGAGATACAGGAAAACTCTGGATGCCACCCATTTTCTTCTCCATGTCCCGGCCGCTGTGTGAATTGGGAACGTCCCCTTGCTCCATGCCCCAGTGACAGGAAACCGCATCATAGATCGTAAATTCATCACTTGTGCTTAGAAGGGCATACTCGGCATTCTCCTTTCAGCGCCTTCCCTCACGGATCCATGACCCGACCTACTGGTGGTCGTTTAGATTGTGCAAACTAATATCCTGGCTCTGGCGAACTCGAAGCTCGTCAGCCGAAGTCCTCTCCCTAGATAAACTAGGCCTCTTCGCGCCGTTAGTAAGATAGTCCCCGCCCTCCCCATTCGTCGCGCTTACACCTGCGGGTGTGAGAGCTCCCCACTCGAGGCTCTCATCAGTGGCAGGGATGACGTTGCCGAACTGATCAACTTCCTGTTCGAAACAGTTAGCTACTTCGCAGGACAAATAGATCGTGTGCCACTCACGACACCCTTCGCTGCCATGCGAATCTGTTTCTGGTCAGCTACACCATGGATGACGGCTTCTTTCGCAGCTTCCATCACCTTCATCTTGCGGCTCTTCCCTCGGATCTGCTCCAGATGCTCAAAGTAGTCATCGCTCACAGGAGTGACGTATTTCCCGCAAAAGACGCCCACTTCGAAATTCTGAGTAGCTGGGTCACGCGGAGAATGAGAGGCGCAGGCGTCGATGAGGTCAGGAAGCGTCTGAAAGATGACGTCGTCGGCTCCTATATGTTTGGCTATGGCGCTGGAATCGCGATGATGTGCAATAAGCTCGGAAGAGGATGCCAGGTCAATGCCGTAGATGTGGGCGTTGGTGATGGGTGGAGCGCAGGAGGTGAAGTAGACTTTCTTCGCGCCAACCTCTCGGCACATCAAGACAATCTCTCGAGATGTTGTGCCACGAACTATCGAGTCGTCAACTAGGAGAATGTTCTTGTTGGCGAACTTCTTGGGCATGGGGTTGAGCTTAGCCCGGACACCCTTTTGGCGTAGCTTCTGTGAAGGCATTATGAAGGTTCGGAAGATGTAACGGTTTTTCACGAATCCTTGGACGTATGGTTTGCCGAGCGCCCCTGCGACACAAATAGCAGAGGTAATACTGGTCTCTGGAATCGGCATCACGGCGTCGACTTCGGCCAGTTTCTCAGGCCCTAGTTGACGTTTGATGGTCTCAGCCAGCTTGAAACCCATGGTCCTACGGCTTTCGTCTACATCGATACCATCTATGACACTGTCTGGGCGTGCGAAATAGACATATTCGAAGATGTCCGGCGTATAATTGAGCTGTGGGTGGACCTGTCGGAAGATGGGCTCTTTTCCTTTCTCGATGATAACGGCCTGGCCAGGAAGGATGTCCTTGAATTGACGGTAGCCACACTGCACAAGGGCGACGCTCTCAGAGGCCATCATGTAGTCGGTTCCATTTCCGGCATCGGAGGGTCGCCAGCCGAGGACCATGGGACGGATGCCATAGGGATCACGGAAACCGATGAGACCAAAGCCTACAAATCTTAGTACTGGTTTGCAGATGAGGTTTCAAGTAACGTACCAGCCAGCATGGCCGTGCAGGCCCATCCTCCGACACAGAGCTTGTACATGCGCTCGAGGGCTGCAAAGCAATCGTCGGGGTTGATGCGGGCCTTTCCTGTCTCATTCAACTCACTAGCGAAGACGTTCAACATCAATTCGCTGTCACTCTCAGTATTGATGTGGCGATGGGCATGCTGGTCCAGTAGCTCTCGCAACTGAGGGGCATTGATGAGGTTGCCATTGTGCGTCATGCAGATTCCGTACGGGCTGTTGACGTAAAACGGCTGGGCCTCAGAGTTGGCGCTGCTGCCGGCAGTGGGATATCGCAGATGGCCGAGTCCCATGTAGCCTGGGAGCTCGGCAACTCGCGCTCCATCGTGGAAGACCTTGGAGGCCATGCCATTTCCCTTGCACTGATAGAAGCGACCGCCGCCACCGCACGTCACAATACCAGCAGCATCCTGTCCACGGTGTTGAAGAAGATAGAGGGCGTCGTGTATCTCTACTGCAGCCGACTGAGACTTCCTATCGATCCGTTAGCGCGTGCGCTCGAGCAGCCTGGTTGGGGGCGTACGGATCTGCGTGGATGACCGCAATGATGCCGCACATTGTAATGGCTTAGGACTGGAAGAAAAACTGGGGGTGTTGAATCTGCACTAAAGCTGTCAGTTTGAGATTTGAGTAAAGCGGAGAGCTCTGGCAAGCGCAAAGGGCAAGATCAGGACGTCTGTTGGCGCTCATGCTGGAAAGTCGCAAGTCTAACATCTGAAAAATTTGGACAAACTCATCATTGGAGGGAGATAACAAAAGGAAACAGCTGATGTCACGAACCTCGAGTTCCCCGCGATCCGCAGGGTGCGGTTGGGTGGTCAAGTGCACGTATTGAAGGTGGGGGTTGCCAATCGAGAGTTTGCCGGGCGAGGCGGTTAAGCAGAAAGTAAAAGTGCCATGGGGGCCAGTGGAGCACGGGGCAGCTGGGGCTTGCACTTGGCTAGGGCGGCGGGCCCGAGTGCGTTGAAGGTGAAGGCACATGGTTTTGAAAGCAAGACGATCTCTTAGTGGGACATGATATCTGAAATTTTTGGTCGGCTCGAGGGCTGCGCTACGCCCAAAACGGGCCCCCCGCCATCGGGAATTTCGCACGCCCTTGCATCTCCAGTCGCCTCCACCGTCGTCTGTTCAATGGACGCGTTATAGCATTTGTCAAATGCATGCTCCTTGTGGGGGATCTTCGAGACACTGTACAAGAGAGATCGTGATACTTGACATCAGTCATCAGACCGCTCCATTTCTTCAGTGGCGGCTTCGTGCTGCAGTGCACCTACCGAAGGACTCGACGCACCGTGGCGCATACGACCAATTGGTCTCGTGCAGGGAGAGCTGGCAAAGGCATCGTTGGAGGTGGACCACCGCAAGGAATGACTGACATGATTGCGGGAAGAGGCGGACATCCGGCAGGCTCGGCTTTGCTAGCTCCTTCAATGGGACCCTTGCGAGCACAGCATGCATGTATTGACTACATCGCTAGGATGGATACCTGGAACTGCGACTAAACGCCGCGTGCATATAGCTTCGTACCCCGTCCAGACCGTGCTATCGTCTGTTCTCAGCGTCACGAACCTACAACCAGACACACAACCTACGTCTCCGCCCACCGCAACTCCATTTGGTCCCCCCTCCAATGCGCCAAACAATGGCGCTTCTACCGCCCCTGCGATAGGACTCGGCCCCCTCCGCGACATTAACGCTCACACCAGGCCTATCAACACCGCTAGTGCAGAGGGAGAATAAACAATTGTGAAATTGACAACAGACTCTGATTGTGATAGGTTCGAGTGGGCAGCTATATCAGCGACACTCTTGAACGTCCTAGCGACAATGACGGTATCGAGGGCGAACGTAATATCGGGGACAAGAAGATTTGGCCATGTCACTCAGGCGGCTAGGCCAGATAACACAGCGAGCTCGGCTAGGGATGGAGACGGCGACGGCGACGACTGCGAGTAGGGCTATCTCTTCTAAGTGCCGGTACGTGGCTACGTGGTATATACTGGCGGCGGGCCTGTTAGCGGCAATTCTGAGCTCGTAGCAATATGTTCATGCCACCACAGATGGTAGAAAACCAATGGCAGCATCAACGATGCACGAACGGACATACGGAGACACGTCTCGCTTGCTTTGCAATCACTGCATCTTCAGCAATGAGAATAAGGCAACTCTCCCGATTTTCAATCTTCCTTCCTGCGTACTGACTGGAAAGCAAGTCCCTCTCATTACCCAAGCTGTCCATTAAACGTCATTATCGACGCGATGCCTCTTTCCGCCCCGGAACTAACATGCCATCAAACAATTGAAGGAAATTGACTTGCCCCTGCAGGAAGGCAGTAACCGCGTGTTTCAGCTTCAGTCGCACCAAGACCATGATGCCCATGTTCTTTATTGGACTACGAGCTCCTAGATCTAGATCGGAGAACTTACCTCTACGAGGCTCCGTGCGCTGATTGAGTGGTATCACTTCCAGATTGGCCGCAGTCTTAGATCCACGACGCTTAATCCCTACATGAAGTCGGTTTCCCAGTGGAAGTAATTAGCACTAAGGCGCCCACTGATCATCCACGATCTTGAAATCAACCTTGGCGTTTACTCTTAACGTGAATACAAGTTTCCTGTCCTGTTGCTGCACCAAGCTCTGAGGCTGCGATTGGGCGAAGGCTCATGTTCGCAAGCTTAGGGTCGAGGTGCGGCGAAGCATGCAAGAACGCCACCTTGTCGGCCCCACCTGCTCTAGAGGTTTGCGAACCGTATTGATGTAAATTGTAGTGTCAACGAGTCGATACGTATAAGAAACTCTCCCCGTCTTTCATGAGTTCTCTCTACACATTTCAGTCATCGTCCTTCGTTTCAAAGTTGATTTTCCGCTAGGCCACAGTGACCTGGCCCAACTTGGCCATGCATTCCTTTCTATTTCTGAATTTTGTGGCTAATTCAGTCTTTGCTGCACCTTTCCCGAATGATGGTCTTGGCTTCACTCCATGGCGTCGTCAGGACTCAGGACTTAGCGAGACGGCTACATGTAGTGCTTTGGTAGCTGCGCAAACGACCAGTGGTAACAAATACTATGATGCGAAGTACTGGGACGAGACCAAAACATCCGAATATTTTAGGAACTTCACAAACAACTTCAGACCCCAAGATCGCAGAAGCTTTCAGACCGCTTTTGTGAATGAGTGGGACCAAGGACAGAGCTGGGACTGTTCTCAGACATGCCAGCGTCCTGACTGCAATGACATTACCAGCGACAAGGAATACGGTGCTGCAGTCTACCAAGTCATAATGTCCTTCGCCAACTTATCTCAAGTGTTGAACAGTATGCGTGAATCGATGGAGAGGGCCGTCAGCTGGGCCGGGACTGAGCAGGCATGTAATCGTTCAAGAATAATCGGTTGGCATGAGACTGATTCTCTACGCAGATAAAACTGACCGAGGTTTTTAACCCCGCTCACGAAAGCCAGGGCAGCACCGAATGGTTCTCGCAGGCGATCAATGGACTTACCACGATGATCGCGGTAGCAGCAGCCCTGGCCGATCCCCCTGTCGCTGCAGCTTCAGCATTCGTCATAGGCGTGGCGGGAGACCTCAAGGATGCCTTCAATTCGGACACGAAGAACAAAGAAAGCGATATGAAAAGGATAACGGACCTCGATGGGAACGACAGTACCACTAGTTTAAGAAAGATGCGAGATTGCTGACCCAATTCAGGCCAGTACAATCACTCAAGGAGACTATTATGAAGCTCGATACTGCGACCAACGATTTCTTCGTCAAGGGCGAGTGGAATGGCATGAAGTTGATCGACATCTTTGACAAGGGCGCCTTGGCGGACTACTCTCAGATACCATTGATCAATCCTGCCATCCTAAGCGTAGCTGATCGTGACCTTATCTTCCAAAGGATCAAGACCGCCATGACCATAAATCTGGCTTGGCACCAGCAACGGACATGGATCATGTCATTTCCTATGACCAAGGAAGAATTCGACACCAAAAAAACTAGTGCAGGAAACTGGGATCACCGCCTTAGGTACTGGGTTGATGGCAAGGGTTACTATCTCCAATCGTAAGTTTTCAGCATTACCTCTAGCAGCATCCCATCTAACAAAAAGCAGAGTATGGGTCAATGAACTTGGATTCGGTAAATCCGAGCCAAAATACCAGGATCCCCCAGGCTGGGGTTCGATCGAGAGTGTTTACGGCATCCCATATTCGCACGTCTTCGCGAGCAGCATTGCTAGTAATGAAGCGGGCGGTTTCACTAAAGATATCGATGTCGAATGGAGGGACTATTTTCCTACGGGCGCGGACAAAGAGACTGTCAAGCGGCCTCTCGATTCTATTACGGAACAGAAATCCATTTTTCGAATTCCAATCTGTGATGTCAATCCGAATATCTCGGGCTTGAAGACTGTGGACAAATTCCTCGAGGCGCTTATTGGACCTGATGGAAACTGGGTGGAAGAGGGTGGAAAGAAGTGGTCTAGCTTCTGCTATTGCTTGCCTTTCGTAGACAAGTTCGGCAAGAAATTCCGTGATGTAGTTGACGTCGGTAATTGGGAGGGAGGCGATAATAGTTACTGCGCTGGTCCAATTCCGCGAAACAGACCTTGGATCCCGCGAGGCAGCGAGTAATAGTACATGTTAAGGTCTAGGTATCGATATATTTCGTGCTTGTTCGTAAATTGGATTGCAGATTCATCTTTATGGAGTAGATCTTTTCAACTCAATTATTAGCTTACTTTTTAGGACCCTTTTTAATTAAGTTATGTTTACAAATTTGATAACGTTAACTTATAGTTAGAGCTAATAAGATGTAAGTATAATTACATCAGTCGGGAATTGCAAGAAAGCAAGCGCAGTTTGTAGCACCCTTCTCGAAATGGGTAATGTATTGGTGCAATACCCATGGTGTTAAAAAGGGGGTCGCTATGCTTGGTGGGCGGTTTCAAAGCTGGATTTCTTGAAATGCGATTTTCAAACTTTCCAGACAGTGGTTGGGGAAGCTCTGGGGATGAGCGTGCCTCGCACCGTCTCTGAGCAGCAGACTTGTGTTGAGTTTTTGATTAACTTATATTTCCAGTCTCTGAATGACCAGCATAGTAGATATCAAGGAAACATATACGGGAACTACGTGATCCGGTCAAAAGCATTAACACCAGAAGCCCCAATGTTCGCTGTAGCGAAATGTCCAAAATGTAAAAGCCTCTAAAACCGCTATGGATAGAAGCGTAGCCCAAAAGGAACCTCAGATACTACACAGCTCACATGTACAACTACATTACGACACCATCCACCACGCTCCGCCGATGATACCGAGAAGTACTAATGTCGTAAGGAAACCGGCTCCGGCCTTGTCGCCAGTGGTGATATCGTTGAATGTGATGGGTTTGTCCTGAACGCCAGCACCTGCGTTCGGGTTGCTCTGGCTGACACCACCAGTTTTCTGGCCAACAGGACCAGAAACTTCGTCCAGAAGGAGGGCTTGCGTGACCTCCAGAGCGGCCATTTGCTCACCGGGGCCGAAGCTCCCGTCGTTGGCGCCATTGTTAGTCCATCGAAGACCGCAGGTGGTCTGGTCTTCGCCAGCATTGCATTGTTTGGCAGCAGCTTGAGCGGAGGCTTGAATCTTGGGCATGATCAATTCTCGGGTCCATGGTGCGACCTTCATCGTGTATCCCATCCAGCGCGCCAGATAGGCCTTGAAAGATCGCTGGTCAAAGTCGCACTTGCCGTTCTGTTCGCAGGCAACCTCGAACATGACGTTGGGGGCATCCTTTGAGAAAAAGACCTCGGTGCCGTTGATGATGCCTGTCAGCTTCGCTTTCCATTCTTCGGACTCGGTCTGCAGAGATGTTAGGTCGACTCGGGCGGATACATTTCAAATTACGTACCACATTCCAAAGAGCAGCAGCACCAGCCATGTGCACACCGGCGTTGTAGGTCCACTGAATGTGATTGATCTCTGAGCAGTTGATCTTGTCATCGGTACCGTCAAAATAGTGAAAGTCCTTGCTCATGAGGCCAATGTCAAGCTCCCAGTCCCACGTCTTTGCTGCCCAGTCAGCATAGGTTTGGTTTCCGGTGTATTTGAACAGTCGAGCTGCAATGTTGAAGAAGCATCCGTTGGAAATGGTGTTCTTGTAGTTGTATCCATTGTTGAAGGTGAAGATTTGCCACTTCAGACCACCGCCGCAAGCCTGTTTGTCCCAGCGAGCCGCCTGAGTGTTGAAGACGGCCTGAGCGAGGGAGAGCCATGAGGGCGTGTCGCCTCCGACGTCTGGAAATTTGACCTCTGCAGCAGACATGGCTGCCATTCCCCAGAAGGCCTGATCGTCATTACCCAGCGTCTTTGTCTGGTTGGGTGGCATGAAAGCATTGTAGTCGCCAATTTGATGGACCATGGCCTGTGTCGTGATGTCGTTGTACTGATCGTCGCCAGTGTAGTACCAGTACTCGATGAAGGCGTTGAACATGGCGCCGCACTCCCACCAGTAGTATGGGTCGGGAAGATTGCCAGGCGTGTCGCCGGGTTTGTCTCCAGTGTACCATTCTCTCAGGCCGGCGGCCATGGTCTTGGCCGCATCCTTGATGGAGTCTGCGCGAGAAAGTCAGTATTTGCTGCGCCCCCCGCGAGTTGGAGTGCGCTTACTCTTGTCATCTATGTTCAATTCAATGGCGCCTGCGCTTGACGCCAACAGGGCCGAGGCGCCCAGCGCCCCTAGGGTCGAGGACGAGAACTTCATGGCGTTGAGTTGCGAGCCTGCTCAACCACGCTCTAAAAAAAGACGTATTTACAGTCGCGGCAACGAATGTCGACGAGGCCCAGGCCGTGAGGTGCACGAAATGCGCTCTTCTATTCCGATCGCAACGAGGAGAGGTGAGTTAGGGGGTGGTGTCCAGCAAGTGGGCCCGCACGGGGAGAGGGAGGGAGTGACGTGCGGTCTGAAACCGTTCGGAGACGGACTTGGGCGAATGGCGATGATGGGCAGGCAGTATTACAAGCAGCGCAGGCGAAAGGGGCGAGGCAGGGCAAGCGAGCGTCGGTGGGCAGGACAGCGAGAGAGCGGGACAGCGGGAGGGAGGGAGGTTGGAGAGGTTGTTTGTTGCTGGAGGAGGAGTGGAGTGCGCGTCTTCCAAGGTTCTAAGGGGGGCAGGAGAGGCGATCTGAGCGGCCAAGCAAATACGAAGCGGTGCAACGCAGCGCTAACACTCTGCTGCCCACGAACAGCAGTCTGGCGACAGGTACCGGACAGGCGCTGGTATTACTTGCGGAAAGCCCTAGGCCGCGCTCGTTCTCCACGCCGTGCAGCGCGGTGAATCGCTGAGCGTCTCGTGCTTGTCTCAAAGCGGTGCTTCCCAGTCGACGTTGGCCGAAATTAGCACACCTTGGCCTTGCGTAATCGAGCCCGCCGCTCTTTGTGCTGCCTCGCCACCGGCCAGCCATCAGCTGCGAAATTCATTATTGAGAGCTGATGGCGATACGTGGTCAGCGAGGCTGAGGGCGGCGCACGTGACCCCCGTTGCGGCGACGAGCGTGAATGCGCATGTGGAAGGAACAGCCAGCGAGCCGTTAAGAAGTCGCCCGTCTGCCCACGCACATGAAGCCACGCCTGTATTATTTCCTCTGTTGCCTAAAGTGAGCTCGCAAAGTCGTCCTGCAAACTCGACGTCGATTGAAGG
Source organism: Polyplosphaeria fusca (assembly GCA_010093805.1). NCBI lineage: Eukaryota > Fungi > Ascomycota > Dothideomycetes > Pleosporales > Tetraplosphaeriaceae > Polyplosphaeria > Polyplosphaeria fusca. The sequence goes on along the minus strand of ML996098.1, from coordinate 645,867 downwards.
GTAGCTGCGCGTCGTCCAGCCTCTCAAACCTGGCTTGTCTGAGCGTTCGCCTGACTAGCCTTTCATCTTCCGCTCACTTCCCTCAACCGACCCTCCTCCATCACCACCACCCGCTGCACCCACGCCATCGTCAACATCGCTATAACTTAACCCAACGCCTGCAACACCTGTCGCATACCCTCGATCAACTCCACATTTCACCATGAGCGCTCAACCGGCCCAGTACGACCCGTACATTCCCTCCGGCGGCAACGCCGAGCAGGGCGCTCAGGGCCAGAATGGCAACCATCGCACTGCGGCCCTCCAAGCTGTACGTCATCGCCGTTTTCTCTCTACTCCCGGCACTGCGGCGTCGCCGCGTCCCTTGCAGAGCAACTGTTGGGATGAGCGGACGCAGCTGGAGCTGGGCCACGAGCTGGAGCTGCCCAGCGCTGGAGCGACAGCGTGCACGACCTCCACCAGCCATCACGGCCTTGGTCACGTCGATGCATCGACTCCGTCGTCATGCCTGCGCTCCAGCTCATGGCCACGCCGCCTCGTGCAGCCCCTATCATAGCAGTGAATTGCATGTGCTAATGCCGCGACTTGCAGGAAATCGACAGCACCGTCGGCATCATGCGGGACAACATCAACAAGGTCTCTGAGCGAGGCGAGCGTCTAGACTCTCTGCAGGACAAGACAGACAACCTCGCCGTGTCCGCCCAGGGCTTCCGACGGGGCGCCAACCGCGTGCGCAAGCAGATGTGGTGGAAGGACATGAAGATGCGCATGTGCCTCGTCGTCGGCATCATCATCCTCCTAGTCGTCATCATCGTCCCCTCCGGTGCGAAGCTTCCCGTTCCCTGCGTGGACGTAATACTGACACGTGTGCAGTCGTCGCAACCCGATAAGCGTATGCTTTCCTCCACAACCACACACGTAGCTATATAATTAATGGGGAGAGGTGCAGGGTGTTTGCATACGACTGCAGATATGACTGTGGTAGCTTGGAACCCCTATCGGCTTTCAAGGACGCGGAGGTTCTGTAGGTTTAACGTCCACGGCGAATCCGGAGCGATGGGTTAGGATCATATCTTCTTGTCTTTCTCTGCATTCGACACTCGGCCTGTAGCAACACGATTCCCTCTTCCAGGAGCCTTCTCAAGCTGAGAATGGTCTTGGGCACGGCCGGAAAGATGATCACCAATGGAGTTTCAAATCAATTGAATATTCAAATATTGCCATGTCCAGCCAGCGCGTGAAAGGAAGTAGTCGGCTCGGAGGCGCCCAGTGACCAGACCGAAAGGCACTGTTCACAACCGTCGTTCTGCGTCTGAGCAGCGTTGCATGTGTCACATGCCAGCGTCTTGGCCGGCAATGATACCCTTGGAGCATGCGATCAAGGAAATGGCCTGATGGCAGACGTCAAGGACGCTCGTAAAGCTGCAGGCCATCAGGCGGCGCTGCAGAAACACGCTGCTCGCTGCGTCGGTGTGCATCATTCTCCAGAGTAGAAAATTTTCGGCCAATCAGGGCATGCTCAGGCTAAAGGCTGGGCTGCGGACTGCTCCCGCGCCACTGCAGCGGGGACGAGCTGGAGACGAGACGTGCGCTGCGCTATCGGCCTTGGACGACGAGGCCATTTTTTGACGCAAGAGCTTGTTGTTGCCCGTTCTCGCTGTCTTCTCTCCGCCGCTCCCCTCCCCCTTCCTACCAATTCACCCTCTCGCCCACGGCCGTGCATTGAGACCAACTGAAGTGCCCTTCCCCGCGAGACAGCCAGCATGCAGGGCGTCGTGCGAGCCGGTGCTCGATGGGCAGCACGGTCGTCCCGCCGAGTCACCGCCCTCAATGGAGCTCCACAGAGCGTCCCACGAGCCCTCGCTGCCTCCTCGGTGCGCCTGTATACCGCGTCGTCGGACAATCGAGACCCCACGTCCATGAGATCGGCCTTTCTCAGCTTGCTCGGCAGTGTGAGCTCACGCAGAGAGATCGAGCAGTATCTCGCCCAGTTCAAGTCCGTGTCCTCGCAGCAGTTCGCTGTGGTCAAAGTGGGTGGTGCCATTCTCACCGACCACATCGATACCTTGTGTCTCGCTCTACAACACCTCTACGCCATGGGTCTGTATCCCATCATCGTGCATGGGGCGGGCCCGCAGATGAACAAGCTCCTCCAGGACGCGGGCGTCGAGCCAGAGTTCATTGACGGCATAAGGGTAACAGACAAGAAGACACTGGGAGTGGCGCGCAAGCTCTTCCTCGAGGCAAACATGGATCTGGTCTTGAAGCTGAGGCAGGATTGGGGCATACCCGCACGGCCAATCACTGCGGGCGTGCTTCAAGCAGACTATCTGGACAAGGAGAAGTGGAAGTATGTGGGGGACATCACCAAAGTGCAGCCCAGGGCTATCGTGGACGCTTTGAAGGCAAAGGAACTGCCCATTCTCTGCTCCATGGCCGAGACTGAGGACGGCCAGATCCTCAACGTCAACGCCGATGTGGTTGCAGGGGCCTTGGCGCGAGCATTGGAACCGCTGAAGATTGTCTACTTGTCTGAAAAGGGCGGCTTGTTCAACGGGGACACGGGCAAGCTCATCTCCACCATCAACCTCGACGAGGAATATGATACCCTGATGCAGCAGCCCTGGGTCAAGTACGGCACAAAGCTCAAAATCGTCGAAGTGAAGAAGCTGTTGGACGACCTGCCCAAGACATCCAGTGTCGCCATCATCCACCCGCAACACCTCGAGAAGGAACTGTTCACTCACACTGGAGGCGGCACTCTGATTCGCAAAGGCGAGACGATTACGAGTGTTACCAAGTATGAGGATTTTGAAGACGTCAGAACTCTTCGGGATGCGCTCCTACGAGACCGAGACAGCTTGGACTCTGGAGATGTCATCGATCGATACTTGAACAACCTGAAAAGTAGGCCGTTCGAGACCTTCTTCGACGACTCAATGGGTGCTGTTGCTATCGTGTATCCTCCGACTGAAGAATCTGGTTTTGCTCAGCTATCAACCTTTACGACTACAAAGGACGCTTTTCTCACAAATGTGGCCGACAACATCTTTGAGCGTATGAAGAAGAAGTACCCAAAGATGTACTGGACCGTTGAGACGCACGACGAGAACCTCGGCTGGTTCAAGGAGAAAGCCGATGGTACACTCCGCCGCGATAAGGATATCTTCTGCTTTTGGGGATCGGCTGAGCCGTCAGAGGTTGTGTCCCTGATGGCCGAATTCTCCCAGCATGGGAGGGCCATGTTTGGCGACCACAACTTGGAGGCGCAACTCAGGCGTGCTGCAGATTATGCTGCAAGCCTGAAACATGGTCAACAAGCGCGAGCATACTCCACAATGACCGCTGGCGCTCGTTCGATCGGATCACGGTCGAGACCGTCGGTAAGACTGAGCCGACCATCGGCTATCTCCACACGGGGATTCGCTACCACTATATCACGATCTGTCGAGACAACCAACCCCAATCCACCATATGGCATCAAGTTTAAGAGCAAGGACTGGCCGTCCAAGATCGCGCTTATTGGCGCGCGTGGCTACACTGGACAGGCTCTCATCGACCTCCTGAACAGGCACCCTAACATGGATCTCCGACACGTCTCCTCGCGTGAACTTGCGGGGAAGAAGCTCGAGGGATACACTAAGCGCAACATCACCTATGAAAACCTCTCACCCGAAGATGTGAAGAAGATGGCGGAGAAGGGCGAGGTTGATTGTTGGGTCATGGCTCTTCCGAACGGTGTCTGCGCGCCATTCGTGGACGCCATCAACGAGACTGGAAGCGATGCGTTGATTGTAGATCTTAGCGCAGATTACAGATTCGACGATTCTTGGACATATGGCCTTCCCGAACTCGTTGATCGTCGCAAAATTGCCGATGCCAAGAGGATATCAAATCCGGGTTGTTATGCCACAGCGGGCCAGCTTGGGATAGCCCCTCTTCTCGAATTCATCGGTGGGCCGCCGACAGTGTTTGGTGTATCAGGATACTCTGGTGCTGGAACTAAGCCCAGCCCCAAGAATGACGTGCAGAACCTGACGGACAACATTATTCCGTACAGCTTGGTTGGTCACGTTCACGAGAAGGAAATGTCACGGCAACTGGGTATCGAGCTTGGCTTCATCCCGCATGTTGCTGTTTGGTTCCAGGGTATTCACGTAAGTCTCCACCTAGCAATTCTCCACGGCGCCGAGCTTACCAACGCAGCACTCGATCAACATTCCCCTCAACCGCACCATGACATCACGGGACATCCGCAACATCTACCAAGACCGATATGCGGGCGAGAAGCTCGTCAAGGTCATTGGTGAGTCGCCACTCGTCAAAGCCATTGCCGGCAAGCACGGCGTCGAGATTGGAGGTTTCGCCGTCCACCCCTCGGGAAAGCGTGTCGTCGTCAACGCCACAATCGACAACCTACTCAAGGGCGCGGCGACACAGTGTCTGCAGAACATGAACTTGGCTCTCGGGTACGGCGAGTACGAGGGCATCCCCTACTAGCTTACTGCGGGAAGAGAGAGGAAATGTCCACGAGAACGTGTCCGGCGCTCGGGTCTTGGCCAGGAGTAATGGTGCGAATTTATGTGTGCGAAAAATCCCCGGACGTGTTTGTCGAAGAGTAGGTTACGCGTAGACAATGAGCGTTTTCTTGTATATATCAATTCTGGGCACGGTACAGCGAGATGTATGTGCTTGTATGCTCAATCTTTGCTTCTGCAAGGCGGCGACGGTTATGGGATTACGAAAAAAAGTTCTTTTCTTTTTGGTGTTCGTATGTAGAGACAATCGGTTCCTGTTGCTGTTTCCATGCATTTTTGTTGGTCAATGATGGTATTTCTGGTACACTAGTGTGCATGCATCTACAAAACCCGCACCAGAACGCCATCGCTATGCAGACCCTAGCCCTATCCGTCTATGGTGGTATATATATACGAATACGATGATGAGAGGAGGTTTACAGAGTAGAGACTCATCCCTACCAAAGAAAAAAAACTCACGTCCTACTCAAAACAAAACACTACGTTCGCTTCACCCGCCCTTCGCCGCATCCTCGGCCTCGGCCTCGGCCTTGGCCAGCCTCCTCGCCAACGCCCTCTCCCTCTTGATCAGATCCTCAAACTTGACCGGCGGGCGCATGGAATCGATGCCACCAAAGCACTCGTCCCACTCCTCTGCGGCGACGCGGCCGCGGCCCAACTTGCCGCCTCCCCACGCACCGAGGCCCCAGGCGCCCCTGCCCCTCGCGCTGTCCTTGCCGTGACCCCACATGCTGACGCGCTGGACGGAGCGCAGCTTCTTGCGGCCCCAGACGAAGAAGACGACGCCGAGGGCGGCACACAAGCCCGATATGAGCCCGAGGCCGAGGTCGGACTCTTCGAGGAAGTTTTTGAGATTCATGCCGTAGAGGGCGGCGATGAAGGTGCCGGCTGTGAAGCTGAGGGTCATGATGGAGAAGCGGAGGTCGAGGATCATGAGCGAGTTGCGGTTGGCGTCGAGGATGGCTTTGACGCTAGAGTTTATATTAGTACATTGTCTAGATAAATTGTGGAGTGGGGGGTGGGGATATGGGGGCGTACATTTCCTCGGTGTTGCGGATGCTCGAGACGAGGTTCTCGGCTGCTTGGACGATTTCGTCGGCGACTTTGTGGTATGATTCCAGGAGAAGCTCGACTTCGCTGTGGTCGTTCTCTTCTCTTGTTTTGCCTTGGGCTTTCTCGGAGAGATACATGGCCGAGAGATCGTCGTCGGCTTCGAGGACCTCGCTCAAGGCGTCGCGGACTAGCCGTGCTTTTTGTTCAAAGGAACCCAGCTTCTTGGAGTAGACTAGCAGGTATCGCAACTTTTCCCGATCAATGTCTTCTTCGAGCTGCGTGAGCACTTTGACGACTGGCTCGCTGACGCTCTCATATTCCTTCTCAAGACCCAGCGTTACGCTTATCAAGACAGCTTCGAGGGCTCGAAATTCGTAGGCGAGAGTGCCATTTGCTGAAGATTCTTTTTGGCGGAGCTTGGCGTCCAGGTCATACATGAAGACGGACTGAGTCTGAGAGTCGGAGGTTCCGTATGCATCAAACACGAGCACGCGATTGTGCTTGATCAAAACTCGGAGGTGGAGGAGGTTGATCAGGATGGCGGACGGACGAACGAGGACGTGTGGGAGGAGTGACGAGTCAATTTTGCGGAGATCGCGGGGAAGAAGACCGTACTGAATTGCTGTTAGATGTATGAGATCGTCTATACCTCCTCACAATACACTCACCTTGGCGATAAGCTCACTCTTCTTGAACTCGCCGCTGACCATGGTAACTTGGCCGTTCTCATCCAACTCTGTACACCTCATCTTCAATTCGTTTGCCGGCCGTAGAGTCCTTCCTAATCCTCCAAATCCTCCATCATCTGCCAATCTTGCCAAAGGTGATGTAGACCCTGTCTTAGGCTGCGTGACCCTCTTCCGTTTTGCCGTCCATGGGAGCTGCCAGGCATCATTTGCGCTTGTTGTGGAAAACGTACGGCGGCTGTGAATGGACGGTGGTTCTAGGCGTAGTGCATGGCCTGCGAGCCTAGCTTGATGTGACCCTGCGCGAACCGGATTGTGCGTTCTGGACTCGAGATATGACGACCCTGTGAGCGCGAGTGCTTTGCAGTCTTTTGGGTCTGCTATTCTTCGATCTTGCAGGAGCCCATTGCCGCATTGCGCACGTATGCGCCCTTGTCCTAGGTTTGTCGATGCCCATCGCCGGCTCTGCCCCTTCAGGGCTGCGCTTTGCGCGGTTGACGATGCATGTTGGAGTTGCGCTCGCAGGAAGCGCAAGACGCTTGGTGACGGTGCTGCGAAATTATGAAGCGGAATCGACTTCATAGGTTCGAGGTCGTCAATCCATGCGGTCGCCGTGAATTGATGGATGTGGTCTCCTCTCCGGCACGCCTGACGTTGAGATCTTTCGGTCCCCTGCAAAAATGATGTTAGCGCGATCACGTGTTGGAACACTCCAACTTCCCAGCTCAAATGTCCCTTCACCATCTCCTTGGCCATCACCAATGGCATGTCTCCCACCTGGAACGCTTTGATTCGGACGCATCATATCACATCACGCAAGAAGGTCGCTAAGCTGCGGCAAGCAGCGTCTAATCTCAACGTTTACGCACTCCTTCGCAGTGGAGGATGTCCCGGCATCATGTACTGCGAAGGCACTGAGGCAGGAGTCAAAGACTGGGTAGGAACTGTCCAGAGACTGCGATACAAAGACTACCAACTGGTCACAAAGCCATCTGCATTCGAAGGAGAGAGAAACGGGCCGCCTTTGAGAAGCAGTACAGAGCCGAGTAAGCTCGAGGAGGTCAATACGGTGAAAGAGTTTGGCGCACGCATGCAAGACATTGGTGCATGGCAATGGTGGAGAAAGGGCATGGGGTACTCTCACGAAGACTGAGGTCCTTTATTATGGTAAAGGATTCACGTCTCAGTCACGCCTTGTATTTTGATTGAAAAGACAATATGGATCATGTCGTCCGAAAGTTGCTGGAAGTGACCTGCCTAGCAGCTGTTCATGGCTGCCAATACCTGCTGCATGCACACACTGCACCCATACAGAAAAGCGTCCATAGTCGAAAGTGAGCCTGCCATTAGTCCAAATCGAAGCCGGGACCATTTCGATGCATATCCTACCCACTACTTTCGATTCGTTGAAACATCCTCTTTAACTTTTGGATAGCCTGTTCGATCGACCTAAGAAATATCATGACTGGAATACTCGTTCTTAGGTGTGTCTACACCCACTCCAACACCGCTTCAGTACTACAAGCAAAGCACAGCGCACCATTGCCTGCAACCTTTCACCAGCTCCAGCGCGTCCAGCAAGGCAAACTATAACGTGTCAATAACACCACCTTACAAAGCACCCAACTCTCATTTAACAATCTGTCATTCAATGAACTCCATAAAACCCACTTTTGTAAGCCCGTACGAGAAAGTGAACCATCTCGCATGTCTCTCCTCAACACCCAACCCTCGTCCACCTTGGCAAGACCCGACCTGGCCCAATGCCCCCATTCGCACACACCTTGCGAAACTACACCCCCAAAACCAAGCGCCGGCCCGAATGACGTTGCTGCTCTGCGCTGCGGCTGTGCCACCCTTGCCTTGCTCGCTGGGAAGCGTCAGTGGCGCACAGCCCCCTCGCACCGCGGTAAGCCCACAAGCGCTCGGCGCGGATGACGAAGATGCCGGACTCGTCCGAGTGATTCGCGATCAGGAGATCGGGGGTCTCGGTTTCGGGTGGTCGTGCGAGGTGGCCATTGGTGCGTGCTTGCGTGCGCCGCAATGCATTCCCGGAGCGGAGGAGAGGCGGGCTGCGTGCGTAACGCGTAAAGAAAAGGTGCGTGGTTCGCGTGGAGATGGACACTAGTACGAGACATGTGGAGAGCCGGCGGGGGCGTCGTGTGCTGTATCAGGTTGATGGCAGCAATCTGGACGTGGGCGTAAGCAGGGCGGGTGTACGGAAAGTTTGGATCATGGTGCGCGTGCAATGTGGTCACAGTAAGACACGTAAGGTTGAGCGATAGGGTTTGAGGTTGATTGATGATTGATGATTGCATTCTGTTCGTTGCCTGTCCTGTCACTGCCTGCCATTCTGCTCTGGTACCCAGTCAAGTAGCTATCGTACATGGAGGGGGAGTAGTATAATGAGATGAAGAAGCGATCGGGTATCTCGTAAAAACATATTCGGGATTTAAAAAGGAGAAGCAAAAAGGGGTGTTCAAGTAAACAGAACGCCACCGCTCAGATGCCCAGCAAAGATATAGCAAATCCAGTTCGGAGACAAAATGGGAAGAGAACATATACTAGTCCAGACAAAAAGAACTTTTCAACCGTAGCGAATGTGCGCAGGAAAAAAATAGGTATGCAAAAATATTTATAAGAAGTGAAAATGTTTCAACCCTCTCTGAGCAAGAGCTCAACAGCTCGGTCTACTCTCAGACCGTCGCCGAGATCAGTGATGCGGAGAGCGTGTCGAGCTTGCTCGGGAGTGAACCCCATCTCGACAATACGATACACGGCCTTGTCAGCCGTGTTGTCGGCAGCATCGCTGGACATGATCTCGCGCTGGAGCGGATGCTGTTGGAAGACGGGGTGAGCTTCCAGGGAAGGTGTGCTGCTGTGTGCACTAGGAGAGCCGCTTGATGCCGCGCGGGTTTGTTCAGGGCTAACCTGACGATTCATTGTTTCGAGGTGTCGGGCAAAGGCGGGGTGCTCTTCCAGGGAAGGCATGTTGGGAATCGACGAGTGTCGCTTGGCGGGATGTTCCTCGATGGATGGCATGCTTGGAGCAATGCTTCGGGTATCCCACTGGCTACTTCGGCTACGACTATCCCAGTCTGCTACAGAAGGGACTGTGGATGGGGGAGGGGTCGGAAGGAGAGGTTCAGCGAAGACGCGCCTTGGAGGCGTCGCGGGACGGGTCGGTGGTGCTGCGGGGAGCTCAACGGCGTTCGTAGGTAGCACTGATGATGGAGCAGCAGAACGCAATTGTGGAATATGTGTGACAATGCTCAAAGCTGGTGCCACTCGCGGACGGGTCAAGTTGTCCATGACGCCTTCCCACTCGCTCATGGGGCGCTCTTGGCTCATGCGAATTTCAGGCAGACGCTCGCCGCTGTCCTTGCGTCGTCGAATCTCGGCGATGTGACGCTGCATTCTTTGCTTCGACATCTGGCGTTGAACTTCCTTGGTGGAGCTTTCAGCGTAGGTGATGGCGATCTTGTCCTCATAGACACGTTGGGCCGCTTCTTTGAGAAAGCTTCTGCGAGAACCATCAAACATGGGCGGTTTCCAGTCAGTCCATCCATTCTCGGAAGCCAAAATGAATGCTGAAGGATCCGATTGCCGGCAAGGAGCCGTGAGATCGAGGATTGCAGAGAGACCAAGTGTCAGGAGGTAGTAATACCACTCGTCAAGCATGACCTCTTCTCCATCAATATCGCCTCCGCGGATATCGGTGGGATCGAACACGCCATATTCTCTTGCCTGGATGGTCCGTCCTTCAAATGGTTGCAGCAACACTCCCAAGCAATTCCAGAGCTCCATCATGTCGAATAGTTGCTCAGCGGTCAGACCACCCTCGTTGCCCTTGGCGAAACACTCTGGGGCGCTTGCCAAAGTTTCGTTCATATCAAGGGCTTCCGTCGCAACGATGCTGTAAGTCGAGGTTTTTTGGTGCACCAATTCTCCTCCCTTAAGCCAGTCCATTTGAGCCACAATGTCGTCCTCTCGTCCTCTTCCAGAGCCAAAGATTTTGCAGAAAGTCCAGATTCTCCAAAGAGCATCATCAACGCGAGCAGCTTCCGCTGGATCGTTACTCAAGAGCGCAATAGAAAGCTCGGTCCGCATGAAAGATTGGCACTTTTCCTTGATGAGAGATTTGAGTGCTGCGATGATATACATGTCGCGCGTGTAGTATCGAAGGTATGTCGTTGGCGTATACTCACGTCGGGGGATATCGTCTTCTTCAACCTCGTCGTGGCCCGGATAGCAAATCTCACGATGCTCCCAAGCAGGAGGGGAAGATTTCTGTAGGATTGACTTCATCAATTGAAGCTCGTGGCGCTTGTAAACATCATAAAAGCCCTTGTTGAGAACGGCCATTGCAAACAGGTCGTCCAAGCTTTCCAGAGCCTGCAGTATTGACAGGATGACTTTGTCAGCAACATCTGCAGTGATATTCCGTCTGGTCGCCTTTGGTGGGATGGCCGGTATCGGGGAGAGTGAGAAATTGTCCGTCACTCGCTTTGGTCTTTGGGGATCTTTGAGAGTCAAGCCCTTCATGGAAAGGTTCCGCTTGAGTTGCGAAACAATGTGATCGCTCGAGATGCACGACATGCGGAAGGTGTCCCCGACAAACTGAGAATGACGCTTGCTGGACTTGCGGGGAAGCGGTGGAGGCGAGGCTGCATCCATACCAGATTCTTTCCTAATTACTTCGTCCCATTTGAACGGATTTTCTTCCGTAAAGGATGTTAATTCTTGCTCCAGGTCGTTTTCTGCCTCGCTAAGAGTCGGGCTCAGGGAGCCAGAAATTTGTTTCGATGCTGACCTGGTAATGGCTTCGTTGATAACACCCATGGTGGGATTAGCTGCAGGGCTCCGACGAAGACTGCTACGCGATGATTTGCGGGTCGAGGGCTGTCGTTTGGGCAGCGAGATCGAGGGTTGGCGAGCGAGCCCATTACCTGAAGTATTACGCGCAGGCCTCAATGCGCATGTTCTCACAAACAAGTCGTCCTGTTCGATAGGCGGATGCGGTGCATACCGGCGTGGTCGCAATCCCGTCGGAGGTTGCACTTGGGGTCCGGTTTCAGCGCTTGCATTGACGGACTTTGGAGCTGCGCGTGCTTCGTCGTTGAAGATCCCTGAAGTTGATGGAGATTTGATGGAAAAGGTAGCACTCGCTGAACGTTCATGGAGGTTGATAGGTTTCGTCGGAGCAGTCACGTGATTTGATTCGACACTGGTCACTGAAGATCGCTGGCTATAGCACGAAGACGCATCGTCACCATGAGAGTCTTCAGATGACGAGTTGAAGGCGTTGACGTGGCTGGGTATCTCTGGAATGACCTGCGTGTTGATCAAATGAGTTTGTTGCCGCTGTGGCCTGTACTGCTGGGCGCTGAGCGGCGAAACCATTGAGTTGCGCGCTTTCGGGTTCGCAGTGCCAGTGACCGAGGGAGGCGACACGTCGGATGTGTACGCAGGCTCGGCAGATGCTGACCTGACCTGAGTTGCGGTCCTGGTAGGGCTGGAGAAGAAGGGGATGGAGGGAAGTGGTCGACTCAACCTTTCGCTGGGGATGATGACTTGTATCCTTGGTCTCCGACTCTTCGACGAGCTTGGCGATAAGGGAGCTGAAGAAGCACGGTCGTTATCTTCCCAATGTATGATGCCGTGCTTATAATGACCGATGGTGCCCTTCACCTGTGCGACATTGGAAAAGAAGGGCTTCTCTGGGCCAGCTTGAACAGGAGAACGGGCAGTAGCAGCGCTGTTGAGGGATGAGTGGTCGTCGATGGATGGTGGCTTGCCAATGCTGGTGAGGATTTCCTGATTGGGCAGCGTGGCCATGTCTCGCTCTAATGGGCTGAGGGGAGCCGTTGCAAGAATAGTGGCAGCTGGGACGGCGCGGAGGATGGTTCCAGATCGTTTGGTGGCCTTGCACTTGTTGGACGACCTCCTCTTCTTCACCGACTTGGTGGGTGACGGTGCGTTTACCATGACGGGCTGTCCGTTGTAGTGCGAGGGCCGACGGACCGGCCTTGGCGCGGGCTCTGCGCTCTTATGTGAGAAGACGAGGAGGCTCTGGCGGTTGATCACAGAGGACGTGCGTATGAATGATGGCGTCCGTATGAACGAGCGTGTCCTGGAGAGGGAGGATTCGAGCAATCCAGAATCCGAAGTGGTCGACGGCATGGCGCAGGCTAGAGATGTATACCCAATGCGAGGATTCAAAATAGCAATGGCCTCTGCAGAGCTACTCAAGGCTAGAGCTGAGGCGGCAGGGGTGGGTGGCGCCAGAGGGTTGGGGGTCCCACTGTACGAGGAGGGCTGAGATCAGATTCGCTTGGTCAGGGCCGACAGAAAGCAATGCCCAGCGAGGGCATGGGGCGACATCTAGACGACAGGAAAAGGAAGCGAAATGAGAGAGTGAGAGCGGTAGTACGCATATGATAAATGGTGGGCGGGAGCGTCGGGACATTCAGTGAGCCCCATTTGGAGGCAGACGCGTTGGCGCAAGGCGGCCGCCTCGGTGAGGTCGGTGCCGCGAGGATGCCTCTCGGGCGGAATCCGAAGGCCAGCAGCATGCAGAGGAGAGATCGGCCCCGGGGGGAAATGGCACGAATGGCTGTGGGAGGGCTGTGCGCGAGCAACAAGGTGGCCAGGCGTCCAGGAATAGGCGTGCGCGGTGCGGGTGCGGGCGGTGCGTGCGATGCGTGTCCGGGCTGCGCTTCCCCACCGTGCGAGCTGCTCCCACCAACGCCGCGCCGTCAGACCGTCAGCCCCCCCAACCAGCTCTGCTTGTTTCGTTTCAGCACTGCGATACAATCCGGACGAACGCCTGCGGTGCCGAAGAGGGTGACGTGGAGACGATCCCGCACATCTTCGTCTTCGTCTTCACCGTGGCTTCGGCCGCACATGGGTCCCTCCTCGTATAAACGCACCACTGCTCGCCCCCGTATCTACTCTCAACCCAGGAGGACAGGCTACCTGTACCCCAGCCCGACTTCTGCACTCTATTTGCCGGATGCGTGGCATGCGTGCACCTGAGCATCCAATCCCTGGCCCGACAAGCTCGCGCAGGTACACCACCGGCGCCCCCTCCGTGACCCGTATCTTGCCAGGTGCTTGGCTCAGTCTGCACAAATCCAGGAAGCGGCTGTTGAGGAAGCAATCTGCTCCGTCTATTTCGGGCACCCGCCTCTGCTGGTGAAAGCCCTCTTGTTCTATTGTTCCATTGCACCAATATAGCAGCATCGTGTCGTCAGCCCCATCGCGACATTAATTTCGGCCCATCTACTGTATCAACACATTCCCACTCCTGCAGTTGTTCGCATTTGTCCTCGTTCGTCCCTAAGCGCGTCATCCTTTCTTCGCCCTAACCAATTAGCGCCCCAAAGTTCCGGGAAGGATATCGGACCCCAAGTCGATTCATTCAGCAACGTTGTTTACTGTTCGCGGCTGCTTTATTCTTTTCTTGAGATGTGCTTAGCATTGCACTGGCAGGTGGGCCACGCCGAGGACCGTTCACTCAGCGTGCCTGTTCTAAGCCTTGAGCATTGACAGTGATGGAGTGTGTTTATTTTCACTTCTTTTGCCCGTGTCTTGAACAACTGTCTGAGCTGCGAAAACCAGTCTTTGGCCAGTTTGCACGTTTGAAAAGCCAGCTCTCGCTATTCCTTCCCCTTGCAAGACATGCCGCGAGGCACTCCAGCAAGACTCATCCCTACAAACGTCGCAACAACTACCTCTATTAGGTCTCCCCTTGATCGCCTCAGGTCTACCATATGTGAAGGCTCAGCGGCTCCAACTGGCCAGCTTTCTTTCAATCAAGCTTCGCATTGGTCACTTCAAGCCACAGTACTCCAGATGGCGGTGCTGAATCCTGCCACGCCCGACGCATCCTTCGCCACTGAAAAGGCATTTCGCGGCGAGGCCCGCGAGTGGGTGCCTGTATCAGAGGCTCTGGCTTGTTTCATAAGTCCGCTACCTTTGTAACCACGGCGTGTTACGCCACGCTCAACTCAACGCCATGTATGGACGTTTCCAATGCGCAGTTCTTTGCCAAATGCAAACGTCTGCTTTGTTTTGTCAGCTCTGCCAGATGTCTTTGTCTGAGACAGTGTGACTATACAACTGTTCGCTTGACCACTTGGCTGCAGTGGATGACGCATCCTACAGGAAGAGCAGTAGTTGCCGTCAAGCCACTCCGCCGGTGATTCTCAATGTCTTCCACATTTTCCTGCACTTCAAGACCATTTCCACGTTCTGTTGCAGACATCACAATAGCTTGCTATCACCAACACCACGCTGAAATTGCCCAATCAAGCAACCTTCAATCTGAAGCATAGTGCTTGCTGCATCCCGGAGTCCGAACGTTGCGAGCTATGCCCTCTTCGTCGACTTGATCGTCTCCCCACACCTCCCCACCTGCGAATGCTATCCAATGACTTTTCCTTCCCATATCTATGCATGTTCAATCACACAAGCTGCGAATATCTTGATCCTTTGACAAACCACAAGGCCTTGCCCATCGACGCAGCACAACATGCCACTTTACCCCCGCCACCTTGCCACGCTCGCGAAGTCCGAAGCTCCTCAAGCCCAAGTATCAGAAGCTCTTGTCACTTTCACCGGAGCACGCAGAAATCGCGCCGTCTCGCGTAGACTACAACGCGGACCACCTGCGCAGGTATATGTACAGTGCAGCACCCTGCCTCCGCATGCACGTGCACCATAGCATCCAAGCTCCCCGCTCCTCCACAACCTCGGCGCATTCTCGCCATTGACTACTGAAAAGCTTGAAACTGGGGTAAACGTACTGGCACCATGATGGACGCAGGTACCTCACGTGGCCGTTCATAGTAGTTGCCGCCGTCTGGAGCTAGTGTTGCTTTTTGTTCGCGGAGCACATCCAATGCGCAGTTCCATGTCCTTCATGTAGCCGAACGCTGAGGATGCAGGTGCTGTGATTCCAAGGTGCCGGATCTGATGGCCAATTTGACGCGAGCAAGGCTGGGCCGGTTCTCGCTAGGAACCAACTCCGGTCACAATATAACCATTGGACTGGCGGGAACCCACGGTTAATGTGAAGCTGCGGTGTCCGAGGTCATACTGTATAGCCGTTTGCATATCTGGACCTTGTGCCGTTCAGCACAGGATGTTCATAATTTTACAGCGAGTCACCAAGCAGTCATGGACTTGGTAGGATGGACGCCTGAAATTCATCTATGAAAACGTACACATGTTGCCTGGGTATCATCTTTACATTCCCGGTCCATCCGTCGTCCATACTCCGTCGCTAAGTGCCCGAAGTTCAAACAGAGAAGGAAATGGTATATTGAGGACGGCTCCTACGAATCGTCCGAAGCCTCCCCAGCCGTATTCCTGACCTCCCCAGCAGGTCTTCCAGCACTGTCTACCACCTCCACGATATCATCCACCATCTTCAAGAACCTCTGTCTATATTCGTCTGTTGTGGTCGTGATGCTCATAGGTCCGTGATTCTTTCCCCACTTTAGAAAATTGAATGATTTGACCAGTCCTGTAAAAGCTTGAGCTTGGAGGGAATCTTTCGCCCAAAAAAAGTCGAGCAAGATAGCGCGATAGATCCACTTCTCATCGCGAGAGACGGTCCCGTTGCGCCACGACGATGGTCGACCAGGTGGGACGGGAACCTTGCCTCCTTCCACAGAAGACAGAGACGCAGGGTATCGAACTACGAACAGGCTGTAGTCGACAGCATTGGCGTCCTGAAGGATCTTAGTATCCCTCGTCAGCTGTGACACAAGCTCCTCTTTCTCTTCGATAGTAACACGGATCTTGTCTGGGAACTCGTCGATCAAGCGCTCTTTCACGCTCTCAGGTGCGAGTTTCCCGCCCATCACATCGCGCTCTGGATAGAAGTAGGTGTTTGGCTTCAAGTCATAAGTCTCCCACTTCTTCTGGTCGTCCGTTGAGCAATCCGACTTTCCGTATAGAAGGTTTTCCATGACCATATGGTGCGAGGGAGCGGTGCCGAGTGCCGTCCCAATTGATGGAGAGGGGGCATAGAGGAGGTCTGTAATGCGTACGAGGAGCGAATTCTCGTTTAGTTCCATGTGCTCGATGTAGGGGAAGAGAAGGCGTTTGCGAAAGAACGACTGCTCGAACTGGCGAGGAAGAGATTTGAGGAGGTACTTTGAATTTGGGGTAGTAAAGAAGGTCTAGTATATGTTAGTCGCGCGTAAAGATTTCTAGGATGGTGCACCTACAGATCCAGAGTAGCCCAAATCGCCCACAGCAACTAGGTCGGTTCGCTTGCCGTGGCTCGGGGAGCGGAAAGACTCTGTGTACTCCTCTTCTTCTATCTTCCACACATCATTACGAAGCTTCCTGAATAATTCTGCCCGATAACGCGCGAGCGTGAGGCCAAACACGCTGAAGAACGCGAAGATGCGGGCGAGGAGGCTGGGACGCTTTTTTGCATCTTTGGATTTGCTTGAGAAGATGGCGCGTAGGATGGAAGTGCTGATCAACCGTTGACGGCGACCCATTTTGAGATGATAAGATTGCTATATGGCGTCTTGAGAAGAAGAGCTGGGCCGTTGGGAGTTGGGGGTTGTCGTTTCGATTTGATATCACTGACGTCACGCTTGGCAGTTGAAGAACGCTCTCACGTGGTCGGTCTGGATTCAACACCTCGCTTCCACCGTTAACATCAACACTCTCTACTTCCTACCAAAGAACAACTTCAGTTAAAGAATGAGAGCTCCATATTCTCCCAAAGTGTCAAAGCGCCATTCACCAGCTCTGACTCACGCCTGCAAATCTATTATGCATACATATAGCAGGGCCCTACGCCAAATCGTCTACTGGAGATGTGCACGGAAAGGCCAGGCCTGTAATCTTATCATGATATTTGATCCCTCCGCTTCAATCCAAAATATTGCCTTAGTCACTCGGACGCAATTTCGGAAAATCCGGCATAGACCACCAAATAGGCCAATATCTTTCATTTAGAGTCTTTCTCAAGCAAAAGAGTTGGCTATGGTGCATCGAGTCGTAGTGAAACGCTTTCGACTAGAGTTATACTGAGTTTGTTATGCTAAAACTCCTACTCGTCCACGCGGGACGGATTTGTTGGCCTTTCGGAAATGCCCCAAACGGCTTCAAACTTTATTTCAGTAGCCCGCGACCTGACATCAGCCGAGTTTGGGACCTGAATCCCAACCCATCGGGGATTCCCTAGAAGACTATATGATGCAGGGCGATTAGTCTCGTGTGGATATGGAGCATCATACGACTACAGGGCCTGCTGCGAATATGGAGACTTTGGAAGCATGGAGAGGTGGCGTAGCAGCCTCGTATATTCGATTACGTTAGGCGCGTGCACGTACGGGGAAGGAAAGTATCTTGCTTTTTAAAACTCTCTCTGCAGCATGCAAACGGTGTATTGATCCCTAAGAATATGCAGGAAGCGAGTGGAATGGTGGTGAAGGACAGTTTCCAAGCCACCCTCTCCGCTTCAACGGTATTATCTCACCGGCATCAAACAACTTGAAGCTAACGCACGCTTCGCTATTGACTTACTGCATCCGAATCATGGTAGTTCCCTGCGGACGCCAATGATCAAACGTGCTACTGCGCCCTCGACGCTGTCGTCCTCCTCCGCGCCTTGGCGACCCAGCCGGGACGGCACCAAATCTGCGATATACAAGACGAGACGTGGCGATAACATGCAAGGCCTCATGGCAATGGCAGAAAATTCACCAGTCAGGTCTCATGTCAAATAATACGACGGTCTTTCCAGCAAGGGTCCAATCAGTGCCTTGAATACTGTAGAGCCTAGACTTCCTAGGCTAGGTATGCGTGCATATCAGCTGTTTCTGGAAGCGTCAAGATCAATATTCCAGCCACCCGTCTCTATCGCTGGATCCCCGTTTCTGCGAAACGCTCGAACCTAGTCTCGCCGCTTCTGAGACAAGTCCAGGGTCCACAAAATACTGCAGCTACTTAGCGCGGAGGCGTGCGCCCGATCTCCCGCCCGGATCTGTTCCCCAATTCGAAGATGGCTTCTCATGCGGATTCGATCTCTCCTAGCTTTGCATATTACAGAGTGCTGTTGTTGGATAATCGGTGTTGAATTGAAGGGCTCAAGTGCTCGTTCTAGTGTAATGACGGGCCAATCTGCAGACGCTGTGTAACTTCATCTTCATTGACCAGCATTATCAGAGCCTAGAACAACACACACGCTGCTTTCGCATTCGGTGCAAGGTCTTCGGGCTGGGTACGCCCTGCATGAACTATACTAGATGTACCGGCGATCTGGACGAGCCCCCTTGTCACACTGATGTGAAGCCGCCATACCTAGCGGCCTCCACTGGCATCCTCACGGCACCGAGTTGGCATTGCCCCTCACCCCTCTTCTCATTCTCCTGCGTTCCTATAAATGGCGCAGTCTGCTCATTTCTAGTTACCGAAGCTTTTCTTTCCGTAACGCAATTTCATTCAGCTTTAGAATCAACATATCAACTACCGCTTTGCATTGTTCCACAGCCTTGGCCAAGAGCTGCCACAAACCACACACACATATCAAAGCCCGAAAATGGCAGCTGCTGATGTTCAAAAACAGCCCGCTGAGCCAGCACCCGCGCTGCCAGACTACTTGTCAGATCCCAATGCAGTGTTGAAGGATAGCAGTGCCAAGTGGCGCTATGGACGAGCACCGGATTACTCCAAGACGAGGAAGATGTTCGAAGAGAGTGAGTTCTACCTCGCAGCAAGCAACACGAGATTGACTTGAGCTGGAGACAACATGTCGCCCAGCATTTATCTTGACAAAAGCTGACTTCTGTAGCAAAATCGAAGTCGCACGAGGCTGGGTCACTTCCCGAACTCGTGCAGAACCTCGTCAAAAATTGGGAGGTAGAAGCCTCATTCAAGCCAGAAATTCAAGACTGGCGCACCATCGACCGGGAGAATTACTCGTTTGCCATCAACGGCTCTGATCCCCAGTCGGCGGAGCACATGCTCAAGGTCGGCACGTACAACGCGATTATTAGCCCCAACGAGTACTACAGCCCCGAGTACTCTGACTTTGGATCCAGCCACAAGACGTTCAAGAGGATGATGCCTACATTTGCATGGGAAGTTCTGGAGGTGTACAGCGGGCCCCCTCAGGTTGCGTTCCGATGGCGGCATTGGGGGACAATGAAGAGCGACTATGTCGGATTCAACAAGTATGCAATCGCACAAAGACTTGAATTCGTACTGACTTGAATAGCAAAGGGGAAAAGGTCACTGCCAAGGCACACGGTGGTCTGATCGATATCCAGGGTGTCACAGTCGCGACCGTCAACGACAAGGTCCAGCTCCAGTCGGTGCGGACGTGGTTCGATCCCATGGACATGTTCCGCCAGATTGCACCAGACGGCGTTAAGAAGAAGGAGTCTGTGGACAAAACACTGGTGCCCGACGAAGCTATCGATAGCGAACGCAAGGTGGAGATTGACCAGGAAACACGCCCGTTGCAGACGTCGACGACGACACTGCCAGATCGAACAAAGGACGCAGAGAGGCTGGTTCAGGACACTGGACGCCCATTTGCAGGCACAGATTCCAAGGAAGCTGTTGCGCCGTTCGTGCACCCGACGGGCGCAGAGAAGGAGGATTCACGTGCCTCAAGCACGACGTCCAGCGGCTGGAGCAAAGTTTCTCATCCGAATGCGGAAGCGTCTTCAGCAGACGCGGCAGAGCAGAGCGGATCAGGTTGCCCCTTCCTCCACCTGCAATAGCGTGAGGTTACGCAATCTGGGCCTAGTCCCGTTGTTTTAGGTACCTCGATACACTGCGCGAGTTGCTAACCACGGATGTACGATAACAATTCTTTGTCCGCGTAGCAGCAGCGTTTTCGTTTCACCAATCCATTGCTTCTATTGTGCTCATGGCGTTGGAGAGGGTCTCCATGCAACGGGTACGGAGATGGTGTGACTCAACGCAAGATAGTGATTTTTTCCGGGTCGCAACGTGTTATCGCGTCATTGCCTACAAATCGCACCTGTCATGTTCAGCATTTTGAAATTGGCCCACAGTCGAAGGCTGAGGCATTATCATGGGCGCTCTCGTTGCCACATCACGTTGAAATGAGCAATCAACATGACATGTGCCCGTTTAGGCAGCGATGACTCCTCGATCCTCGCCATCAAAGCCAGTTTCATGGTGCTTGGCCTGGGAGAGACACCGGCGGCGCGACAGGGTCCAGCCTCGTTCCCTCGGTGTCATACAGAGGGTCACGGTATCAGCAGACTTGGTGTGGCCGATGGTAACCTGTGGAGGAGGGTCACGCAGTGACGGCAGGATTTCCGGAGCGGCACCATGGCGTGTTGTGTTGAGCGGCGGCCAAGGAAAGCGAAGACGGTGGATGGGTGGTGCTCGTCTGCCTAGAGCCGCGGACCAGACTGTGCTCAGAAGTTGACTCAGCCCCCCGAAGCGCGAGGGCGAGTTTCCTGGAGTTTGCTTTGGCAGCCGGGCAACGTCGCCGGCAGTCGTCGGCATCCGTCGCATCCTCTGCGAACTGCGATGAGTCGATCGATGGCCACTCTGTTCTGGAAGCTGGTGGCGCCGAGAAAACTCTGTCAGCCATCGGCCATTTGGAGCGCCGACGAGGCGACTGAGGCGACGGAGGCGAGGGTGACGCCCACGACACGCTTTCGGTGGTGGGCAGAAAATGGCTAGCCAGCGACGGGCTGCGTGTCATCAAGGCACGGCGAGCAGCAAACAGCGAGCAGCCCAGCAGCCCAGCAGCCAGTTCGGTGGCGCCACGGTGTCGTGACGCCATGGGAGCAGCAGCAAGTCGCGCTCCCTTCTGGCCTTCTGGCTGTTTGCGGGCGCTGATTGCTCATATTGGGAGCCGAGCATCCAGACGAGCCTCCAGACGAGCAGCTGCACCCGACCCCGGCGGGCGCTGATGGCATTCAGGAGGCCGTGGGCCGTGGCAGGCGTCGATGGCGATGGGGAGGGGGAGCGTGCGAGCATGCGACCATCATGGGGCAAGATTGCTAATATGGCCACAACGGGGGCATTTGGTGTCATAGTGGGCCGTTTCCGTCCAAGCGTCGCACGGACGTCGCTTTTGTGGCAGGCGCACCTGGCGAATCATGGCGGTCGCGATGGGGGCTGCGACGTCGCCATTCGCTGCACGGCCTGCCAGACTCGGGGGGAGGAAGACGAGCTGAGGCATGCCCTCGTCGACGCCCGCCGCAGAGGGACAGAAGGGGAGGGGAGGGAGGGGAGAAGGGAAGGGAGGCGCCAGGCAGGCAGATAGGCAGACAAGCAGACAGCATCTTCGCAACAGCGTCGCAGTGCGTCGCAGTGCGTCGCAGTGTACCAGTGTCGCAGCCTCGCAGCCTCGCCGCATCCAGCGTCTCGAGGGCCAGAGGGGTTTGTTCTGTTGAGCGGCGCTCAGCCCCCAGGAGAGCGCGGCGGTGCCCAAGGTGTCGCAGGACGATCCAAGGCGTAGGCGTCCCACGCTGCCTGGAGGTGCGTCGAGCCGGAGCACATGCCCGCCCACCCTTCCGTGTCCACCACCCAGCGTGCGCGCTGAGCTGACAGCGCTGCGTCTGCTGCCTCCGCGCGCGCAAACTCCGCAGGCGTTGCGGAGGCTGCTCGTGCCGTCGTCGTCGTCGTCGTCGTGGATACAGCACGGTAAGGGGCAGCGACGTCGTCCAGCAGAGCCACCAGCCACGCTGCCAGGCGGCCGTCCGCACACAAATGCACCCCGTGATGCAGCGCTGCGTCTCGAAATAATGCGCGTCGAATTGGCCCATCCATGGCCTGCGAGGCAGCACCGAAGATAGGTGGCAAGGGCTCGCACGGTCCGTGCAGCAGCGTGAGAATGAATGACTGTTCTGGGCGACCCACGCCGTGCTAAGCATATACTCCCTCCTCGCCTCCCCTCCCCAAGCCCTTCACCCAACTGCGAAGATGCTCCCCTCGATACCAAGGCCCGCGCTCGACCTCATCTAGAGTTCGCAGCAGCTCGACAGTCTTGCCATCCTGAGACACTTCCAGTCACCACCTCTCCTCTCCGCCACCCTCTCCCCCGTTTGCTACCTAGTCTTTGTTCAGCCAGCAGCGAGCTTTGTCCTGCCAACCGCGCCGACCTTGCCGCCTCTGACCGCTGCCGCCTACCATCGACTCATCCCCAGTCGTCACAACACCTCCCGGACGCCGTTTTAATACCCTCCCGGCGCCTCCGTACCTGCGTGCTGCTGTCGACCCCTCCCACCGCTACTCTTCGGATTCGCTGGCCCTTGCCTCGTTTGCTCGATCGCGACAGCCTCACCGAGTCCGCTTCCACCGCCACTCTACCAAGCCCAACCTCGACACCATCTCTCGCCCCTACATGTGCCACACACCCCTACCACACTCATCATAACTCGACTCACCTCATCTCTCGACGCGTGAAGCTGCTCTCGACCTGGTAACGCTGCTCGCCGGCCGTTGCCACTAGAACACTTCGCATATCGATCCATACACTAGCACAATGTACCTCTCGGATTACACGACTCCAGTCACTCGTCGCTCAGAATTCGCTTCCGGAAACAAGGCCTTCGTCAACGGAGGCTTCGCCTGCTAGATCCCCGCACCCCTTCGAACACGCCCAACTCTCACGGTAGCGAAAGCTGTCTCGAGAGTTGACCCTTCGGAGTGCACTGCGGACCGGTCTCTATATAGGTCTTGTTTTGGCGATTCTGCGGCTGACGGTGACTGGAGTCCCCTTCGGTGAACGCTGGGAAGTCAATTCGAACACTTCATACCTGTCCGACCTCGCCTCCTCTCGGAATCCATCGTCATTCGTCCCTATACTCTTCGACCGTATCTCCGCATTTGTCCAGCTTCCTGGTCCTCATTTGGAAACTTTCGCGTCCGTCCGACCTGTACGTCACATTTCACGCAAATTCACGAATTGGGCGCAGCTCGGAACCGCATTCCGAAAAGGAGCTTCAGAAAGTGCCAAAAACAAGAATCATACGACGATAGTCATAGGGCAACCCTCGAACGGTTTGTCCATCGGTTAAGTTCTCGGTCACCCCACGACCACCCGATTGTCCACCTGCCCTCCGGTTTGTAGGTCTACCTCTGGTCAGCACCTCAAGCTGTAAGTGCAAGGGACTACTACTACTGCTCTCCTCTCACTCCTTTCAATCTGTTTTCTTGTTGGGTGCTATCCACCTCATCATGACCATCGACATACAACCACAACACCTTGGCACTGCTTCATCACGAAGTCATCCATATGCCCCTTCTCTTTCTTCATCCGCCTCTTCATCAACCTCTTCAGTATTTTCAGATGTCGCCTCCCAGTCATCAAGTACAAGCTCAACGACCTCTCAGCCTGTCTCTGGTGGATGGGAATCTGAGGAATGGTCAAGGGCTCACCAAGCTGTACCAGGATCAACAAACGATCCCAACAGCTTGAACGCCTTTGCTCCCATCAGCAGGGTCAGCACGTATCCGCCCTACCAGCCCTCGGTATGCCGCGAGTCCATCCCAGAGCGGGTATTACCCCCTCTGCGAACAGATCTCGCTGTGCCTGCCGATCAGCGACAACATCCTCGACGATCCTCGACGACCACCAGCCAGCGTGCCCCCCCATCGCTAGTGCGCCAAAGTGAGCGGAAGGGCAATTTTGTCGATTGTCTCGTCGGTTAGTATTTAATTGTCTTGCCTTTTTTCATACGCTAAGGATTTTTTCTCTTGAAGATTCAGCAACGCAGATGGTAGAGGTTATCTGGCCGTTGTCGGTTCCCTCGAGCCGATGTGAGTCGGCTTCGGGTCGGGGCGTGCTGCCTCTACGCACCTTCATCCAGGAGACTTTGCGCCGATCGCGCTCCAGCTACTCGACGCTCCAGGTAGCCTTGTACTACCTCATTCTCATCAAGGCCCATGTGCCAAAGCATGATTTTACCATGGAGCAGCCCGAGGATGTCGCCTCCCTCCGCGCATTACAGTGTGGTCGACGAATGTTCCTCGCCGCACTGATCCTTGCTTCCAAGTACCTCCAAGACCGGAACTTCTCTGCAAGAGCATGGAGTAAGATTTCCGGGCTGAAGGTGTGTGAGATCAACACGAACGAAATGGCCTTCCTTGCTGCAGTCAATTGGAAATTGCACATCACTGACCCTATCTGGGAGCGCTGGCAGGACATTGTTTTCAAGCACACGCCATCTAACCCACCTGCTTCCCCTGGCGCTTGTATGCCAAATACCTGGAGAGCAATCATGCCATGCCTGGAACCGGGATTGGATGTCGTCACCGTCGCCCCAAGAACACCTATTACTCCGACCCGAACTGAGATTAGACCCCCGGTATCACCTTATCCCATTAGGTCGCCACTCCCGCTTCCGGGTGGCTTTGGTTCTCAGGAGAGTACTCCTACACCAAGCCATTATAAGGTCCCGCGCTTCTTGGAACCAAAACCGGATTTGCTTCCGCCAACACCATCACTTCCTCGATTAGGACCCTTGCCAACCCCCACTCTGACACCACAATCTACCGCCTCAACCACTCCTGCTGCGAGTGCGATGGCGTTTGGATCTAGGCGTCCTTCGATGTGTTCGGCAATGGCTCAGGCACAGAGCTCGTCGCTTGCCCGCTCTTGTGTTGACCAGTTCAACCCAAGCATCCGGAACGGACTGGAGGCTTATCATTTCCCCAGCCGACGCCCGTCCTTGGCTCCCTCGACCGCATCATCAGCGTCGTCGCCAGAATCCATGGTCACTGACACTTCTCGCTCTTCTCGCGCCTCTTCAATTTCGTCAGTCTCGTCTGCTGGCTGGGCGCCGAATCAGGCTCGATTGGCTCGATTCGCGACATGCCGCAATGCGAGACTGCCCTACCCTGCGCTGTCGAAGTGCAAGGAGCAGTACGAGTACGCGCCGAGCGAGCCGATGTCATCGCCAGATTTGGAAAGCTTCCACATTGACGATGCCGACGCGACCCCTGTTCGAGTCGATAGCCCAATGTCGATGGCACAAGCAAGCCGCAAGCGTGGCAGGTCATCTGTGGATCTCCAGCAGAATGTCCGCCACATTCTTCACAACTCCCGCTCCACCTCGTTCCTTCGCGGTCCGACCACTGTCCTCCCCGACCGGTCGGTTGCCCAGCCCTTCTTCCTGTCTGATGACAGCATGTCCCTGTCTGGCACTGAGATCAAGGGGCTGCAGTCCCCAAAGTGCACAGTACCCGAGCATCGCCTGCCTGTCCAGAAGGATCTCGGAAGGAAACGAACGTGCCGTGGAAGCGAAGCTGCTTCGACGCTCCGCAGAGAGGGTCCTGGCATGTGGGCAGGCGTTCTGTGACGCCTCCTCCATCATATGAAATTACTGAAGACAGTTGACAGCCCTGAGGCGGACTGAAAAAGAGAACATGGCACAAAGATGCCTTCTGTCCCCCCCCCAATCCATCCTCTACACCTCCGCTGTGTATATTCTCCACAACGCTCTGTAGAAAGTGCCAAGGACTTAAAAAATCCCATTTCCCTGCAAAGTTATCCACATACCACAATCCATCTATCTTCTTTCCTTCATCAACCGTCATAATTCCCACCAATTCTCGTCTTCTTTTGAACACGGCGTTATTTGGCTCGTCTAGAGCAAAGTAGGTTGGGAGTCGTCCCTTTGTTTTGCTACTTGGGGGTCCAATCGGTGCATCTGTCTGGCTAGGCAAGGGGCATGCTGGGATGAAGGCATCCTGGAACATGGAGTCTTCATGGTGTGGGGGCCGGCTAGATATGGGCGGGTCGAGGTGTACGTTTAGTTAGCTGACTAGGTAGTGGATATGGACTCAGTATCCTGATTGTGTGGTTTGCATGGCTGACTGGAGTAATGTCAAGAGTGATTGATAACGCTGGCTCAAAGGAGATCATGTCGTGGAGCGTGCAGACGCTGGACACGCTGCTGAATTCGTGGATAGTCTATTTCATGAGCGCATGATATATGCGAATGGACTACTAGTACAAGCTACCCGCCCCTACTCTTCCTCGTAGCTCCACCGCATTCGTTTTCGAGTCCTCGTCCATCACCGCCTCTTCGTCCCCTTCGACCCGGGCCCCCTCTTCCCCGGCCTTTGTCATGCTTCAATATCATTGCACTGGTGTCTTGATCTCTTTTCCACATGCCCTCCCCGCCTCAAACCTTGCTCAGCCACAGCATGAAGCCAAACTGCACCACATAGCTATACACGAACAAAAACTGCGTCCTCCGAAACTTCTGGCTCCTCGCGACCGTGTACCCCGCGGCACCCCCGCCCACGCCCACACCCTGCCCGCCTTGATCAGGCAACAGCACATACCTCAGACTACGCAAGAGGAAAAAGGCATTCGCGCCGAAGCAGTACAGAAACACGAGCCAGCCGGCCCAGCCCCCGCGGCCCCCGAGACCGAGGTGTGTGAGGAGTTCGGAGGCGAGGAGGGAAATTATGACGCCGACGAACTTGTATCCGCTGTACGCGAGCAGATCGAGGAGTTGGGATGAGGACGAGATGGAGAGCAGGAAGGTGCCGGATTTGATGACGAGGAGCTCGAGGAGCAGGACCAGGAGCGCGAGGGTGGTGTTGTAGCCCAGGAGTTCCGGGTGGAAGGCGCCGCGGAGGCCGGCGAGAAGGGTGGAGAGGAGGATGTAGGTTACTAGGGCCATGCCTTTGTTTCGTCAGCTTAACTCATTACCCGTGCATGGCCACTCTGCATGGAAAGGGAGGGGGAGACGCACTCGGTATGTACATGTCCGGCGAGTTGATGTCTTCGCGCGGCGGCAGGTAGTAGCCGTCCTGGCCGCTGTTGGACATGCGCTGCTGGCGCGACCACGGGCGGTGCCACCAGGGGAAGAGGACAATGTAGAGCTTTGTGCCGACGTATGAGTTGGAGACGTTGAAGTAGTGCTTTAGGGCTGACACGTTGACGAAGCGGCCAATCTGTACGGTGTCGAGTCAGCAGTGCTTCTGATATTCACTTTCTTGTGTCCAGCATATGTGGAGAGGGGATGCGGAGGTCCGAAGAGCTGGGGGAATGCACGTACATTTTGCTCCACGTATTCCTGCCCGGCTGAGTACGCCGTCTTGCCAAACTGGCCCATCATCTGCGCCGTGGGGTCGTTCATGAAGTTGTTGAAGTTGGGGCCCATGTTGTTGTTGTAGCCTCCACCGCCCGCGCCCGCGCCCGCGCCTGGTCCGCCGTGTTGCTGCCCGTAGCCATATCCGCTATGAGGCTGCGAGGGCGGCTGCGGCGGGGGTGGTGACCGTAGCTGTGGGACTGTAGAGACATGCTGGGGGACGGGATGGTGGAGAGGGGGGGAATGGGCGGGCGGCGGGTTCGAATAGTTGGGGCGCTGCATCGTGTGTGGGCGGCGGTTTCGTCGGTATTACGGATTATATATGGTGACGAGGGGTGGAGGGCGAATGGGTCGATTGTTGTTTGGCGTTTGCGTTTCGTCGTCGGCCATTTCTGCCTCGCTGATGCGTCTCGCACACTTGTCCACATCGGTGCTCCGACCAACCAGCCCACCATACATCGCTCGTCATAGCTTTCGCCAGCGCCGCACCGCACAACATCCCCTCCCCTCCGCCGGCGCAATGTTGGACACCTTTGAGATTCTCACCACATCAGGCGTTGTGCTGTGGTCGCGCACCTATGTGCCCGTTGGCGCAAACGTCATCGACAGCCTGATCCGAGATGTCTTCATCGAGGAGCGCATCGTGCCCCAGCCTGATGATGTGGGCCAGAAGCCAACGTACAAGAAGGACGGCTACACGCTGAAATGGACAACGGCGAAGGATCTGGGGCTCATATTTGTGGTGAGCTGCCCTTGACTTCCAGAATTGGCCCTCTCGTGACGCATTCATGCTGACCCATGAAAAGGCCGTGTACCAGTCCCTCGTGCACCTGACATGGATAGACAAGCTCCTCGACAACGTGCGCGCCCTGTTCACAGGCTTGTATAGCGAGCAAGTCAAGGAGAAGAAGGCCAGCACAATCGATACGCAAAAGTTCACGCCATACTTTGAACGCCAGATACAGGAACTCGAAGGCCAGAGCGATGCCTCCACCGACGTCAAGCTCACGCCTCCTTCGAGCTCTGGAAACGATAGTGCGGAAGAGAAGGAGCACGCGCCCACATTTCCTCTTCTCCAGAAACCACAGCGGCCGCTGTACGACACGTCGGCCGAGTCAACACCTGTCGTCACACCAAGCAACTCCAGACCTACAACGCCAGGACAGGGCCATTTGATAATGGCAAAAGGGAAGCCCGGGCAGAAGCTCTCGCGGAGAGACAGGAAAAAGGTGGCCGCAACTTCGGCGCCGGCGTCGTCGGGAGACGAGGCGAATGTGAAGCGGAAAGGAAAGGGCGCCACAAAGAAAAACAGAGTGTGGGGCGAATTTGGTGCAGACGAAGAGGACCCTGACGTTGTACTAGACTACTCGCAATCAGATCTACGGGGCGACGGAGCAGAGCAGGAAACACTGGAAGAGATCAAACCCGAGACTTGGGGGCGCAAGACAGGCAAAGGACAATTTGTGCTGAAAGATCTAGACGAAGAGATGGACGCAATAATATCGGAGCAGAATGCGAAGAAGGAGAAATCACAACCATCGAGCGGATTGGTAGGGTCAAGCTTGGGAGCTATTGGGGGCCTATTCCGAAATGTCGTCGGCGGGAAGACACTCACAAAAGAGGATCTGGACAAGTCGTTAAAGGGCATGGAAGATCACCTTCTAAAGAAGAACGTGGCACGAGAAGCTGCGGTACGGTTATGTGAGAGTGTGGAACGAGATCTTGTCGGCCTCAAGACTGGCAGCTTCACAAGTACGTCCCTTTTCCCCTTCCACCTTACGATTTTCCCAACTAACACTCCTTAGCAATTGAATCCACTATTCGAACATCTATGGAGAAGGCTCTCACCAAGATGCTCACTCCAACAACCTCCCTCGATCTCCTCCGCTCCATCCAGACCGTGAACTCCACCACCACCCGTCCCTACGTCATCTCCATCGTCGGCGTAAACGGTGTTGGTAAATCTACAAATCTCTCCAAAATCGCCTTCTTCCTGCTGCAAAACCAGCACAAGGTGCTCATCGCCGCCGCCGACACCTTCCGGTCCGGCGCCGTCGAGCAGCTCGGCGTGCACGTCAAGAATCTAAAGGAACTGAGCAAGCGCGAAGGCGGTTCAGTCGAAATCTTCGAAAAGGGCTACGGCAAAGACGCAGCCAACATCGCCGCCGACGCCGTCGCCTTTGCCGAGAAGAACGGGTTCAACGTGGTGCTCATCGACACAGCGGGCCGCCGCCACAATGACGCCCGCCTCATGTCCAATCTAGAGAAATTCGCGAAGCTCGCCAAGCCAGACAAAATTTTCATGGTTGGTGAGGCGCTCGTCGGCACGGATTCGGTGGCCCAGGCGCGCAACTTCAATGCTAGTTTTGGGCCCGGTAGGGGCCTGGATGGCTTCGTCATTTCAAAATGTGATACCGTGGGCGACATGGTGGGCACGCTGGTCAGTATGGTGCACGCCACGAGTATTCCAGTTGTGTTTTTGGGCGTCGGGCAGCATTATGCGGATTTGAGGGGCTTAAATGTGGGCAGTGTTTGTCGGCTGCTCATGAGTTAGGGATTTAGGGATTGCATGATTCACGATTTGAGGCTTGGTGGAAGTTTAGGAAACTGAAAGTATGTGTGGAGGCTTTGGAAGTGGGTGTCGGTTAAGGTTGGGATGTCATGTCGATGACGCCTTGGACAGCTATGCTGCTGCCGACTAAACTGTGGTCTATATGGACTGATTGGTGATTGCTAGCTTGGGACTAGTGTTTCTTGAGATCAACTTAAGTGCTAAAGAGTGGCGAATCGAAAGCCAACAGCTTCGATCTTTCCTCACCCCGCTAAATCTTTCCTCACCCCGCTAAATCTTTCCTCGCGCCTCTCCATCAAACCCCATCATATATCTACACATGGCATCCCTGTCTCTGCCTGTCTTTCTTCACGAGAGCTCCCTCTTATAAGAAGGCGCCAAAATAGTTTCTCCATGGGAGGAAGAAGTTGCCGTACGACGGCAGATGCTGAGAGGAGTGGAAGAAAGCAACCTTCAGCGAACAATAGTGCAGATTGGACAAGCAAAAGTTGCGCCGAGGCGAGGCCTGATTGATAGGTCAAGATCCTACGCTTGTCTTAGTTGCTAGGTCGATTTGTGCGCAGGGGATTCGATGGCGTTGGGAAGGTAGGGTGGCGTTCGGACTCGATCTCTGCTGATCAGCACTGCCAGCACATCGCTGACATATATGTGACCTATAGGCGATGGGTTCAATCGTAACGAAGAAATGAGATCAGAGCGGAAAGTAACCTTGTGCAAACGGAAGACACAAGTCTCCGCTGCGAGGAGATTGGGGAAAATAGCACCGAACTGGGCAAGATTGGAAGGTGATACTCGGTGCCCTTGACGTTGTGTACTCCAGAGCCTGAGGTAGGGAGATACAATTACCACATTAATTACGACAACATCGACAGTATCCACCTGTCTGAATCTACGTCAGGTCGGTCAAGAGTCGGTGTGTTGAGTCATTGAGCGAGCGTCCAAGATTGTATGTAATGTACATGAGGAAATGAGGTTGACAGGAGGCCTTGGTTTGAGACACGTCAAATGTCAACACGAGCGTTTGGCGAGTGCAACGACAAATTACTGTCGGCAGCCGCCGTCCCCGGGTGATGCCTGTGCGTGAGCGGACAGGAGCGGCGGATGAGGGAATTGCATCCTGTGGTGTGCCCATGGCGGTGTGAAGGCGTGCCTTACGGCTGTCGTCATCGGACATGGCTTTGCATTCCCTTTGTGGCTTTTCCACCAGGCGGCGTTTGGGCTCTGTGGGGAAAAACCCACGATGGAAGCTCGGGCGGCGGACCGGGAGTGCCTTAGCTGATGGGCCAGGTCTCGTTTGAGGGCTGTTGGCAGGGAGGGTCCTGGTGACAGGTCCAGGCGGCGTCTCGTCGCGCTCGGCAATAAGCAACACAGACGCCCAGGTGCCGACTGGCTGCGCGACAAGTGCTTGCGTGTGCGTCTGGCAGGAGGCGATGCAGGTGCTCACGAGGTCGGTCTGGACTCGCTGGACATTCGGCGTGGTGGAGGGTGGGGGGCAAATGTGGACGGGACATGATTCCCATATGGGCGGCAGATGGGCAAAATCAAAAAGTCCATGGCACAGAAAGAGTCTTCAGATCTCCCTCGACGTCGCTGCTGTCAGTGGTGGATGCGGCTGATCTGCGAAGGGAGGGGCAGTCCCTGCGGCTCTCTGGGTGGGCGGTGAGGCGAGGTTGGAGCGCGCATCTGCAGTCCATCTCGGGGTGACGTCACGCCGCCAACGTGACGCCTCCGAGCCCAGCACTTTTTTTGCCAGCAGCGCCGCCGCGACCTATCAGAGCAATGGCAGCCTGAGATGCTGGGCCAAAGCGCAACTGCCCCGCGGGCAGCATGATTCCCTTCGTTAAGAGGTTAGGGTAAGAACTTAAGACATGGCCCTCGCCGCCTTCAGCACCCTCGGCCCACAGCGACACAGCGACACAGCGACACCTCACCACCGTCAACTCTATTGCTCTACTTCTCCCTGTCTACCACTCTAATACACCCACCGCACACGAGCGCCATCCACCGTCGACTACTCGCGCACTAGCCCCCATCCGGCACGTTGCGGTAGTCTTGCTCTCCAATCACAGCTGCCTCTCCGCTGTGCCCCTACGTCAACCTCCCATACCAGTAACAGAACCGGTTATCAGCCTTGTCGGGCGCCTCACCCCACCATGTCGGTGCTCGCATTCAAGGCTCTCTCCGTCGCAGCCGACAAGATCCCCGACAGGATTTTCGAGTCTCTGCCAGGTGGCTACTTCACCCCGGGCGAGAAGAAGAAGACAAAAACCAACCGCAGGCCCCTCATCGACAACCGGGACAACCGGAGCAGCCGCAGCGAACACAGGCACAGTGAGCGTGACCGCCGTCGATCCCACCGCGAGCGCACCCCCCCAACCGACTATTCCGACGCCAGCGCCTACGACGACACCGACTACGAGAAGGAGTATAGGAAGCAGCGTCGCCGCCGTGCTAGGAGCTTGGGCGGTAATTCCAGTCGCAGCAGGAGCTACAGCCGTGGTAGACACCACCATCGCAACCTTGACGGGCAACAGGCACCAGACATGGACAGATCAGACCGCGGGCGTGGTGGGCCAGACTTTCCTCCCCCTCCTACTTCAGAGTACAAGCCATACAACCCCGCAGACTACGCTGCACCGGCAGCAGGAGCTGCGGCCGCCGGTGTTGCAGCAGGCACAGACTACTATGACCGTCGAACGTCGTCGGCCAGACCCGATTACGACTACGGGTACCCCTCGCAGGTAAATACCGCCTTTCGTCCTCGTCTTGCATCGGCGCCTCTGCTCTCTCCATTGGGACCCTTGCCGCTCCCGCCTATGGGGATGAACAGACCGCCTTCCAACTTGTCGTATACTCCTTTCTCATCAACTCTCAACGCGCTTACCTGTCCTGGATCTCCATTCCAGACTCTCTTCTCTCCTTCCTACGAGCCCCCTGCAGCATATTTACTCCAACAATCGGGCACTAACTCTCCCCAGCCTCGTCCTGGAACAGGGCATTCTTCGTTTGCTGCTCGGTATACTCCGTCAGCAGGCTACAATCCCTCTCCAGTCAATGCGTCTGTCCCTCCCCCGAACCCGGGCTACACTCCGTACAATCCTGCCGAATACGCGTACACAGCGCCAGGCAATACGTACGCATCGCCGCCGCCATTCTACCGTCAAGAGTCACGCTCCCAGCCGTCTCTAGCGCCAAACTCAAACAATCAAATGGCTCCCTATAATGACGCTTACGGACGCCACGGCAGCACCTCGTCCTCTCGCCGTCGTCATCATCATCAAGGAGATGACAAGGTGCATCGGGCCAGGTCTGCAGACCACCGCCGCAGTCGCAGTCGAGTTACTGATCAAGTGCGGGATAGGTTTGATAGCCTAGACACGCGCGAGAAGGACTTGGCAGCTTCTGCGGCAGGTGCGTTGGCCGGAGGGCTTGTAGGCCACAAGCTTGGACATGGAACGCTAAGCACTCTTGTAGGCGCAGCGATCGGTGGACTCGGCGGAAGAGAGCTGGAGAAGAGGCACGAGAAGTAAGTGGAGTTGTTGACGGAGGAGTGTGTGGTGTGGCATGTTTTTGACGAAGGTGCATGGGTCTATTTTCATCGAATGTCTTACTAACTCAATTTCTTTGAATGAACAGGAAGAAAGCCACTCGTTCAGCATCTCGAGCATCTGGACAGCGAGAGCCGGATCGAAGCCGCAGCCGCCACAGGGGCCGCAACGAAGAGTCCCGCTCGCCTTCGCGGGACCGACAAAGGGTGGATCGGTTCGAGGAGTATAGCGATGACTCGGACTATGATGATCGGCGCGGAAGTTCCAGGAGGCGAAAGTCGAGCCGCAAGCGGCGCGATTCCGACTATTAACGATTCTTGGCCAACATGGGAGACAGGAAGGGTTGTTTCACTTTTATTATGATTCTGCTTTCCTTTGTCCATGTTGTCTCGAAGCACGCGGCTGCATTACGACTGCGATGATGATCATGAGGTACGATTGATGAGGGATAGAAAAACAGCATCAAGTGTCTGCATCGGTGGTAAAGGCCAGGACAGGGTTTTCATTTTCACCTGGTTCCTCTTTCGTGTTCGGCAGTCTTTCCTGGTAGATGTTTTCAAGTCGGTGGTCGGAACTTGATCAATCGTTCGTTTAGTCTCCTCGGAGTTTGCTCCGACGGCGGTGAGACATTAGGATATTTGGGACAGGGTTGGTGGTAGGAAACGAGTCAGAGAGCGGAGATAGATGCGAACAGTAGTGTAGATTGTAGTGAGCGAGGCTTCAATTACAAGGGATGCGTCCCGTGTGCTGTCACGGCGACCTCAGCTCCCCCCTCCCGGCTTCCAGAAGGTGTAAGTGGCGGCGGCCGTTGTCGAGCCAAGGCCGTTTGAAGCTAAAAAATCGGGGCCACGTGCCTCGCCGTTGCGGCTCGGACTCGCCAAACGGACCGAAGGTTTCTAGAAGACGGCATCGAAGGCGACGATCGACGTCGAGCCCTATGGGAAAGGTATTGCGACAGACAGGCAGGAGGGCTAGTGATGATTGAGACGATGGCTGCTCCCAAGCAATCTATCGGCTGCTCTCTCCCGCTCCCAACAAGCTGCGCTTGGGTAAAAGAGGGCGCAACGCCACTTCCATATTCACCTCACGCCCCTTCTACTTTGCGCAATTGAATCCCCATTGCGCCTTCCACGCGCCTCACTCGCCTCTTGCAGCCAATGCCGCCTTGCCCCGGTTTCTGACTGCCGCACCCATTGCTCGAGGTCCTGCAATTGCCGTGTGTATTACGCCCTCCCACACGCACTCTAACCACCAATTCGCAACCAACATGGCCCCGTCATCCCTCAAAAGGAAATTGTCAAATCCTGGCCATGGTTTGCCCTCAAAGCAACAAGAAATGACCGCCTCTGTTTCGCCATCTACCGCGACTTCCAAGGATGCTGGAACATGCACTTTTCTACAGAAGTTCCCGGCGGAGCTTCGAATCGCTGTCTATGATCACCTTGTTGTCGCCAAGGAACCACTGAAAGGCAGGGTCGCTCGCAAAGACACCCGTTATGGCCTCCATCTGTCCATTTTCCGAGTCAATCGTCAGATCTACCAGGAGGCTAGCGACCTCTTCTACACCCAGAATACCTTTTTTGTCACGAGCTTCCGTGCAGACGAGCAGAAGCCGACCAAGAGCGAGGGAAAGGCCAAGGCCGTTCCCGCAGGCCACCTCGAACCGCCACTCGACCTCAAGCACTGGGCCCGCGTGCGCTATCTGACAGTCGATTTGGTCTACTACCCCAGCAACAACGAAGACGCCAACGGCGACTTCCCACAACAACGCCCCGTCGGAAACGATTGGAAAGGCGCCGCTGACCCCGACGCCCTCGCCTATATCAACAACGTCGTCGCCGTCGTGTCTGCCGCCTCATCGTCTCTCCGCACCTTTGGTCTCGCGGCCATCATCGACGAGTCCTTTTGCGCACGCAAATCGCTCATGTCCTTCTTCGTCTGCGACCGCAGCCGCGACTTTGCCCACGCTCTCGCAGCCCTCGCCCCAGCCGTCACGTCCATGCCCATCCGCTTCGAGTTCCCGGACTGCTATTTCCACATCGATGTAGACCCAGCCTTATTCGTGTCAAAGAGCATCTTGCTGCTGGCCTGCCAGGTCATGTTCTGCCAGAGCCAGGTCCGCGTCGATCGCTTGCTGGTGCAGTTTGAGAATGGCGAGGTGGGAGAGGAGAGCACGGGCGCGGTGGTCAGGACCGATCTTACGCCGTACGTAGGCTCTACGTGGTCTAGGAAACGGTTTTGAGCGTGAGAGCTCGGGGTGTGATATCTAGCGTCAATAGCGGCACTGTGGTTATTATACGGTAAGCGGATGCCAGGCTTTCAATCTCGCAAGGTCTAGTTCTGCATCATGGCAGGTCCACGAAGAGACTATTCGTGGAATGGGTCAAGGGTATGGCGTATGGGTGGTTTCCTTGCGTGTTAGAATTACGGTCTCAAGCATCTTCATGGGCGTACGGTGGGGCACAAGTCTGCCACGGGGAATTGTTAAACTAGTGCATATCAGGGAGTCTGGGTAGCATAGATATCGACACATGACGATGCAATGCATGTGAAGCTGCGAAATATCTGCATATTGGCTGTGTTGAAGAGTGTGGAGCTCAGTACGATTGCATTCTAGCAGCGAATCAATGGCTTGATGCTGAACGAGTGATGAGCACATGATACAAACTTTGGTCAAGCACGCCGAAATTCTCTCACGGCATTCGCGAGCGGCGTCTACAAGCATGCACCGGCTCAAGAAAGATTGCACAAGCACAGTTTGATATGTATATCCATGCATTCGGTTCAGGCAAAGCTACCTGGCAACGCACTAACCAGCCCAAACCAAGACCTAAAAAAGGGAGTCCTTCAAGCTGTGCCGACATCGACGCCATCCGTCGAGCTCACAACGACCTAGAAGTAGGACATGATCACCTTGATCCGCTAGCTCATAGACAAGGAAATGTTATGCAGGGAGGAACAGCCGCTCCAGTCTCCATCTAAAGGAATCCATTCAGAATAGACGTGGTAAACCTAGCCTGAGAGGCTTTGCTCCGTACACATCATTTGGCTCCGATCCAGCTCAGCATTCATCCGCCGCACCGAACTAGTCCAGTTCGAAGGTCTCTCCACTCGCCTCCGCAATTTCGAATTGCTCTTGAAATGTGAGCTCGTCGCTCATCTCCCTACGAGACCTGATTAGAAGCTCTAAACCGCGGCTTTGCTCTGCAGTGAGCGGATTATATGCAGTGGATGATCGAGCACGCTTCTCCGGCTTGACCTCGGGCTCGATGAAAGTGTTCCGCGCCCATAGACAGCGTTTCTTGGCTAAGGAGTCGCGCGAACTGCTGGAGCCGGGTGTGATCGGGCGCGAGGGGGGACTATTGCGGTTCGAGAGCGTCGAGGAAGAACGGCGTGCAAACGGAGCACGAGAGGGCGGTTGTGGCGTTAGGAAGTGGCGGCTGCGGATGGTGGCCGAACCTAAAGAAGTTAGCAAATGCCTCCATCAGCTCTGGTTAGTTTTACATACCATCACCTGTGACACCTGAGGGTTGAGATTGCGCCTCCTTGTAGCTTTCTAGAATGATGTCTAGATCTTCTAAATTGTCTTCTGCGTCAACCAATCTCAAATCGAACGCCTCCAACGTCTTTATGATGCCTCTAAACATCGCCTCAGCCATCCTAGGCGGGTAGGCATTGCCAATCTGTTTAATGGCTTCTGCATTCGACCCAGTGAAAATGGTGCTAGATGGGAACGTCTGGAGCAGAGACAACTCGCGCGCTGTGTACCGACGCGTGCCGCTGAAATGACAATTATCTCCACCACTCGTAGTGATGCAGCCTTTTAGAAGGCTGGTGTGCGGATCGTAGGGTGCCTTGTTCATGCTGTTAAGCTTGGGAGAGTGGTACTCATCGGGCTCAGCAAACTGAGAATTGATGGTATTGATCGAACGCAACGCTTCCCACACCGAGACTTGAGGCTTGAGACCGCTACCGAGCACCCCATGGGTTGGATTTGGGAAGAGCGGGAGTGGTGTGCCTCGCCGGGCCGCAATAATAAGGAGCCGCTTGCGTCGCTGCGGGACACCAAACTTGGACAGGTCTTCGATCTTCCAACGAACGTTGTATCCAGCTTTAAGGATGTCACTAAGCAAAAGACGGAAGTTCCTCTTATGCTCAGCATGCGTGGCGATACCATACGTCTGTTCCAAAGTGGCGACACGGGGTTTGAGGGCCTGAAGAATCGGGCCCACAGTGTATATAGCCTCGTAATTAGCCTGGTCATTTCGGCCTGCTCGCGTGTGTGCTGGAGACCAGTAGCAGCACGGAGGCGACAAGTGTAAAATGTGAACTCGTAGTTGCTTGACCAGTTTCGCCGGCGGAAAGTCGTGAGCGTTCATCTGATAAGTTCCAGCGGCAGGGAAATTCGCTCCGTACGCCAAAATGGCCTTTTCGTCATGGTCCAATCCCCATTTCACTTTCAGTCCAGCCTGGCGTGCGCCTTGCGAAGCTCCTCCAACTCCACAAAAACAATCACCGAATGAATAAGAGAACTTCTTCCCAGGGAGATTTGAGCGTGGCATGTTTCTCCGATTGACAATCACAAAATCGCCATCTATGTCATCATCCAGTAGAATGGATGATTCCCTGGACATGCTGACGCTCGGGGAATCGCGCATGTAATCTTGAGCGTCTAAAGTGCGGCACTCGCGAGCGTATAGATTGCGGCACTCGCCCGCATATTCCTTCCCATTGTCGCTGAGGACACGAATCAGCAGCCATCGGCATGTAAGACGTCCTTGATGGAATACCGTAGCGCGAAGAGTGTCTTTATTGTAGACGGCGAATTCGGGTGGAAATTGGACCGTTCGGAAGCTGAGGAATGGATAGGGTTTGTCCGTTAAGACACACTCTCGCTTTCGTAGAACTTGGTCAACGGGGACCTCCTCCATTCCGGCATCGAAAGGGTCGCCAGCGTCATCTTCGCCGACCTTCAGGATCATGACCAACTCATTGAGCTTCCATTCAAGGATCTGATGCTCGTACTTTGTTCGCCGCATCCTGTAGCCACGTAGAAAATATTCATCGGTTGTCACATTGCGAATAATCATCTTGACGTAGAACAAGTCGCCAGAATGCAAGGTATTTGCAGCTCGCTCCAGAGTATCGTGCAGTTCGACGGTGTCACCGGGCGCGATACTCAGCTCGTACCAATCCTCTTCTACGAAAGGTGGCTGCAGGACATCCTCAACAGGAGACTGCACACGAGTTGACTGATGTTGCCCGTTCTTGTCTTTTGATTTGCCACCTAGGTTGTTCTCGTCCTCGATGTCGATGATTGTGGGGTCCTGCTCGTCATCGAAGTCTGGAAATTCGAAGTCACTTTCTACTGATTCTTGCACATCATCGGAGTCGTCGGAGTCGTCGGAGTCGATGTAGAAAGGGTCTTCGTAGGATCCATAGGACATATTGCGTTGTAAATGAGGGGGTCACCCTCTCTAGAAACTCGGATTCTTTTGCCGCCCAAAGATATGGTGAGAAATTGGTGGTGTGGCTCACTCGTCCTCTTACCCGTGGCTGAACGCATGAAACGGCTGGTTGCCCGCAGTTTTGGAGTGAGAGGAAGCAGCGAGTATCGTACAAAAGGCTACAAGCGAGTTGTAGGGATTGAGTGAGTGAGTTGGAGAGAGCTGGCGTGGAGAAGCGGGAGAAAGGTGGAGGGTAGGTGCCAAGAGCTGGTTGTCGCACAGCAGAGCAAACTTTGAGCGGGGGTTTAACGATATAAGAGGGAAGAGCTAAGATAGGGGCTGGGTAGAGGTGAACGTGAGGGTAGAGGTGAGCGCGAGGATAGAGGTGAGTGCGAGGAGAGGATAGAGGTGAGTGCGAGAATAGAGGTAAAGGTGAAGGCGATAGTTAAATGTTGACTGGGTGGGTTTATAAGACGTGTGTGATAACAGAAGCGCCCTGCTTCCTAGAGCACTACCTTCGCCTCTGCAGTAACATCTGAAAGTCGTCCTCCAGCATGACTTTTTTTAGCTTCCAGGATGGTGATTCTATGTTTACAAGGTCTGTACAGTAGGTCGGCTTCTATTAGCCGTATCCTCACCTGATGGTATTTTCGACAAAGTTCTTCTCCAGTCTGCCTACTTCCCGTCGGAAGGTTTCCACCTCTTGCCAGCAGTCAAGCGGTCTCCTGTCCTTTGTCCGGAGACATGCTACCACATCGTCTTTTGCCTTGTTCAGGCTGGATTCGACCTGGTCCAGCTGCTTTCTGCCTTCCAGCTTCTTCTTTAGCGCCTCGACCTCCTTGGTCACGCTGTCCCTGCTCATGTCGCGTTGTCTCTGCTTCTCTGCGAGTGTCGAGGAAGTGGACGTCGCGTCGCTCAGCTTCTCGGTGAGACTCGGGTCGGATGGCTTCTCGGCTTCGGAGGACAGGCCTTCTGTGAGCTTGGAAAGTTCTTGCTGGCCCCTTTCGCGAAGTTTCTCAAGCTCGGCGGTCAAGCGGTGCTGATACTGGAGCTCGTTTTGTTTGGACCGAGTAGAGTCTGTCTATGCCATCAATTGGTGTTAGACACAGATTCTGTGGCATTGAATGCGTGGGCGAAGGTCACCTGGGTATTTTTTTGTAGAGAGTTTACCACCTCGTTGGAGAAGCGGACGGGCGCATCTCTATGCAGAAATGTTGTCAGCCATGATCCCCCACAGTGTGCCATCCATTGGGCCAGCGGAGCATTACTTACGTCGAGAAGACGTGTTGCGAGACCTCGCCGGCGGGTTTGGAGTTCTCTGCCCCCATTGTTGCTGGTGCGGAGGCGCTGGATGCGGTGCGGGACGGGAGTTGTTGGAGTTGGCAGAAGGAACCCGGACTTGGCGATCCGACCGCATGCGCTAGCCCGAAGGCGGGATAGAGTCATTGGGCGCGTCGACATCTTCTCCACCGCGGACACGCGTGTACACAGAACTATTAACCTCGAAACGCTGAGGCTACTACTGGCCGTTTCTGGCGGCAGCACGTCCTCTGAGTGGTGCCTGCACTCGACTACACCCTTCCTGATCAGCTCGACGCGAATAAGATGCCTCAGTCCTCCATCACCACATGGCTGAAAAAGCCCGCGGCCGTGAAGACATCTGATGTAACCGTCTCGCCAGCACCAGAGATGCCCTCGACTGCGCATTTGGCCCTGGAACCAAAAGAAAAAACAACGGTGGAGACGTGTATCCAGTCTACGCAAGATGCAGGCCCCGATAGTCGAGGCATATCGAGTGGCTTTGCACTTCCGCCCCTTCCCACAAATGTTGAGCTTGTGCCCTTGACCGAAGATCTTATACCCTCTTTTAAACGACTGAACTCTCTGACGCTGCCCGTACCGTATGCAGCGTCGTTTTACCGAGAAACCATGACGGAGCCCCACCACAGCGTCACCCTCATGGCCGTGTGGCATTCTACTCCTCCAACAGATCCACCGTCTTCCGGCGCCGAGAAGCCCCGTCTTGTTGGTGCGATACGATGTCGTATTCTACCTGGCTCGACGCTCTATCTGTCCACCCTGTGCCTTCTCGCACCCTACCGCTCGCACGGCATCGCCACCCATTTGCTACAACGAGTCGTCATCAAAGCCTCGAAAGAACACAGTGTCACAAATATGGCGGCCCATGTCTGGGAGGCTAATGA
Organism: Polyplosphaeria fusca; assembly: GCA_010093805.1. Taxonomy (NCBI): domain Eukaryota; kingdom Fungi; phylum Ascomycota; class Dothideomycetes; order Pleosporales; family Tetraplosphaeriaceae; genus Polyplosphaeria; species Polyplosphaeria fusca. The sequence continues at coordinate 604,742 of ML996098.1, read as the reverse complement.
CGATGGCCTGGAGTGGTACAAGAAGCGCGGTTTCGAGGCTGTTGGCAAGGAGGACCAATATTACTCGAAACTGAAACCTTCTGGCGCTATACTGATGCGCAGAGCAATAGGGGTGGGTGATTTTCTTCGGGAAGGAGATGTCGGATCTCGCCGTAAAGCCTAGCATACGATCTGACGGGTTTCAATGACCCAGACCGCAAGTGGCATCTCTCCTTGCCATCGCCCCAGGTGGTAAGGCGCATGAAAAGCTCTTAGCTACACCCTACTTTGGATTCGTCGTTGTCATCGAAGCAGAGCGGGAGATGGTACAGCCGGGCACAAGGAACAGGATCACCGCACTGTTACAGGGTGCAAAACCAATGCCGTGGATCCGACCAAAGACTAGTACTCTTAGGATGATTGTACAGTTCCAAGGCCCGGACACTGGGTAATGGTGTGATCGAGAACCACGTCAATTAATACCTATTGATTGCAGATGCCAAGCGAAGAGATTGCGATCGCATAATCGGAAATGCCGGCGGTGAGATTACAGAGATTGAGAACATCGAGAAATAGGATGTTGACTAGCTATACAGAGTCTAGCTGTGTGAATTATGACTTCTACCAGCCCTTCATTCTAGTAAGCATAGCTACTAACGGCGACTTTACACACTCCAACACCTGCTTCTTGGGGTTGACTCCGTCCATTTGAGTGCCCTCCTACGTCCGCAATACCGAATCCGAAGCAGCGTAGCATGTTCCTGGCATCTTTTAAAAGAGCCTAGACGCAATGTGACCCCATTGTGGTGTCGACCACTTTACGGGTAAACGGGACGAAGCGATCGATACAAAGATAGCTTTCGCGGAAGCCTACAAAGATTCCCGGTTTTGTTACCGAGATAAGAGGCTTATGCACGTCTTATCACAGTTGCGAGGTAGTGGCTGCGTCACTTCGTCTGTGGGTGTTTCAATAACGAGTTCAGGTTCATCTGGAACCGCCACGTCTGACCAACGCAGCAGCCCTAGAACTATCGTACAACTCAAGGCGCACGCATTGGCCTCGTTGGCTTGAATACGAGCGGCGAGTGTGTGCAATCTATCAATTTGACGGAGATCGGGTCTGCTCCTCGTATTTCACCATCCAGAGCTTCGGTATATAAGCCGCCCAGTTTCAGGATTATCTGAACATCGTGAGTCCGTAATATAGCTACCATAATTTTGACAAAAGTACGTTATGATGAAGTCGTTCGCGCTACTCTTGGTTGTTTCGACTCTTCTTACGACCTCTCTTGCGGTATGAAGCGATGACCCTCTTGTCCATCTCAAAACTCACTTTTCGACCAAGGCTCCCCAAAACGCCGTCCTCGAAGAGCGTCAACGAGACAAAACCTTCACAGTCACGTGTCTCGGGCCAAAGTGTACAAATTACCCACCGACCACACTCAGCCTGCCTCCCAAATCAACATCCCCGGTCAAGGTATGGGCGTGAGAAGATAGAGCTAGGGGCTGATTTCAGCTGACTTTGGAGTAGCCGACCAAGAGCTCGCAGCGTCCGCAAGACCCCACGAGGACGCAAACAGAAGAGGTAGGCCCGAGCAGCACGAGATGCCCGGTGCCCCTGTATTATAAATGCGGGGGATATGATGACGGGAAGCCATGGACAGGATGTACAAAGTGTGTGGCCGGAGCGAAGTGCGTCTGGCAGAATGGTACGTTTTACTCGAATTTTCCAATTAGTGCCACAGAAGACAGTGAGAGGTACTCGCAAAGAGCATTGACTGATTTTTGCAGACTATTACTATCAATGTGTTGCCGAAGACAGTGTCGGCAGCAGGAAGTATTGATCAAGAAGAACGTGTTCTCTTCCACGCGCCTAACATCAGGGTGTTCCACTAATATTTGGTAAGTACAGGCAAACAGCGAGTGTTTAGAAGAATACATCACGCCTCAGATATTGACAAATCTATGCATTCAGAAGCTTTATTGGTTCATTATGTTTGTTGCGACTTATGCCGAAATGCACGATACCGAGAATCATGAACGGGCGGCAAGTGATGTTTTGCTCGTGCGTTGTATTTTGTTGGAAATTGTCTAGTAATTTTACAAGTAAAGGAAACGATATGTTTCCTAATTGGAATACTCTTGGAGGTCATCTTCACAAACCATCACAAGAGTACAGACATGTCGGGGTCAATATGCCCATAGTTCCTCTGAATCCCAACCTTGAATCTATTTTTCTGGTCGCCAAAAACGCACACGTAATCTCAACGAAGCAGCACTATACGGAAATATGATTTGTATGCTATGCTACTATGTGTTTAATGGGACGCAGCTCCGAGCAGGCTAATAGCTCCTCCTCTCATCGTTCTTAGAAGATGGAGACGCTGCGCTTAATCTGGTCACGTCTGCACCGCAGGACATGATTTCCTTCGATGTCGACTTGACTCAACCTATCTGGACAAACATGCAGCGATAGTCGCTTTATCGTACGAAACCTCCTTGTGACGAACTACCCTAAGCATTAATAGAAAACTATCGTAGAATTATTCCGGTTCGATATTTAATGACTCGTCCCTAGTGTGACAAGAACCTTTGGATAACTATGTGATTCAAATTTATGCTTTTTGCATGCCTATCGTCCAGGCTTCCTCCCAAAGCTGCATACACAAAAAGTTTCACTGCTCACGATCAGCAGAGGTATCCGTATTCTCACGCTCCAGGTACACAGCGTCCTCTCCATAACCCTCCAGCTTTTTCCGTAATCCCTCATCCACTTCTCCTTTCCTAAACCCAAACCTCCCCCAGAACGCCGCCGTCCCGTACACCGACACAAGCCCCGTCGTTGCATACCCCTTTGCGACAGCAAGCACCTTCTCAAGCCCTTGCTGCGCATACCCCTTCCCCCGCACCTCGGGCAAGATGGCGAGATCATGAACATAGTACTGGTCCACACCTGGAGCAATCTGCCCCAATAGCGCATCCAAAGCTGGCGGATGCCGGCGCTGGATTGGGTGTGAGACGATGTAGCCGCACAGATGGTCGGAGTCGGAAGTGAAAAGGCCCAAACAGCCATCTGGGAAAAGCTTGACGCGCTCTGCGAAGACTTCCGCGCTTTCTGGAAGGTCTGGGTGGATTTTGTCGGCGACGCGGACGAGATCTTTGACTCGGTCAAGGGGCATTGGACGCCAGGTCATTGTGGACTTGACGGAGTCATCTGACTTTGCGGCCTGCATGGTTGATACAGTGGAGATTGGGTGTTGGGCTGGAGCTGATGTGGAAATGCGGAAATACTGCAGGCGGAACACGCTTCGAATTATTTCAGAAACAATGAAGAAGGAGGGGAATACCCCGCAAGAGCTTTGATAGAAGACTGAAGATGATTGGTTGATTGAGTTTGACCACTTTTCGCGTGATATTCGCTGAAAATGGAGAGATAGGCACTTCTGAGAGGCGTGGATAAAAAACATGAAGCAATTGACCTAGAGAAGACCGCCAAGTTGTTACCATCTAGTTGGCTGAAAAGGCGCCGAGTTTGAAAACACGAAACTTCAAGACCTTGCGGGCTTCAGTGCCACATACTGGCGTAATGTACTCTCGCTTCAATTGTCGGGGCACTCTAAAAGCTACTTTTTGTATCCAGAGCCCAAGAACCAGTCGATAGAGGGACATGATCCTCGAAACTAGATCCCTGTCCTTCTATTTCTCAGCCACATCGACGACGAATGCACCACCTAAAAGAATAGCCGGCTCGTCAATGCTATGATGCTCGTAACTGCACGGATGTTAGCACAGCCAGTACATGTTCTTCCACCTTTCCAAGGATCAACTCGAATATCAACTCACCTCAACGTCCCCACACCTCCCGCCTCCAGAATCAAACTCGGATTGTCCTCCAACGGCTTTCCAATCCACCTCGCCGCAAAGCTCCTCAAGATGTGCCCATGGGCCACAATCAACACATCATTCGGCACGCCCTCCTCCCCCTTCCACCCCGACCCCTTCCCAAACCTGCCCTTGTGCCACTTCTCCTTGATCTCAGCAATCAACGCGTCCAGCCGCTGCGTCACATCCTCGGGGCTCTCGCCACCCTCGCACCCGTCGCGCCAAATGTCCCAGTCGGACGGCAGCCCGCGCTCGGCGCGCGAGGAGCGAATCTGGGCCGAGGTGAGGCCCTCGTAGTCGCCGTAGTCCCACTCGCGGATGGCGGGCACGACCTCGATGTGTGCATTTGTGCGGAAGTCGAGGCCCGGGTGCGAGGGGTCGGATTTCCAGGGATAGCGCTCGCGGCAGCCGAGATCGAGGAGCTCGAGGGTGTGCTGGGCGCGGCGGCGGGGGGAGACGTAGCTGGGCTTCTGTCAGTGTGCGTGGTGCATGTCTGGGACAGCGGTGGAGTACATGTGTGCCAGGTTTCCGGGAACGATGAGCCTGTCGTCTCCGACTAGGGCTTTCCCCGTCGCGCGCACTCGCTTCTCGCCGTTGGCGGTCAGGGCCAGCTCCGTGGTGCCTGTATGTCGGCCATTGAGTGACCATTCTGTCTCGCCGTGGCGGACTATGAAGACTCGTGGATCTGGCATGGTTGGAGGTGCGATTGTATCAAGGCAAAAGCAGGCCAGCGCGGCGACTCAAGAAAAGGAGTGAGTGAGTCAAGGGGCGCATAGGTAATGGATCAAGTAACTGCATGTCGGAGCTTGCGGAGTTGCATGTGGTGGAAATGACGGGTTGGGCAATGGAGGGGTAGCTACAACTGAGGTTTGAAGCGCCCCACGTCCCACACGGCCATGTCCAGTCAGCCTTATCCATCACTTGGTCAGCTCTTGGTGCATCTGTCATTCATACCTTTGTATGCCGAGAGCCTAGTCTTGCCAATTGCGGTTGCAATCTACTTTGCTTGGAATTACGACCCGAAACCGAAGCTACATGCCATTCACAAGGATCACTGCATCGGGTTTGTATCGTGTTCCTTCATTTCGACTACCTAAAGGAGTCTCATCGAAGGAACCGTTCCTGCCTTTTGTGTCATAGCCTTGTCTGCGCTACACTATTCCCATCTGTCCTTTTGCGTCGAACGCCTCGTCTCGGGTATCATCTGAAATCGTTTTTATCATAGCCTGTTCATTCTTTGTCGCTCATTTCTCATAGATCATGCCAGCTCTTCAAAGCCCAATTGTTTTGTTATCGTTCTCCGAAACCGTGTACAAACACTGACTAACCAGATCCGTAGAGCCGCTGGTAGTCTGCGGACTTTGCACTGGCCCACCTCTTGAGGTCTGATGCGTTCTTGAGGAACCACAACGCAAGCTCTCGGATGGCGAATGCATTGAGGAGGATGTCACGACCGAATGTTGGGTGGGTGGTCAGAGACTTCTTCGTGAGGTCCTAGAGCAGGCGTGTTAGCGTCTTCATAACCCCAACAAAGGTGAGCGGTGTCCCTTACCCTAGACAGGCTCTCCAAGCTCAACTGCTGCTTCGACAGCTTTCCGCCGCCCGCTGCCTTCTCAACGATCTTAGCGACGTCGATTGCCCGTCCATGAATCATACGGAGAACGTCCAAGTCGCTACGCAGATTATGGCCTATTATGATGGTTTGATTGTCGACGAAACGGTACAGAGCTGCTTTGACTGCTTTCCAGCCTTTGAAGACCTTGTATCCCTCTTTTCGAGCCGCCTCCATGTCTTGATATCCAGAGATACCCGTGGTTGTCGTACGATAATCTTTGACGGCGACGTATGGATCCGTGCAGACGAAGTTGCTCATCAAGATGCGACCAGAGAGCACGTCGACGGCAGCGACCTTGACAACCTCCTGAAGACCGTCGGCTAGGACAACCTTGCTACATGAAAGAGCAATTATTTTGAGCGCTGACGTGACCTCTCCAGTTTGCGGCGAATGCGTGAATTCGGCGGTCGGGTATGCCAGCTGGTGCTCGTCCGTGAACGTTTTTGAGTACGGCACGTACTCGGACTTTTGAAGAGGTTCCGGGAGATGACAGAAGTCGTCGAGCTTGCCCACAACTTCAGACTGACGCTCGACTGTGAGCCGAGCGAAAGCTAAGTCGCTGTACTTGAAGCTGCCGCCTTCATGAATAGTGATGTTAACCTGCAGGACCAAGCGAAGAATCTGAACTTGAATGGTGTCTGCTTGATGAGCGTCGGCTAGAGTAGGAGCCACAATAGGTGACGCCGCAATGGACGGCACCTGGTTCACTGTTAGCTTGCGCCTCTTTTGCGGCGATTTGTTGCTCACCAAGAGCGGATTGGATTTCTTTGCTTGTTCTTTCCTGCTCCTCTCCTGCTCCACAAGCTTTGGAAAGGCGATTAGAGTTCGCCTAGAATCCTGCTCTAGATTCCTCACCGATCGGATTTTGTCTATCACTTCCCTGCTCTTCTGTTGCTCCGCTTTCGGCGGTCCCTCTGGGCTCTTTGGCTGCTCCACTTTCGGCGGTCCCTCTAGGCTCTTTGGCTGCTTCACTTTCAGCGATTCGTCCGAGCTCTTCAGCGGGAGTATCACCTCTGTCACTACTTTCATATACAACTCGTTTTGCTTCTCCTTGGTCATCGACTTGTATTCTTTCTTGATCGCCGGCTGCTCCTCTTCCTTGATCACCAGCTGCTCCTCTTTCTTGACCACCGGCTGATCCTCTTTCTTGACCACCGGCTGATCCTCTTTCTTGATCACAGGCTGATTCTCTTTCTGGACCTTGGGCTTCGCCACGATTGTCTCTGCGGTCTTAGGGCTAAGATGTGCTTGTGAAGCATCAGCTTTGGGCTCTCCAGCGACGAAACCGGATCCAAGAGTAGGTGTGAAGGGCTTATATGGTGTGCAGCCGAGGAAGTGATTGTTGTATGCCGCTGGGCTCCAAAAAGTCTTCTTGCAGATGATGCAGTACTCGCCTCCGCCACTAGCTGTGCTTAGAGGTTCTTGAGTAAAGAGCGAGACTCCGCCAGATGCATGCTGCACGGCCTGATTGGGAGCTGCACCATAGTCAAGGTCGCCGATGTAGTCGTCTTTCGGAAGGTCAGGGTCGCGGTCGCGGTCCTGCTTCACGAAGATGTCTGAGCACTTTGATGGGAACTTGCGGTGCTTCGCCAGGACGTCTTTGGTCGAAAACGTCTTCTTGCAGCCTGCACACTCGAAACCAGTCTCCGTATAGTGACCATTGATCATCTGATGCTTCGCCAGGACGTCCTCGGTCGGAAAGGACTTCTTGCAGCGTGTACACTCGAAGCCAGTCTCCGGGCAGTGACCGGAGATGATCTGATGCTTCTCCATGGCCAATTGGTCATCAAACTTGAAGTTGCATGTGCTGCAGATGCGTGCCTCGCGAACTTGCTCATGGCCGATCATATGCTCCTGTAGCTCGGTTCGGCTGCGGAGCTTCTCCGGGCACAGCGAGCAGTAGAAGGCGGCTGCCTTGTTTTTAGCCATTTTGGCGAAGTTGTCGAGCTCAAGGTCGGCGAAGCACGCGAGCTAGCGAGGATAAGATACTGGAAGAGCACAGGTCCTTGACCTGGCCCTGCCGGAGTGTCAGTGGGCTGAGGGCTGTTGTTGAGGGCTGTGCGTCAAAGAAGATGGTGGGTAGGTGGTGAAGAAAGAAGAGGAAGGCAAGAGCGAGTGGGGCATGAATAAAGCAGGCGCGAGCACGGACCTTTGCGCGTTGTCACGTGTGGCCGCCGTGGCAACGCTCCGGGCGGGTTGCTCCCGCAACGCTGCTCTGAAAGCCGTGAAAGCTGGCGGAGAAGTTCTACCTTGACCCAGGCTGCCAGCTTTTCACCTAATTGATGTAGCAGTCGCAGAAGCACTATTCTCCCTCCTCTACCTAGTGGCACCGGATATCGTTTCTAGGAGCTTCTATATCAACCATAGTCAGTAGGTACTGAGCAATCTACGCCTGTAAATACGTCTCATTTAGCTCTATAGATTCAATACCATCTCATCTGAGCTCTGATGCTGTAGTCCTACAAATATCGCTGTAATGATACCGACCCCTGGAATCACTCAATAGTACGAGTGATCCAATCCGTACTAGACACCTAAAAAGCCTCTCCACTGCTTTTACATACAACACCTTCACCAAATACTCTAATAGCATTCATGCAGATGGTTAGACAACATGCTGAACCATCACTGAAGCCTATCATATGACTCTTATGTCCTTGGACTAAACTCTGAATCAAAACAGCTTTCACTTTCTGCCGTCACGAGCTTATCGATGTCATTCTCTGCGTAGACCAACCGTGCCTTAAGTCTCGAGAATCGAGAGTCGACGACATCTCCGATACTCGTTTAGGCCACTGCGAGAATGGGAGGTATGAATTAATATCCTCATCCATGGAGGGCAGGCCATCTTTAACTACGAACTCATCAAACTGTGATATACCGTCATATGCTCTAGATCCGAACGGTAAAGCAAGCTCGTCAGATCCAGCTCCTCATGCCGTTGGCCCCGTTGGACCGTGAGGTGCAATGACCCACCTTGTGCTCCAAAACTCAAATCCCACAGCACGCCTCGTCTCTTCCCAGAGCACTTCTCTTTGTAGCAGAAGTCTCCGACTCCAAACTTCCAAAATTCTTCCCGCCACAAAGAAGGTCGTACCCAACCGCCTCAATACCAAAAGAACCTTAAAACGCTCAGGGTAAAATGCCCCTCCACCACAATCCATAAAAAGAAATCAACCGCCCAGTGCAGAGATCGCTCCAACCGGCCCGATATAAATATAATTAAAAGGAATTCAAACATCCGCTCTTGCAGTAGGAAAGTGTGGGGAATAAGCTCTGCGACCAGATCACTAAAATTAAGTCGCATAGCTTAAATTCCCTTATACAAATCCGTTTAGAGTTAGATACTTTGAAAAGATCTAGAAAGATTATAGTTTCCCTCTTAGCCCCATTTTGGAAGTTCCGTTGACGCTGGGGGTGGGCACGGACCACACATTCTTACATTCCCCCTTTTCGACATGGGACACACCCCAACCGCCCCCAATGCCAAAAAAATGTAAAAAAAAGAACTCAATCGCCCGGTGTGGGACTCGAACCTGGAGCGCGGTTTAGTGGATGTTGCGCGAGTCGACACCGAGGGGAATCGTACCCACAGCCTTGAGATTAAAAGTCTCACGCCTAATGTGGGGTCAATGCTATGCTCTGAACATAACGAGTAGATGGGAGTTTGCGTACGCTAACCAATTGTGCCAACCGGGCTGGCAGCTGAATTTGACAATTTTCAAACGTTGTAAATTAATAAAGTAACTTTGGACTGTGGGCGAGGCGGAATGCAAGTCTGGCGCTTGTGGATCCCGAGCAGGGCTTAGCGAGAGGAGAGGGAGGGGTGGATGCGTCATAGACCCGTGAGTTGGTTGTGGGGCGGTGAGTGGCGGGGCCTGAGGCAAACCGCGGATGAGGGACAAAGTGAATCGCAGCGCCGACGGGATGGTAAAAGAAATACCGCACGTGTAGAGAAATACACTGAGGAATTCTTCGATTTTGTAGAGAAAATTTAGGCTCTGATGTGGCGCCCATGAATACACCACGAGAGAATGCAAAAGGTCTCACAGACTGCATCATAACATATGCACGCAACCGACTGCTATGGAGAAAGCCAACCAAGTTGATGCAAGAACCTACATGAAGTGTACCACAGATTGCAAACTATACACACATCCGAAAACCATGGGCCATGTACACATCTGGTCGTGCTGCCACCCCTCAATCCGTGTCATCCGCGACCCTGCCCGCAACCAGCGCAATCAGCGCCGCCCCAACACCACTTCCGTCCTTTGCAATCCCGATCCTGACCCTCTTTTCGCCTTCGGTGCCAATCTCCTCGACCTCTCGCAGCGCCTGCCTGACGTGGTCTTCGAAGCCCGGGTAAAACTCGACCAGACTCCCATCCACGCCAATGTCGATAACTTCTTCTTCTGGCACATCTCCTTTGCCCTCCGACTCTACATTGCCGCGTGGCGGGTTGACGCCGTCTTTTTGTTCGGTGGTGGCAGGCTTGAGCCTCCCCGTCTCAATGACAATGGCCGCAATGGCAACTGCGGAGAGGCGCGCTGCACGGCGCCCGATGGCGGCTGCGATTTCGCGGACGGTTTCTGCGTCTTCAGCACTGACGGCGGAGATGCCGTACTCGTTGTCGAGCGTCTGTCGAATAACCCTGTATCCAGGGCTTTGGTCGCCGGCGCAGATGCTCAGGAGACTCGTATCAATGCCCCATTGCTTCATCAGGCCGCTCCCGGGATGGATCTGCGTAGTGCTGTGCACGTCGTTCTGCGCGGAATTCTCGTCTCGGAAAAGGGGGATGTTGGGGTCGTTGTAGAGGCCAAGCAGGGCAAGGCGAAGGATCTCGCCGAGGAACATGCCTGATATGCGCTTCTCGAACATTTGGATGCCGGGGTTGACTGATTTGGCGTCGAGCTCGATGTCGTAAGGGGTGTTCGGGAGCGTGCGCAGCGAGTTGTCGAACGAGCCCCATTCGGTATTGACAATCATGTCCCCGGTCGACTTGTCATACGCACCCACGTCTGCTTTTGACGTGAGCTTTGTGACCTTGTCAAGTTTCTCCACGTAGGCGCCATTTGTTCCCGTGCCGAATATGGCGCCCAGTAATGTGCCGGTCTTGCCAGGCGATGTGTATGATCGGGCCATGAGAGTTCCAACCGTGTCATTGACCAACGCAGCAACTCTCACAGGGAGATGCAGGGCGTCAATCTCCGTCTGGAGAAGAGCGCACACATCCTGTCCTACGGCCTCTTGGATGTCAAAGCCCTTGGTCCATCGCATAAGCAGCCCCTTGTTGATCCCAATCTGCTGTACTGGGAAGGAAAAGGTGAAGCCGAGATTGAATATCTCCTCCTCCTTGTGTTCTCCAGTCTGCCTCCGCCGAAGGTATCCGGTGAAGTGGTCTTCGTGATGGAGCTTGAGGAATTCCTCAATTTGCTTTGCGAGGAAGGAGAAGAGCTCTTTGGACGTCTTCGCGACCATGAGCTCCCGCGGTATGGGGACTTTGCTCTGGGTCAGAGAAAAGGTGGTATTTCCGTGCAGTTGGATTGAGCAGACGCGAAAGTTGGTGCCTCCTAGGTCAACTGCCATGTAGAGACCCTGTTCGGGTGAGTATAGTCACATGCGATCTGGAAGCTGCACACCTTCTCAGTCCCATTCGGCACGGCGGTGACGTATGTGGGGATCTGGCTCAGCTCGGTGCCCTCCTTTTGCAGTCCCTCGTCTGCGCCATGTCAGTGCCTGTCGGTTCGATACAAGTCCCGGACGCACCCATCTCCCGTATGAACTCCTTGACGGCCTTTCGCACCGCATCAGGCCCAAAATCAAACTCATCTGCCACCCGTTTCGCTTCCTGTGCAAGACCCATGCTGCGCTCGGTGTGTGTGTTGAAGGTGCCCGCGAACTCGACTTGTTGTTGCGGCTTGGGGCAGGTCGGTGGGTCTTTAAAAAGGACTGGGCTGCGGAGGGTGAATCCGGGCGATGTAACGCGCCAATGCTGCTTTATTGTGAAAAACTCGAAGACCGTGTGATAGCGGGGCGCAATGAGGGCGACCAGTAGCACCAGCAGAGCGAGGACGAGCAGGCGCGGACTCGAGAGGGCAGACGACGTCGTGGAACCTTGACGAGAGTTTGGCACAAGAGACGTGCCGTGGGTGTAGGCGGCTCTAGTTGGACGCCCGCCAGGTGCGCCTTTCTTGATGGAGCTCAATGCGATGGATGGAGGGGGCTCTCGACAGCCCGTTCCCGTCACGCTCGCTTCAGAGCGGGGTCGAGTGGAGGGGGGGGCTGCTGGCCTATGGAACGCGTCCCAGCTCCGTGTTGAGAGGTGCGTCTCTGCACTCGCTCTAGGCTCGCAGCAGCAGCAGCAGCAGCGACGGCGACAGCAGAGGCATTGGGCATCAATCGGGCAGGCGTGAAAGACGTTGGAGGTGCGAGGGGCGGATCCTGATCAAAGGCAAGACGGCAACGTGACCCTCTAGCGCCACACGGGAAAATGAAACGAGGCTGCAATCTTAGCAAGCCCAGCACGCACACGGATATCGTGAAGGCCCAGACACGGTCCCTTGTCATGGTTCACCGTTACGTCGGCGGCTGAAGGCCCACCGGCCTGGAACGCCACCCATGTCTATGACTCGCACGAGGCTTCACGATGGACTCTGCACACTCTGTAGAGAGAGACCCTCTTTTGTTGCCGCAGCTATGTATGCTTCGCTACGGGATTGCCTCTCTTCCTCTGCTCCTCCCTCCCAAGTCAATAAACTGCTTTTGTTTCCTGTCCAGGAATGATAGTACACGCTCTGCTAGTCGCTCAGCCAACCAACACAGCATTGGGAATACGCTACCAGTCGACGGCATTCGCACGGAAATGCCAAAAGCCAAAAGACATGTGCATGTATCGAAGAAGCTAAACAGGAAACAGGACCCAACCCCACTGAGCTGCCCATGCAAAAAGGTGATTAGCGGGCGCCAGCTGTGAAGAAAGGAGACGTCGCCGCTAGCACGTCTACAGTATGTACGATAAGACCACAAAAGAAACCCGAATGAAACAACCTTGCGCTAAGGTCGGTCTGTGTACGTGCAAAGTGTCCTCCCTAGCCGCCCTCTAATGTTCGTCATTAAGTACTCGCCAGAGAGCGCAGGGCACTCCTGGCGCGTCGTGAAGCCCTTCAACCCGGTCGAGGTGTAAACAAGTCCCATGCCTAGTCGTGTTTGCCGAGAGAAGATGATTAGGACAGTCGGAGCGAATGGATGGTGGTGAATCGCTGCCGTCAACAGCAGGTACAAGGACGGAAAGATGCTCGCTGCCTCGAAACCGCCAACAATGGTCGAACCGGTAGATATTTCGTCAATGTGTCGCTCCGATGGAAAACGTGTGGATGCAAACGCCGAACATACTCCAAGTGGAATGCCGCAGATGCGAAATGAAACAGATCTCCTCTATTACCGAACACCGATCGGAGGACGCGGTCCTAGGCTACTCTGGCTGCTGTGCGCAGAGTTCTCCGAATCTAGTTGAGCGCTGGCGCCGCTGCTACCACTCCCCGCGCTAGCGCTCGCACTTCCAGTCAGACTGCGCACTTGCGGACGAGACTTGGGCGGGTAAAGATTGCTCACCCCGGCGTGTTGCTCAACTTGTTGCGGTGCCACTGCGTTTCCATGTCCAGGAGGGTGTCGTGGGACAGGTTGCCTCATCCCTGGAGGGGACGGGCGGCCGCTTGGTGGCATTCCGTTCGGAGGATAGCCGTTGGGAGGAGACGGCCTGCCCATAGGTCGTGGGCCAGGGCTCAGAGGGTTGCCGGGCGACTGGCTAGTCCGGCGGCTCATGGGAGGGTAAGCCCCGCCGCCATAGCTGCCGCCCTGCTGTAGTTCATCCAGGCGCGCTGCAGTTAGTGAGTTGGCTCGCGATTGCTGCCCCATCTCGCCCCTGTCGACATTGCCATATCGGTTCGACGAATAGCCCAGCAGGGGGTTGTTCATGATCGAATCGTGGAGTCCCGGCACGTCCGACATCATCCTCGTGCTAGTTCGATTCTTATTCAAACCAGGACGTGAGAAGGGATTCCTAGACTTGCTCGGGGGGCCGTAGCCGCCGGGGCCCATGCCCATATCAGGATTCTTGCGAATCTGGCTGGCACTCGGCATTTTGCGGTTGCGACGAGATGTCACACTCATCATGTCAAAATTATCGGGGTCAACCATTGGTCCCGGGCCGCGCGATGCCATTGGGTCAAAAAAGTCGTCGTCATCATCCTCATCAAAGCCAGCCATGGAGGGAGGGGCGGGTGGACGTCGGCCGCGGCGCATGTTTAGTTCTTGTTCTCGAATCTGGAGTTCTTTTTGTCGGAGCATAAGTTCGCGTTCGCGAAGTGCAATATCATTCGAAGGACCATTTTCATATGACCCGTTGGGAGCTCCATCGTCAACCATGTTGTCGTATAGCATCAGATGACTGAACTCCTCAAGGTTATTCTCGTCCATTGAAGGCCGTCGCCGCCCAGGGCCAGGAGGATAGCCATTACCATTCATCTGCCGAGGAGGGTACCCGTTCTGACCAGGTGGAGGCCCTCGACGCATCATTGGAGGGACGCCGTTGATAGAAGGGGCTCTGCTTCCCGGCCTCGGGCCACCTTTCATCGGACCATTGCCGTTGGCCATGGGCGGGCGTGGCAATGGCGCCGACGAGAGTCTTGGAGGAGGTCCCGGTGGCGCTCCATTGGCAGGCGACGGTGCCTGATCCTTCTTGGTGCGATTGACAATGTTGACGTGATGGAGCAGTGCGTAGAGCGTCTCGATGCGCGGCACTGGAATGTTGGACTCCTGGGCAAGCTTTAGTGGTGACCCAAGATAAGTCTCAATCTCCATTGGCCTGTACGCTTGGAAGTCCTGGTACATGGTGCTGTTGTTCTCTTGAGGTAGCGTCATCTTTTGGATAGTAGTCTCCCGAAAGTCTGCGGCGAATGTGCAATCCTGGGCTTTCGCGAGAGACAATAGTTCATCAATCACACCGTTGACCATTGGGCGCACACCGACCTTCTCTAGCAGCTCAGCATGGTTGGGCGTTTCGAAGAAGACGCTCGCCGGCTCGAAGGCAATTGGGCTGGATATCGTTAGTACATGACGATTCAGAACTGTGACAGAGCCACTCACCCTATCATCCGCTCGTACTGCTGCTGGCGTATGTTGGGTGACACCTTGCAATCCACCTGCCCAGAGCTCAATGTCATTGCAAGAGCGTCTGCCATGTCTGACTGAATCTGTGCGGGAATGGAAGGATTCCTGTTCGCAGGACCAACCCAGATATCTGTCGCACCCCTATGCTCAAACTCGCTTGCACCAAGCTGCACAATCTCGGCTCCGGAGACCAGCGAAAGCACGACATTGGTCGGAAATCTCTGCTCGAGGTATGACTCTATCCCTAGACTGTGTGTGGTGTTCATAAGGATGCACGTGTGCTGGGGCGATACGACCGACTCGATGATGTTGGCGATATCGTATACATCGGGCAGGGCCTTGACGCAAAGAAGGACGTAATCGAAAGGCTGCTTTGAAGAATGAGCGGCGTCTTCGGGCGATCGGACAACTGTGGGTGAGGTTAGCTGTGCCCCCGGACTGCTGTTATGCGACATACCAGAGTAAGGTTTGAAGCGCTCATTGCCGTACAGAGCAGACCTGGCGAGGGTTAGCAAGAGAGGCTCGCAGCTGCGGGAAGGAGACGTACTTGAACGATATGCCATACTGGGCGACAGATTCATATCCGGACTTCCACACGAGCGTGACGTCGCAGGCGTTTGTCGCCTGCAACCGCCACGACAGGAACGCCGAGACGGCATTGCCTCCCACTGCGCAGAAACGAGTTAGCAAAAGGAGCGTCAGGTAGTAGAGGGTGCGATGTAATGGGAGAGAGAGGACGGGGTGAGAGTGGCTGGTGCAGCGTCATCACAGGCCGAATGGCGCGGTGACGGGCGCCCAAACGGTGCAATTGTCGTGTGATGAACGGGCAGAGGGGTGAACGCACCTGAGAGAATCCGCAGTCGGGGAACGGCCGGGGCCATGGCGAGAGCTCGTCAGCGGTGGTGTTGTCGGCGGAAGTGGAGGGGAGGAGAGGAGTGCAGCAGGCGGGTGGGTGGAGTGCCAAAAAGATTGGCGTTGCGAGGCCGCGTCGCCAGTCGAGCGCGGTGAGCTCCCCGGCAGCGGCAGTGGCAGCGACACCAGCAGCAACGGCGGCAGCGTGTCTGGGCGGCGGGGGGGAGGGGGCAGCGAGATTATGGATTAAGATAAAGAGCGTGCGGCTGGCCTTCGCAACAGTTCAGTGCGTCGACATGGAACGGGCGAGAGGCAAGAGGCGAGAAAAGAGAGGCGTGGGTGGGAGGGATTGCAAAAGTTGTGTCTCAATGCCACGGTGTGGGAGAGAGGGCTGCAAATGCAAAGCGTGAAGGAGCCACTGGGCAAGGCGCGACAATTGGGGCCGCCGAGAGCGGGTAAGCGCGATCGGGGACGAGTGCCACAGCCCACAGGTGCCACGACGTAGTGGATGCGATGGAGCAAAGCGAGTGGATGCGCGCCGGCCGGAGCGAGGGTGGGGAGGAGTGAGGGCGAGGGCGCGAGAGAGGGAGGAGAGGGAGGGAGGGAGAAGAGAGAGGGTTCAAAATGGCTGGGCAGACGAGCAGAGGACGAGGAAGAACAGGAGCTCGTAGGAGCGTGCTGCGTCTGCTATCTTAAAGCTTGATGGCAAATCTACTGGGTTGCTGTCCTGGCCGTGCTGGGGTCGTGGCCGCCCCCCATCCCCCCCAAACAGGCGCTGGACGAACGGCACCAGCAGAGCTTGCCACCGGCCGTCAGTCAGTGTCAGACGGGAACGGGGCACGCAATTACAAAGGCACAGTATTCAAGCATTAGGCACTGTACATACATGTAGCTGCCGCGCGAAGCTCTCAAGCTCTCCAGCTCTCCCGCCCAGCTCCAACGTCGCGGTCCCAACGGCTGCGCGCGGAGCAAGGTTGGCGCTTGATACGAGGCCTACGCGGCGCGCCAGTGCTATCAACCCGCTCCCGACGTGCCTGCTGGTGGATTGCAAATGCACAACGAGAGCGCGCGCGGCACCCCTGTGCTGCACACTACACTGTGCCTCCCGGCCCATATGGAGATCCGTCGTCGCGCCCTGATGACGCGCCCGTGGTAATTAGAGGGGGTCCTGTACAGTATCGACGTCCATCTCTATCGCGGGTTATTGTTTCGATAGCCCGCTAGCCCGCCGGCCATGCTCGAGTCTTGCGCGCCCGCCCAGCCCTGCGTCACGGCAACACGACTCAGCTTCTTGACGGTGATCGTTCCCCATCGACGGCCGGGGCATGCCTGTCGCCAGAGGGCAATTCATCGCCGTTCGTTGGTCCATGCAGGCAGGCAATGTCCGCTTCCAAGGCGTGCGAACCCCAACGATGGATGTCCATCCCGAAGCAGTTAGCCGCGTCCCAGATACATACCCCAATTTAAATCTCCCACCTGCTCGCTCCTCGAACAGAGTGCGACGGTAAGCAGCCGTTGTAGGTAGACGTCGAGCCATCCGGGCGTGCCGGCAGCCCCTTTTCTGCCTGACGACGCAAAACACTCGTTCCGGACTACCACGTTCAAGAAGACGCACCCGCCGCAGAAGCCCCGGGGTCGGGAGGCGCTCCGGTGAAGGCTCCGTGGGGGAGCGTCTTCGGGTTCATATGATGCACGACATGAACCAAGGTGCAGAGCAGCCGCAATGTTTGAGATACATGCTCGGTGCAGGAGCCTATGGCGGCGGCTCAATAGCGCCCTGCTGCTGTGCCCTCGCCGCGCTCGTTATCGTCGTCAGTCGTCAGTCGTCGGTCAGTCGATCCACTGCACTGCCGGCCTCGCTCTTGCTCGCTCTTGCTCGCTGTTGCGCCCCGCTCCGTGGTTGCAGCTTCCAACTCATCTCTCATCGCTCCTTCCAGGCGCACGTCTTGGCACATGAGTTGCCAATTTCGCCATCCGTACAACAGCCTTCTGTTTCAGTAGAGCAACCGACCTTGATCTCATTCCCTCTTGCACGGCCGCTGCAAGGTGGCGGCGAATCGACATCTGAATGATGTATCCCACGTTTCACATCCGTCGAGCTCGACCTCTCTGCACCGCGCGACCCCTCATCTACCCGCGCCACACACACTCTGACTGATGCAGGAGGCGAATTGCCCTCGATTGCGCTTGCTTGCCATACTTTGGCTCAATCCGGGAAGGACCTGCCGGTGGACATGCTTCCGGGGCCAGCGAACCGAGACCGCAGCTCAGGAACCTTTTGACATTTATGACAGCGGCGAGGTCTCGGGCGGAAATGCCAATGGGCTGTATATCGTACCATGGTCTTCCACCGCTTGCTCCGTACTAAGGTGGGCCATGTTGACGTGTCTCACCCTCCCTTGGACTCACGACCCCTTGAGCCTGCTGCTCCTGTGCATACGCCGAACATGACATTTGCCTTCCATCCTTCCACTATCAACTTGCGCCGAAGGTGAAAAGAGACTTGCAAGGTCGGGGGCGCTTGACCTCCATCACGAGCCCCTAGAATGTCCAAGCTCGTGCGCTGCAGGCTTCAGAAAATCATGGCTGCAGCATGGGAAATTCGAGAAAGCCGCCTTCGACATCGGCCATCCAATCCATTTTCCCACCTCCGAGGATTTGACGATCCGGCAGTTTAGAGAGCATGCCGGCCGGTCTGAAAATAGCTTTTACCAGCCCTAACCACACCCTGGACAACAGCACGTTGCCAACGCGGGCTCGCCCCAGCTTCCCAATGTAGACGTCAAAAGAGTTTCAATTGCCACTTCGCCAGCGACGCGACGCGACTTCTCCAGCCGTCCCGTTTCCAGGCGGCGATAAGGAAAATCATCTTGTCCCAACGCCACTGACTCAATCCAACTCTTCAATTTCCCCAATTGCCAAGCTAGCCACCTCCGGCGTCAGCCTCGTGCACAAACTCAGGTTGACAGCGCCAACCGAACCTCCATGACCAGGAGCCGAAACGCTCTGGCACGTTCCTGAACGTGGCGTTCGCCACTGGGTGTCGCCAGCACTGATTCGCACGGCTTCGAGAAGCGCGGCCCGCAGTCATTGCCGACAGCGGCGAGGCGCTGCAGTCGAGCGATCACTCGAGTCAACACCACTGCATATCAAAGTCGACTTTGGATTCCGAAGACACTGACTTTGGAAGTGATGCGTTGACGCAGGAGTGCAGCAGTCCCTTATCCAAGGACTCGGCATTTGCGCCATCCCGACCAATGGATCATTTCTCTGCGTGCAGACATCAAACAGCACTGACTGCCATCTCTCCGGGTAAAACCCAACCTATACCGCCTTCTATTATTCGCATGCAATATTTGCAAATTCCCAACGTTCCGGATGATCCGAGTGGACAATCCCGCTTCCCCTTTTTCCCTTCAGCGCGCGTGCAATCGATAGTCAATGATCTGACCTGCAGGAACGTGCTGGTCGCGCCTCGATGCGAACGCGATATGATACTATACGATGCGATACGCGCTTCGTACAATGCAGCCATCGAACATCCAGCGTCTTCGTTACTGCCCAAGCGAGATTGGACACGGACGAGACATGCATAGGGGGGGCTACTTAATGGGCAGGCATTGTGCCAACTTCTCAACGGTCCTCGCGGGGCTCAGCGAAACGGCGACAGGCGACTGGTGAGATTGGACTGCAGAGGTTGGATGGAGACATGGTTCAGGGTTTGAGGTGTGGGGTTTCCTCCCACGCAATGAGACCTGTTGGATCCAGGAGGCAAGATGTGAACGAAAAATCGGTTGCTCTGCGAGGAATGCAAAGGGCGAGAAGGTGAGGATAGGCATTGCGAATGCAATGCATGCCGAAGGAGCACGTCTATATCCAGGGCCAACATGTCCCCCGATTCCATGGAAAAGTGAAATGCGATGGCGGTCATCATGGAGATCCTCAATCGATTTTGCCATTGTGCGTTTGTCGTGACATCAACTGTGGCAATTTGAATTGCACTTATACTACATCGTGGCAAGAGCCGCTTTCACATCCATCATCTTGACGCTCTCCTTCCCTTCATCAGCTTAGGCGTATCGTGCTGGCCCAGGAAATGCACAAACGTTTCTCTCGTTCACATCTCCAACGAACACCCCCCAAGTTTCACATTCCTCTGTCTCAAAGCGATCGATCTACTATTCACAGAAAATCCATCAGCATCCCTATCACTCTCCCATCTTCCGCCCCGGCACGAACACTATAGCGCTGTGTTGCTGTAGCAAAGCCCTATTCGAGCAACCCTCGCCCGTGGCACTTGCTAGCAGTGTCCGCCGGAAGTATATGGAGCAAACAAGAGAACGCTCTATAACCCACACACCGTTCCAGCCTCCCTACGCATACCTACCACAACCAACGATCCGTCGAGCCCGGTGATGAGAATGGAACATGGCATATCACATAGTACGGACCTGCCAACATGGCTGAAGGCGCCGTCTGAGACTAGCGAATCGCGCATGCTTTATGTGCTTTTTGGTGGTTCAGCCTTCTGTTAAACCTTCGACGAACATGTCGAGTTCGCCCAGATGCAAGACTTTGCTGCGAAAGGGGAAGACGGGCTCATTCCAGGCAGATGATAGCGCTTCTGGTCTTGCGCCAACACTGAATAGAGTAGCTACCACGGACAACACGAGCCGAGACGAGGAGCAGATACGCAGTCGGACACAACAATCACGCACAGCAACGCACAGCAAGACTTTCAAGCCCGATATCCTTGTTGATTCAAGCCTACTTCATTCCCCACGGGCGTAACCGTCGGCAAAGACAGACGAGCGGCCGCCACTGAGAAGAAAAGGCCACCTTGCTAACTATCCATTCCATGAGGGAGAATCGTGAAACCACCCGGACCCATCCAACGCCTAGCTTCTCTTTTAGAATGGATTTTCCGTGAAGAAAGAGACTTGTCGTGAAGGAACAAAAGCCCCAGCGCGAAAAACTTCCATGTAGACCATTCCTCTCTCATGCCTCATCGCGCTGCAGAACTGTCAGAAACCTGTCAACTTGGCCTCCTGAAGACGCCTGCTGCACGTATCCTCCACTTTACTGGTCCATGTACGTGGATGCATCCACGCCATCGTCGGGGAACTCGGGAAGCTGCACTTGAAAGCGTTGCTCAATCTCCTTGAGGATCTTCTCGTCATCTGCAGTGCTCACGAAGGAAATTGAGAGGCCCTTGGTACCGAAGCGGCCAGCACGACCGACGCGATGAAGATATTGATCGGCGTTGTCCGGCATGTCGTAGTTGATCGCGACATTGATGCGCTCGACGTCGATGCCACGACCGAAGACGTCGGTAGACACGCAGATTCGAGTGTTGAAGTTCTTGAACTCCGTGTAACGCTTGATGCTGTAGACGAGTCAGTTGAGAACCATTACAATCAAGTACGTTAGACATACCGCTCCTCTTGACCGATTCCGGAGTGCACTGCAGTGCTCGGGAAATTGCACTCTCGGAGCAACTTGTCCAGTTCGGTGCAACGAGTTGTGGACTTGACGAAGATAATGACTTGATTGAATTCCAACTTGTCGAGAAGATCGTTCAGCTTGCGGTTCTTCTCGGATTCGTTGAGTTTGGAATAGAACTGCTGTAGACCATGGAGGGTAAGCTTTTTGTCATCATCAATGTAGATCTCGAGAGGAGACCTCATAAACTTCTTGCAAGTTGCACGGATCTCCTTGGAGAGAGTTGCAGAAAACATCATGACCTGCTTGCTAGCAGGGGTTGCCTTGAAGATGCTCTGGACATCATTGCGCATGTCTATAAAGCAAGTCAGTACCATACCAAAAAAGAAAGCTTGGAGAATACTGACCTGGTTGATCCAACATCTTGTCACATTCATCGAGGACGAATTGCTTGAGAGTTGCAAGACGTAATTTCTTGTCGCGAACAAGGGCGTGGACACGACCAGGAGTGCCGACGATGACATGAGGGATGGTATCTTTATTGGCGAGCATGTCGTAGTCCTTCTGGACCGGAGTTCCGCCATATACGACGGCCACCTTGATCTTTGGCAAGAACTTCGTGAATCGGGCGTACTCATTGCGGATCTGGTACGCCAACTCACGTGTGTGGCACAACACCAACGTTGAAACCTCGCCGTCAACCGGGTTCTCCGGGAATTGTTGCAATGTTGCTAGGACGAAGACCGCGGTCTTGCCGAGACCTGACTTGGCCTGACAGAGGACATCGACACCAATCATGGCCTGTGGGATGGCGACTTGCTGAACTACGTGAGGATTATGTCAGAATACGTCTCAAAAGCGGTCGGGATGCGGTGCGGTGGGGGAGGGATCGAAGCGTCCGTCCATCGTCCGACAACCGTAGCCATGTCCAGGCTCTTGACGGGGCGAAATGTTGACATTTCCTTCAGCCGCCGCAAACAGACAACCAGATACATCTTGAAATCTCACTGAGCGTTCTCCGGGACTGTGCAATCCTTAACCCTCCATCCCGCGCATGGGAAATAGCAAAAGGGGCTGTGTTTGCGGCGGCTTCCGGTGATGGTACAAAGACGCAGCAAGGCTAGCGACGACAGCTTCGGTGTAGAGATGAAGGACGCTTCATGCGGGCGGTATGTAGGGCGAGGGGAATGAAACTAACCCTCCGAGGGATGCTCGAATCCACAGTCGGTAATGGCTCGGGTGAGCTCTGACTTGAGGAGAAAATCGTTAAAGCCAGCCGTGTTGATGCCCACGTAGGAGCCCTTTCCCTGGCCGACATTGCCACCGACGCTGAGGTCGCCAACCGGGGCGGCGGCGGCCGAGCCATTAGCAGCCGGGACGGGAGCCTCTGTCGTAGTGATCTCCTCGTCGGAGTAGTCGATGAGATCCTCCTCGTGAGACATGGTGGATGGCTGTTGGAAGAAGGTCGAAGGTGGAGGAGGGGTGTCGCAAAGCTTGAGATGGCGATCAGGCTGCGCTGGGGGCGCAGTGCCGGGATGCGCGGTTCTGTAGAGAAAAGTGTAAGTCTTGTGTCTCGTGGACGCGGCAAGAGCGCAGAGCGAGGCAAATGTGAGGTGCGGATGTTGTGTGGGGTCTGTCGAGAGGGTGACGAGGGGTGGAGGAGGAGGAGGAGCGGCGGTCGAAGTAGAACCTTAAGCTTTGCCAACGCCAAGCAACAAACAAACGGCGCTAGAGCCGAAAGCGGTAAGGCCCCGCGACTTCGCGCTCACGTGTGCAAGCGTCTGCCATTTGCCTTCACTTGCAACGGCCACCACCGGACATGGCCACCGACAAAAAGGGAAAGGGTGTCGCCAACAAACATCTTCATGCCCGGACCACGTTTCTGTACCAGGCTGCCACATACCTCACCCTCCAAGCCAGGAGGCATGAGCCAAGCTGTGCAAAACCTCAGGCTACCACCAGTCAACAAGTAGAAGCATCTCGCCATGATTCTTCCAGCCACGCACCTCCGGGACTTGCCCTCCAGCTAGCATCGCACCTGCGTTCTGTGTCGCGAAAGGGTCAACTGCATCTTTCAACCGACCTCAAGCGTAGCCTGTGCAAGACTTGCAATACCGTGCTCATCCCGGGACACTCTTCAACTCAATCCATTCAGAACAACAGCAAAGGCAACAAAAAGCCGTGGGCAGATGTGCTTGTCATAGAGTGTCATACATGCGGGAGCAGAAAGATACTGCCAGTCGGGGCCAAACGCCAGAGGAAGAAGAGCCAGCGCAGGCAGGACATTTCGGCCGTCACGCCTCTCCATACTGACCCGATGACCACTCCTCTCGCGACTACACCCGCCTCCCACACGGTTACAGAGCAGTCCAAACCTCCAGGCTGAACATCAGCCTTCTCTCATGACTCCCTGCAGGAAGTCTATGACGTCGTCTATCTGCTCAGGCTCCTTCACCCAGTGTCCGTCCCTCCTCGCTCCGCTATACAACTGCTTCTGAGAAAGCATCTCAAGGTTCTGAAAGAGCATACTGAGGTCGTGGCAGTGGGATACATTGACCGGGACGTCCTGTTCAGCATCAGCAATTAAATCTTAAATTCTACCGCCAGGTAGTTCAAACATGCATCAATTCCGTGGCCCAAAAACACCGGTATCTTCTCCAGGCTCTCGTAGAGCGAAACACTTCCGATGAAAGCATTCAACCCCACGATTTCCAGAAATGTATCCTGAAGGCACTCAAAGCGCGACTTGATTGGCCCCTTCTTCCCTACAGCCGCCTGCGCCTCCCGTGTGAAAGGCATCCAAGCACTCAAACCCACGAATCCTCCTAATTTCCCATCGACTACTGCCGCACCTGTGAACAGCGACCACAGTGCCGTAGCCGACCCCTGCGAGAAGCCACCGAGAATAATGCGTCCAGCTTCCCCTGCAAGTCTTTCTACTTCCTCTTCGATCAGCTTTTGGACCATTCGAATACCATTGCGGAGGCCGGCGACTTGCAGATCTTGTCTTCGGCTCAGATCTTCCAAGCAGAACGTATCACACCATGCAGACCGCTCTTCTCTGAAAGTTGTGCAGTATAACTGGCCTGCGTCCGGAAACACCCATCTGACGCCAGGAAGATGGGAGGGTAGATCAGACTGCTTTGACGAACGAAGAGCGAAGAGGTCATTGGCAAATTCTTGAGCGGTACTGCTTCGTCCATGCAGCAGTATCACGGTGTGAGAATGGCCGTCTTTCGATTCGACAACGTATGGTGGTGGGTAGGTCATGGTGGGTCTTTTCTTTGATGAGCTTTTCTCGCTGTTCGTTCGTTAAATCTTTACTTCAGCTTTAGGCAGCGACACTCTTGTTCTATTTTCGTCTACTTCGAAAGCGAGAAATGCGCTACCCCGCACTATTGAGAGCAATTAATTAGTATGCATGCTGAATTCACAAGCCCTTCTGTACATGTTTACATCGCCTAAATACCCTCGAATGCGGGATTGTCTGCCAAATAGTGATGCTGGGCTGCAAAGCTCGTTTTCCATCCTGCGGATACTAATGAAAAAAATTCTTCAACACTATCGGTGAGAGATTCTCAGTATCATGAGACGATAAAAGAACAAGATCAGAAGGACCTTTGAGATGGCGCAATGAAAATGATTCACTAGATGAGTCTGCTACCGGCTAATAACTTGAAGGCTCCTAGGCCGGTAAGAAAACAGTCAATGCCTTCATCCCATGTTTTCTTCTTCGATCATAGACTATGTCTTGATTGTTCATGGCTGTTCTCACCGAAAATTGCCCTGCTTGAAGTCCACAGCTCGATGTAGCCGTTTTCAAGCGATTCAGCATGTACGTACCCTCTCATCACACCTTTTAGATGCGACTGCTATCCGGAGTCGTCGTTGTACCCTTCGCGCACGACCATCTAGAAGCAAGGATAATACTGCATCATCACAGCCACAAGTCGCAACCAAGCAACGTGACAACGTGCATTAGCTCTGCCGTGCACTGCGCCACTGTATCACCAATCGATCTGCACAGCGGTCCCCGGCCCCATGACATCCACCATCAGAGAGGTGGCTACACCGGTGAACAATGACTAGTAACCTGCCTGAAATGGAAACCAGTCAACAGTGCGTTTTCAAGGATCCGTGACTCCCTGATCTAGATTGTTCAAATGTTGGTTCGGCTGAAGTCTACTAGTCCTATCACAGTCGGACAGGACTCGAGGCAAGATACATTATTGGCAGTGCTACGTTGCAGGATACTGCGAATGCTGCCATTAAGTGGCTTTGGGCTCCGGTAGAGGACTAATGCCACTACAGCATCAAGACATACAAGTAAGCAGGCGCCATGGCGTTGGACCCAGGACTCGAGATTAAGCGTGGGTTTCCAAAGCCATGATATCTATTGTTCGGTACTTCGAGGTTGTACCAGGTGTGCAGCTACTTTAGCTCTTCCCAACAACTTTGCATTCTCCCCACCGTTATTCTCTTTGGTTGCTAGTGCCACTCGAGTCGAGGCTTAATATATGACCCTAAGTCATAGTCGGAAGGCTCCACTGCTATCGATACTGCAACTAAACATCCCTGTATCCAGATCATATGGCTAGCTGCTTTAGCGAATTTCAAATGTTGGTACCACATTTTCTACCTGCCCCACACCCATTGATCTGCACATCGAAATACCTGGGACAGTCGCGCGTTTCGAACCTCAGTGCTCCGTTCGTGGCGACGTAGCATTGCCTCAAACCAAGAGTTGATCAATCACTTTGGCATCTGAGAACTTCCCAAAATGTTACCGAAGTGCTCTACAGATGTAAACATATCAATAGCTTCCCTTACACATAGTGCGTCACCAATTAAACCCACCGCACCGCCTCGAAAGAGTAACACTCTCCATCTTATCTCCTTACTACAAACGACTCAGCCTATACCACTATCCCCACACCCCTGAATCAGCTTCCCTGCACGTCCCATCCCACCACAGGAACTCCTCACCAACCTTGGACTTTGAGCAAAGCAAGTGACGCGCGATGACCCGCTGCTGCATAGGGAGCGTACGCATCTTCGCGTCCTGCAGGAGCCATCATATGTTGTACCTCGCTCCGATCATGCACCCGCCCCATCCCTGCCAATCGAATCACGGGAACGCACTCCTGTCCCACAAGCCCATGCCTTAACCATCGAAGCCAATACGCACATGTGCTCTTCCACGGACCTCACGTCTCCATCATTACCCCTCGATTCATCATACGAGCTTTTATCGTCACGGAATTTTAGCCTCGAAGACTGGCGTGGGGGACGACAACATTTGAAATACAGTGTGGCAAGGACCCAGTAACCGTCATCTACAGACGCAACCGTGGCGTCGGCAGCCACCGTAGCTGACACAACGTGTTGCCTTATGCGCCCAACGTCGTCGTTACTCGAAGGCTCGCCTGGGCTGGCAGGAGTCGCGGCGGCGCGTGTGGCACCAGGAGCGTAGTGCGGGCACGTTTTTGATAGGGTCGCCAAAATGCAATGCCCTCACACCACCGACACATTACCATACAAGTCAGTCACAAGGCATAAAACTTATGCATTTGCCGGAGGCCACGCGCAATCGTGTCATTGGATTCCGTCCCGCTTGCTCACTCGCTCGCTCGATACCGCAGCACCGTTGTTTGGATCGAGTATTGGCCACTGACCAACACCTAGGCTAATACCAACACAGACGTAACCAAAACGACTTACAAAAACTGAGGAAGAAATTCTTTCGAGATGCCAATGAAGTGGTACCCGTCGGGCCGTGACCCGATCCCGATCCTGTCCTTGGCCGGTGACCCCCATAACCCTTCCAAAACATTCCCAATACTCCAGCAATCCCGATCTGATATTCCCAGCGGGTAGTCCCGGTGTGTCCAATGTGTGTAGCCCCCCCACCCGAAATATCCAAAATACTCCAAAATCGAGTGCCGGTGATGTGACAGTACGTAACGTCGATGCAAGGACCCGGCGCCGTGCTCTAGTAGTGACAGACGAGAAATTGGAGGCGAATTCAAAGCCCAAAAGGCGCAAGTGCGGCTGAAAGTAATCGATTCAAAGAATATGCCATCCGAATGGAACAAATTGTGAATAACGCCGTGATACGTAGAAGACGTCAAGGTCGTGAAGTCGTGAAGCCGTGAAGCTCGCCGGAATTCGCGATGCTGGAGCAGATGTAGATGGCTTCTTGACTGGCCGGGCGCCTTATCCTAGAAGAACTGCAGCAAGTCAGTAATGAGCATTTGGGACAAGATGCCTAAGAACTCACCCTCCCATTTCCAGTCCTTCATCACCCCCAGCCAATGCAGTCTCCCCTTGACCGTGAATTCCAGGTCTAACAGCTCGGTCCCAGAATCTACGCGCTTCCTGCTCTCTCTCCTCTCTAGCTTCACAGCCGTCGGGCCCGACTGAACCTCGTCAAAGCTGCTGTCAACTGCTCTTCGCTTACTCGCGCCATCGAGCCATGAAAACGGATCGTCAAAATCCATGTCTTCAGACATGGAACTGAAATCCCTCTTCAACGACACGGCTGACGAAACGCTGTCGTTCCGTTCATGTGCGAGCATCTCGGCTGCTTCAGTGTGTGCATCGCGCCGGTTCCACACCTCTTTTGTGACTTCCTGACACTTGTCGATGATGCCGAGCTTCATGCGCGATTGCATCGAGGCCCATCGCTCGAGGACCCAGGTGCGATCTTCAGCATCCATGGCTTCGCAACCCGCGGCCATGAGGGGGTATATCTGCACGATGACGGCGCGGGAACTGGGCTTGACTGTTGCCATTTCGCACATGACCTTTTTGGCGAGGACGGCTGATGTCTCAGACGGTACCTCGGGAATAGCCTGGTGCAGGTAGAGCAGTGTGGCGTATTGGTATGCGCGTGCCGTCTTGATGGAATCGATCGGGGAAGTCGTGTCGTCTTCTGGGTCTTCAATGTGCGAGGGGGGGTCCCATTCCTCGAGTTGTGATTTGAGCTGCATGGCTTGCGAGATGATGCTGGGGCCGTTGCTCTCTGTTCTTCGGACTTTACGAACGAGATTGGCTACGCGGCCGACAATCGGGAACAGAGAGCCAGCGCAGCCCATCAAAGGGTCCAGTTCCCCAGCTGAGCCGCCAAATACGGTCATGGCTTCCGATACCATGTCGAAATCGTTGGAATCATCGTTGTCTGCGGAGGTCAGGCGAGCGATCACGTCCATGTAAATGTAAGTCTTGCAGAGGAACTTCATCCTGTTGAATTCGTCGCCACGAAGTGGTACCTGACTGTGTTCTGTCAGAGCCTTGTTGATCAGTAATTTAGCGCCTTTGATGTGATTGATGCCCGTGCTGATATGTTGGTCCCAGGACTCGGAGAAGGCGAGAACAAGGGTCGTGGAAATGGCTGCATCTACGCGCATATTTTGCAGGCTGTTCGCTAGAGCACGGACTGAGGTCCGCATGTGTTCGATGCCTTGTATCCTTAGTGCGGGTAGATCTTTCGACTGGTGGAAGGAGGTCATGGATGCTATGGCGTGGTAGAGCGGTGGACAGTCTCTTGCGAGCGGCCACACAAGCGTCCGCCAGGGGTTTTCTGTTGGGCCATCTTTCACGGATAAGATTCCACAAGTATCTCGATCGAAACGACGAGTGAGCAGTTCAGGTGAGCCCACTGAGAACAGGGGCTGTGTGAGCATTGGGAAATTTGATTCCGATGACGAGCTGGATGAGCTAGAGGGCGTTGGTGAAGGCATGCGCATGAGCCACGACGACCTCTCGGAAAGAAAATTTCGTGGAACATGCTCTACATCATCGTTATCAATCATGTCCACTGTCGCAGGATCCACTGGCAGCTCCGCCGGGGGCGTGTATCCAGAAGGTAGATATAGAGATTCCGGGTACTGTGACCTGTATTCCGAATACTCCTCGGGTGGCACTGACAGGTCGGTGCCGGGCAGTAAGAGGTCAACCAAGCGTGGTGACTGCCCGGACGATATACTGGATGGAGCCGTGGTTTTGGTGTGTCTTGTATCCACACTCTCCGCCTCAAACATGGTACTCGAGCTTTCGACAGAACCTGGAGCAAATTGATCTAGTGGCGATATCGGTGGAGGGTGCATCATGTACTGCGAGTTCATGGATGTGATGTACGCATCAGGCACCGAAGGGTAAGGAGATTCGATAAAGGGCGATGCTAGGGGGAGGCTGTTTACGACTGATTCAGATGACTGGGGAAGGGGGTAGTGCATCTTGTGAATAGTGGTGTTGTTGATGATGGTGCGGTGGGAGTCGTCGGATCCAGCTGGACTTTCAATTTTGAACAGTGCAGGCGCAGATGTAGGTGGAGACGAGACTGTGCCGGTTAGACGAAGGACATGCAACTTGAACGGGCCAACCTACGCCTCTTCGGCTTCCCAGGCGGCTTGCCCGTGAAGTTGGTCTCCTCGAAGGGGCGCCATTTGAAGTCTTTTTTGTAACCTCCACAGGGAACGCTGCGGCGCGCGCACTGCTGGCAGGTGGGCTTCGTCTCGTCGCATTTGAGACGCTTCGCTTTGCAGGTTATGCAGCCTGGGCGAGCACGGAAGTCAGTATAAGGTAGAGGGCACGCGACAGCTCATCTGGCAAGGACAAGCACGAGAAAGGCAGAGGAGCATACCATTGCGGCTCTTGGACTGCTTGCGTTTTGTGATGCCATTGCTGTCGGATGGCCTGGGCGCATCGGCGGCAGACGGGTCCTTCTTGACCTTGGGCGCTTTCTTGACGGGCGTCTGGGCGGAGCTGGGATCGGATGAATTCAGGAAGAGTGAGGGCGAGGGCGAGGGAATGGTGACGGTCTCGGCCATCGGCGGCGATGGGGCGGGTCGCGTCGTGTCGTCGCCAGCTTAAAGAGAGGTGGAGGCGGAGGAGCAGCGAGGCCTCTTGCAATCCACCAGTCGGCACAGGGCCTGTGTGAAGGGTCTGGCCGGGCTGGGGATGGGAATGAGGTTGTATCTGAAGTGGAGGCGGCGGGCGCTCTGGCCCTCTAGCCCTCTTGCGCGGGCGGGCTACAAGGGCTAGCGCAACACGGCACCTCAGAGGCTCACACGACGCGAATCAGCACTGGCGATATGCGTGGGGTGTGTGGCCTGGTCGGTGTTCCCGACTCCCTGGGGCGCGCCGGTGACATTAATATGCCTTGTGCCTTTGCTTGTCCTCGAGTCCTGGCACACGTGTGGCAGACGGCTCTGCACCAAGCCACCCTCTCCTCGACCCTCTGCCTGCACCACCATCCCGGCATCCCAGCATAACAGCATAACAGTGACATCCACTGATCGGCCCTAACCACCCCTACTCCACTAACGGCCGCTTATTCATCCCCTGGGGGATCTACCTTGTAGCTTCTCCCGCCATCTGGGATCCCGAGACTACCGAGCGCAACGTCAAGCAGGAACTGTTCCCTGGGCGTCAAATGCCTCACCTCCCTCCTTCTCCTACCCTTGTACCGCGAAACCCCAGCGTGAAACACGCCTGCCGGCCCGAAAAGCAAACACGGATGGTGAACACCCCAATTCTTGCCACGCTTGCGCGCCTCCATCCGTGCGCTTATCTCTCCATTCGTCGTCCTCCCTGTCGACATTTCCCACCACGTCGTAAGCCATCATCCATTTGTCCCTCGCTCATCGCTTTGCCCTGTCCCTTTCAAGGCTTTTTACATGCATCGGTCGTGGATAAGCGCTAGCAACCAAGAAATACCTCGGAATTTCCGAGCCCGCCATGCCTTCCGACCGCCCGATTCTTTCCGCTACCCCAATTGTACATGAATTAGTACCTGCATTTTTAGTCTTGGTGGTCTCACTGCACCCCAGGCAAAGGAGGCGAGGCTTGGTGGCCAGCTGCAATCTTGGATCCCTTGGGGCTGGGTAATCGACGACGTTTTCGTCTCAAAGGTGTGACTTCTGTGTAACGGATGCGCCTGGAGCTGCGCATCTAGAACTCAGCAGCGACTCACAAGTATTGAAGATGACTAGTGGGACTTGAATGCTGAGAGGGGTAAAAGACCGCAAGCTGTGGCGTCAAGTATTGACATCTCATCGACTGCCTGATAGTTGCAAAGGTACATAAACCCACTTGTCTCGAAAAAATCTCCAGATCCTCTGTGTGGTAGCTTGCAAACACTAGTGTATGTTGCCTCAATCAAAGCTTTGAGCCCGAGTCCCTAAATATATTTTAGCACCATTGAATTGCACCTGCGCACTCATCTATACCGTGGTTAAAGGATGGTTTCCGTTGGTGGTGCCCGCCGGGTCAAGGTGAACTTACATGTGCTGATGGAAGAAATCCAAGAGAGTCTTGTAGCCATCCTCATAAGCGGTTTTGACTTTCGGGTCCTCGAGCTCAGCGCTACATGGTCAGACTGGTACACCAGGAGCAGGTTGCGCGATGCTTACCGAGCCGCCATCCAGCCATGTAGCTGATCAGGGTACCATTTTACCAGGTGTGGTACCTTCAGACCCTTCTCCCACTTCTCAACGTCCTCCTTGCTCTCATCTCCGCTGGGAAGCATTACATACGGAATCGTGATACCGGGAGCATCGTCACCGGCGACCATGGCGGGGTGGCATGCAGCAGCAACTTTGAAAACAGTGCCTTCCATGGAAGAAAGGTTCACGATCTTGCCGCCCCAACAATATCCAACCACGGCCCACTTTTCAATGCCGTGGCTCTTACCCAGCTCGTTCACGATCTTGGGGATTCGGGGCAGTGTCTTCGGCGGCGCAGCCTTGGTCTGGAAGAACTCGCCCAGCTTCTTGCCCTTCTCTTCGTTGTCCGGGGGGTACCAGGAAATGTCCGCGGGCTCGCCTTCAAAGAAGTCGGGCATGAATACTTGGTAAGGATGCTCTTGGTCCGAGTAGGCAAGGATGTCGGCGCCCTGAAGTGTTTGCTCAAAGAAACCGAAGATGTCGTAGACGACGAGGATGCCCTGCTTGGCTTCTTTGGGCCCGGTCGCATCTTGGAGCAATTGAGTTTAGTTTACAGGCTCATATAGCGGGCAACAAAACTCACAAGTCTTTAGGCCATCGGCAGTAATATAGTCGCCTTTGGTCTTGTAGTCTTTGTTGACAATAGCAGGCAGGTTGCAGCCTACTCAATTGATTGGTTTAGAAGCGCCAATTGCCTTATCGCAACACTCACAAGCTTTGGATTGTGTAGATTCCGTAGACATGTTTGCGTTCCAGCCGAGCCGGTTGAGGTGAGCGATTGGCGAAGGAATTGATGTTTTTCTGGGTGTCAGGAAAGCTGGTGAGAGAACTCGCGGGATTTTCAAAGAATGGAGGATTGGAGTGCAGGCGTACAGACGCCTCATAATCTACGGTGACTTATTTGTCATGCAGGCCTGCGGTGGCTCGCTTTTCTCATGTCGGCCTCGCAGGTGGGGTCAACCTCGCTCGTGATGTCACTGCGGGGTACTCCATCATAGCGTCGGCTGCATATCTTCTGCCCTTGTTCGCAGCTCCAGAGCACATGTCGACGAGTCTTGTTGCTTGGAGCAGTCGCTAAATATACTCTCTATTAGGCCTACAGGCATCGCTTTCTATCAAGTCGTGTTTCTCATTGCCAAACCAAGGCCACTGATGACTAAGCATCCAGGTTGAGATCCTCAAGCAGCTTGTCAATCTTGCCCAGCAGGATCTGGTAATTGATGGCGTCTTGCGCAAATTCGTCACCTGCAATTTCGCCGTCCAGAGTGCGGACGGCGCCTGCAGCCAGCTGTGCTTCAATATCGGGCACATCTTTCTCGCCGAGTCCGAGTTTCTCCATGGCCTCGAGTGGTACTTCGTTGTTCTCCTGAAGTGCCTCGTCCATCATTTCATCGAGCCCGCTATCTTCAAACCGCAGCCGGAATCTCTCCGAGAGATAGTATCGTATGTCGTCGACTAGCTCCACAGTGTCGGTTTCTTGGCGTTCTTTGACCCGCTTGGCCGACTCTTTGACTATGGTCGCAAACTCCGGGTCGTCAATGAAATGCTCCAGCCGCTGAGCCATGTATCGTGCGGCGAACTCTTCTAGTCTCTGCACCCTTGTATCCCACCCAGCTCGAAGAACCTCATAGATATCAATGACCTCATCGGGGTCTGTTTCTCCACGAGGATTCTCAGACTCCACCGTCGAGGTCGAGCCGTTTCCAAGTGTTGAGATTATCATGGCCGCACGTTGCTTTAGCTTCTCAATGAACAATTGGTCTGCCGCGAAGAGCACATCAATGGCAACATCCAAACCAAAGTCGGCATGTTCAGTATACATGAATGTGAGCATCGTTTCGAGAACGGCTGGTGAGCAGTCTAAAGTGACAATCTGAAGATGCGGTGTTTCCTGGGCTTCTTTGAAAGACGAGGCGAACATGGTGAAAAAATACTCTGAACGCAAAAGCATTGCGCGGTGCGCAGGATACAGTATCGATTTTCGAAGCCCTCGATGTCGGGATGGCGATCTCGATTTCATGGGTCCAACTGGGATGCCGTTAAGTGGTCCAAGGGTATTCCGAATAGTGGATGCCCGTGGCGTCGAAACTCCCGACGCTATTGTGTATTCATTGCTCCGGTTCAATTCATATTCGTCACTCTCTTCATCTGCTCGCAAGAGAATATCAGCATAGATTGAGTTGTCTCGATCCCATTGGACATTGTCCACTTTGTCCGAATCTACGACCATCTTGTGCTTCACGACGTTCTCCTGGAACCAAGAATCGAGCTGATCCCGGCCTCGCTCCAGCTCCTCTGTTCGCAACTGTCGCAGCAATCGCCGATCCGACACTTCTGTGATATTCTCGAACAGCCGTGGTATTTCCAATGTCCGACTGATTTTGTCAATTCCATTCAGCACAATCAACTCTTCCTCGTCGCTCAAGCCAAAAGTAGCTGTCCTTAGAGACACTTCTTGAAAGTAGAGATATTGTAAAGCCACAGCCAACGACTGTGCCGGAACGCTGTGTGGCAACTTGAACGATGAGATATCGGGGGCAGCAGCCAGCTTCTTCGCAAAATAGGGCGAGCGAGCGGTCAATATGAATTTGTGCAAGTTGAAGTCTTGATCGTACGTTGCAAGGGTTATATCGCTGGTCTTTGGCGTCGGTCGCGTGAGGAGGGACGTAATGTGAGCGGCGAGAGGCTGCAACGGGCTTGACGATTTCGAGTAGTCGTAGGATAGGAGGAGATTGCGGATTCGGTCATTGAGAGCATTGTAAAGGCAGCGCTCGCCTTGAAAAGTGTCTCGTTCGCATAAGGCGCCATTTTCGAGGAGTAACTGGATTACCTCAAAGTGTCCGCAGAGACTGGCCTTGGTCAACAGTTACTACGGCACGCCAAGGCAGTGAAGTCGGGAGCTGTACCAGAATAAGGGGCGTATAATCGTATCGGTCTCTCGCATTCACATTGACTCCTTTCGATATCATTTCCTGGCACAGCTTCAAGTCGTTGCGGCGACATGCCTCACAGAATACGCGGAAGTCGTCGCTGAGATCGAGAGGGTTGTCTTCCTTCAACCGGCCCGAAGAGATGGCCTGCGCTTCCGTCGCGAGTGCAGCCTCGATCTCGTGCTTTCTGAGGACCATGGTGGCAAGAATAAGAATGTGCAGCGACGTGGGGTTGACATGTCGAGCCCCAGCAATTAATTTGGCGGTTGCCAGCGGCGGAGTTTGCGGCGATAGGCGTGGCGGAGGCGATGCCCGTTCAGTATTAGCGCGCGCGTTGCTCAGCGACGGCCAGTAAACAAGCAACAGGCCCGGTCACACACACCGAAAGGCCTGACTAACCGCTTGCTTGCATCCCACCTCACCACTAACATTGCAGCACTCAGCACAACAGTATACCAGCATACCAACCTCACCCGGATTACTTTCTGTTGCATGTTTTAATATTTTCGCCAGCATGCCTGAGGACGACAAGTACGACGTCCTGGAGAAGATTGGTACGTGACATTCGCAGCGCAATTATCTAAAGCATATACTGACACCTCTATAGGGCATGGCTCTTTCGGTGTCATTCGCAAGGTCAGGCGCAAGCAGGACGGCTATGTGAGTATAGTTGCCCACCCATTGACTCACCTGCTCATCACCACCAGATCCTATGCCGCAAGGAAATATCCTACTCGAAGATGTCGCAGAAGGAGCGCGAGCAACTGCAAGCTGAGCTCTCGATCCTCAAGGAGCTGCGCCACCCAAACATCGTCGCCTACTACGAGCGGGATCACATCAAGGCATCGCAAGACCTTCACCTCTACATGGAATACTGCGGCAATGGAGATCTGGGACGCGTGATACGAGATCTGAGGCAATCAAATAAGCTTGCAGATGAAGAGTTCGTCTGGACCATTTTCGCTCAGATAGTTAGCGCACTCTATCGCTGTCATTATGGGGAAGACGCTCCACCGCCTGGCCGCAATGTTATGGGTCTTGGGGCAAATGCGAAGCCGCGATCCTCAGGCAAGCCTATGATCCTGCACCGCGATCTAAAGCCCGAGAATAGTGAGTATTGCAAGATCCTGCCATGTTGCCGAACTGACCCCCGTAGTATTCCTCGATTCCGACAACTCTGTCAAGCTTGGCGACTTTGGCCTCTCGAAGATCCTCCAGTCTCACGACTTCGC
The DNA here is from genome assembly GCA_010093805.1 of Polyplosphaeria fusca. Lineage (NCBI taxonomy): Eukaryota > Fungi > Ascomycota > Dothideomycetes > Pleosporales > Tetraplosphaeriaceae > Polyplosphaeria > Polyplosphaeria fusca. The sequence continues at coordinate 569,191 of ML996098.1, read as the reverse complement.
ATCAACATACGTTGGCACTCCATTCTACATGTCACCCGAGATCTGCAAAGCCGAGCAGTACACCCTCCACTCCGATATCTGGGCGCTGGGATGCATCATATACGAACTCTGTGCGCGGCAACCACCGTTTAATGCGAAGACACACTTTGAGCTTATCCAGAAGATTAAAATTGGCAAGTACGATGCTATACCATCTGTATACTCGGCAGAGCTTGGCAAGGTCATCCAGAGCTGTCTTCAAGTCTTTCCCCGCAACCGACCAGATACTGCACAGCTGATGAACATGCCGGTCGTCAAGCTGATGCGCAAAGAGCAAGACATTGTCGAATTTGCCCATAAAGAGACGGAGCGAGCCGCAAGCTTAATGAAAGAAGCCCGTGAGAAGATGGCTCAAGCGGAGGCGTATCGAAAAGAGCTTGATAGTAACTTGCGACGAGAATGGGAAGTGAGGGCTACTCTAGAAATTGAGCGTCGAGTCAAGCAGCAAGTCGACGCAAAACTCGAGGAACTAAAAACAATGTTCGAAGAAGAGGTCAATAAGCGGGTTGCGAAGGAGCTCGAGCGGCACCCTGCGAGACTCAGTACATCACCACGACTTGCACCCCGCTCGAGTACACCCACAATGCCGGATGAGACTTCCGACATATTCCCACAGGAATCTGAGCAGCTCACCGCAGGCAAATCGACGAGTACCCTCGGTACTGCGTCAGATTTTCCTAGTAGCACGGATATTTCGACCCTGTCACTCGAAGATTCTGATGAGCCTACTATGAAGCAAGTCCCAGCGAAGAAGCCTGCTCGACAGCCACTCACGCGAGCACGAACCATGTTCGCGAATCCGGTCGCTGCTCCAGTACCTCCTTCTCCCATGGATGTGACAATGCTTGATCCGTCACCTGCACCAGCTACTATTGCCAATCTCTCCCTCTCCCCACGTCGCAATGCCATCGCCCGCGGGAACATATTTACAGCTGCCAGGAAGGGCGCCACCTCATTACAGGAGATTGAGATTCCACCCTCGCCCACGGAGGAAGAATGGAATGGCGATTTTGACGAGGAGGACGAGGACATGCCCATCGTCCCATCCCCAACCCGCGCTCGGTCCGCCTCAGGGACTCGCACCAACAATGAAGACCCCTTCAAGGTTCTCGCAGCAGGCCAAAAACCTCTCTTGAAGCCTTCCCAGCGTCTCGCTGGCGCTCCATCGCTCGTACCGGCTATGAAAGCCCGCCCCGCCTCCGCCGTACCCATCATCGCGACCTCGCCCTCGCGCCCCAAGAAATCCGTGGAAACCGGGTCCCCAGTTCGGAAAATGCCTAACAAGACAACATCAGACGTCACGGGTCTAAAGGGCAAAGGCTTGCGTCATCAAGCGATACGGAACAATGGGGTGCAGGGACGAACGCTAGTAGAGCTGCAACAGGCGAGGGGCATCCCCGTGCAGGCGCTGAGTGAAGATGAAGGCAAGAAAGGTGCCAGGTTGGGATTTGGACTGAGGAGTCCGACGAAGACAAGAAGCGCCGTTGAGTGCGCGCCCGTGTGGGACCCTGATGTCGACGAGATGCCTAGTCCCTTTATCGTGAGGGGAAAGAAGATGGTTAAGTGAGTAATTGGAAATGCGACGACTAAATGCAACCACGCCGGTGCGGAACGATTTGTACACGATGGAATAGGATTCGATGAGAGCGATGACCAAGGATGTGGCTGGATACGTGGTGACGGGAGCACGACGTGGTGCTGTGTCGGATGCGAGCAGGCATCGTCCTATCTTGTCTATTGATCTCTTTCATTTGTCTAACTCTGAACATTTCTTTTTGGCGGCACTTGCGCATTTTTGGCGAAAATATGGATCGGAAGATGGCGTTTAAGCGGTTGGAGGCATGAATTGGATATGTATTCTATATTGCTATATGCAATCATACTTTCAGATTGCTGCTGTGTCTTCGCTGGTGACGTTAACCTTTTATTAGGTATAGCCTGCAGGAGGCTGTGACGCATGTTTCTGCGCTTCGCGGTCTAACACTGGTTTCTCGTGATCGTATTATCATGGGTATCTTCCAAATGTAGAATCCTACACAGGTCATTACTTTTGGTGCCAAATGTCGGCATTCACCACTGCACCCCTCATTTCCGCTCCTCGAGCACCTTTTCCCACTCCTTCCACCGCTGCATCCCCTTCTTGAACAGCACTTTGATGTTCTCCCGATCCACAAGTCCACCGCCACTCTTCTCCACCCTCCTCACCAGCCCCTTCCCCTGAGACCCATCAACAACCACGCACACACTCTCCCTGCACACGCTGTCCTCAAACGCATCCGGATCACTCAGCACCCACTCGACCCCCTCCCCATCCTCGCTCCCCTCAAACACGGCAAACGAACTAGGCACGGGCAATCCCCGCAACCTCAGCCTCGCCGCCTTCTCCGGCTCGTCACTGCACAATATCGTCTCCAATTCCTCGTCCCAGAACGCGTGCGGCAGCAGCGTGGCGCGCAGCGCAGCCAGCATCGCCAACCAGGCACAGTCGAACGCGCTGCCGTCCAGCGCCAGAAACATGGTGTCGATGTACAACACCCAGTACCCCTTCACCTGCACCTCTTGCGCCTCGGCATCCTCATCCGGGTTCGCGGGTGGCGTGTACGCGATGCGCAGATCGGACAGGCGGACCAGGTGCGTGGAGAGAAGCAGCGCGCGCAGCCGCGTGACGAGCGTCTGGGCGAGTGTCGAGGGCGCGGAGCCAGGGATGTGAGCTGGTGTGCTGCCGGTCGAGAGCTCGATGTTCGGGACCAGTAGGCGCAGCTGTTCCATCTCATTCTGTTCTTCTTCCCCGCCTTCGTCGTCGTCGTCTGATGAATCGGCGGTGCTGGAGAGCGAGCCTGAGGAGCTGGCGGCGTCCTCGGCGCGTAGGATCTCGCCCCGGACGCCGCAGACGGCGACCGTGTTGCCCATTCTCACGACGGCGGAGCCGTGTGAGTGGGTTAGGGCGTCGGTGTTTACGCCGATGGGGCGCGTTTCTTGGGCGGTGCGGCCATTGGCTCGGAGGGGCGTGTTGGGCGTTGAGGTCAGGTGGGCTTGGAGGAATGGGTGCGGGGAGAGGGCGGCGAAGATGGGACGTGGGAAGGAGAGGGTTGGGGTCGGTTTGGCGGGCGTAGCTGTTGCCATTGTGGCAATAGGAGCTCGGTTGGAATTCCGGAGAGAGGCGATTGAAGGCTTGAATCTGTGGTGATGTTGGTGACGATGTGGTGTTTGGTGGTTTGGAATTTTTGAGAGCTTTGTCGATAAGCCGAGGCGCGCTAGTGGAGCTTGTTTTAGTGGGGTGGCAGGGGACAGTGCAGGGGACGACAGGTCTCTTCGACACGCATCAGTCAGACTCCAAGAGAACCGACGCAAGATCAAGACCACCATTTGAGTACTGCAGTGTCAGTAAGCATCGCGAGGCCAGCTGAACAGCCTCATTGATGATAACCATCACTGGGCATGAGATGTCTATTTTACTACTCTGAGTCACTATCGTCTCAACATCCTTTTCGATCATGCGCCGATTATCTTCTCGAGGTAGCTCAGCCAGTTCTCTCCTAGACCCCTCAATCAGTCTTTGTTTAATTCTCAATCTGTCCGAACTCACCAAGAACCTTCTTCATTTTCTCTTCGCTCCAGCCTGCCCTTGCCATCGCCAAAGCTAACTCAGCTCTCTCAGCAAGCGGGCCAAGCGGCTTGACGACCTTTTCGCTTCCCCATGGAGTCAGCCTCCTGGCATAGCCCTTATCTTTGTTGCACCAGGCCATGACTTAATTTGCGAGACAAGGTCAGCAAACCACTTGAAGAGAGGGAGAAGCACGCAGCGCGCTACGTACAGTCACTCGGACGACCGTGGCCCTCCGACGAGTCGCTGCCTATCCCGACAAGATCCTCTCCAATTAGCCCGATCACATAATCGAGGGCTTCGACGTAGTCATCGATTGTGCTATCGTTGCCCTTTTTCATATGCGGTCCGAATTGCGACAGTCCGACAAAACCTCCTTTTGCGCCGATCATTTTGATAAGTTCATCCGACTTGTTGCGTGGATGCTCCTTCATACCACATGGAAGGACGTGCGAGAAACAAGGCGGTTTCCCCTCTGGCGCATATTCAATGACATCCCTGGACGTCTTTGGTCCAACATGGCTTAGGTCGCACACGATCCCCAGCTTCGCCATTTCGTCAATAACTTCTCTACCGAATCCGGTCAGGCCGCTGTCATTCAGCTCAGTATACCCTGCGCCAGAGTAGTTCTGCGTGTTGTACGTCAACTGCATCTTGCGGACGCCCAAGTCTCTGAAGACGCGAAGGTAGTCGAGCTTGTCTTCGATACCTGCTGTATTCTGCCAGCTCAGCAAAACTGCCGTCTTGCCAACCGTTTTCGCTTCTCGAATATCTCGAACGTTGTGCGCTTGCATAAGAATGTCCGAATGTTCCTCAAACCACTTTTTCCACTGCACTACATTGGCAATCGAGTCTCGGAAGCCTTCCCAAAGCCCGCATGTGCACGAGACGCCATCAATGCCGCCCTCTCTCCACGCATTGAAAATTTCCGGTGAGAATTTACAAATGTTTAGGCCGTCAAAATGAATGCAGGATGCGTAGATTTCGCGGGCTTCGGATTCGGATACCATGGCGCGCACAGATCCGGTGAGATGTTGTATTATTGACGCCTTCTGGCAGAAGCATGGGCTTAAGAGAATAGCATCGATGACGCGATATTGCGCTATCTCGAAAGATTTTCTCGGAATGGTGCAGTGCGCGAGTGCCGGACACTGCTGCCCCAGTTTTCGTCGGAAACCAAAGTCCGCAGTGGTCTGATAACGGAAACGAGCATCCGCAACACAACACCAAGCACTGCTCTCGACAACTCTCGCGTTTCTTGCCACAGGAAAGCAAGCTTTTGCGGAGCGCAGGTTGCTGCAGAATGAATTCACAACTCAACACCAAGTTTGCTCGCCATCTCGGCATGCATCTACAATGGCGATCCTGACCACCACTACAAGCATCAGCAATCTGGGCAGGCTCTCTCTACTTTCTCCTTAGTCAGATGGCTCGGTAGCGCTGTTGCCTTCATCCTTCAGGGGCCATTTCTTTGCCAAACCCCAAATAACCACTGTAATAATAATCTCCAGCCCAAAGAACATGGCCGCCATTTCATAGCCAATGGGGAAATCTGGAGCATAGGCAGTATCATAAACGAATAACGGAACCCAAGCTTGGAATGTGAAGGCAAAGGCCTCGACGATCCCAATAATAACAATCCTGTGTTCAGCAGATGCTGAACAAACCTCCTGGATCCAGGTAATGATCAGAGCTCCAGCTCCTGTCTCGAGGAATGTCAAGATCCACCCGGCCATCATGGCGGGAGTATTATGATCCGGCCACACAGAGAGGATAATGCAGCCTGTGAGCGCAGGTATACAGGCTCCTATTATGACAGGCCACCGTTTGCCGATTCCATCTGATATCCAAGCGTACGACAGGGTGAAAATTATCTGAGTACCGTATCCAGCTGTCGGAATCAGGTTGACCTCCTCGGTGGTCCATCGCTTCGTCGACTTCAGCCAGACGTTGAAATAACTGTAAATCCGGATACCGAGAACGTGGACGATGAAGATTGCACAGAACATGTACAATTGCCAAGAGCTTAAAATGGAAAGCATTTTCTTCTTGGTAAGCTTCTTGACAGGACGCCTGCCGACGGCCTCCATGCGCGCGATGGCCATATCCTTCTGCTCCCTTTTCAGCCACCGCGCCTTCGAGCTCGTAGGTTGATCTGGGATCGCAAAATATCCATAAATGCCGATTGGGACGCCAATGATTCCTTCGTTCTCATCAGTCATGTCAAGACCCTTTTGGCTAGCTTAACGTACCGTCAAATATGAACAGCCATTGCCATGCAGCAATGCCATGTTTGCCATCCATCTGCAGCAGGCCTGCCTGTAAGTACCCAGAGAACATCTGCGCGGCAGCAGAGGAAGCTTGGAAGATGCAGGCTCGCTTTCCCAGCTCAGCAGGCGTATACCAATTGCCCAACAAGGTCATGATACCCGGATAAGCAGATGCTTCCAACAGGCCGATGAAGAATCTCAATACGAATAGCGTCTTGACATTTTTCGCGGCCGCCATACCCATGACAAGGAATCCCCAGCTCAACTCCAAAGTCGGTAGCCAGATGGACGGACGAATCTTCAGCATCACAAGCTGAGAAGGAATTTGGCCTAGGATATATCCAATATTCCAGTACGTGGTCAAGTAATTGAGGTCGTTGCCCGAGAGGTGCAGATCCTCTTTCATCCCGGACACGTATGCATTGCTGATCTACAGAGCGTCAATACCGACTGTCCAATAGGACTTTCGACTTACATTCGTCTGATCTAAATACTTGACAAAGTACGCGATGCATACATAGGTGAGTATCCAGACTAGGCGCTTCTTAGCAACTGTTCGGTGGACTCGAGTTTATACGTACAATCAATCTTGGCAATGAATGCCCTCTCTTCCGGTGATTTGTCCAACGAGTCCCAAATAATCGCCAAAATCCGCTTGCTCAATGGTGGTTTTTGCGCTACTGCGAGGTCCACTTCCCGGCCGTCAATCGTGACATCACCCTTTTCGAGGCTCTCTTTTGCAGACATCTTGCTGGATTAGAGATATACAAGTGCTCTGTATGTTTGCGCGAGAGACAGTATCAGGGAACTCGAGCAGCAAAGCCAGCTTCTGGGGCGTCCAGTCGACACTTATCGTATCACCTCTTTCGAAGCTACTTGATCACGCAATTCAGCCTAGCCATCTTATCTCGACCCTAAGAAACTTTGGGGCGATGATCCACAGACAAGTCGGTTATTTGCATATTTTCGGAGAAAGAGGATCCATCGGCGTTGAGCGCACTATCGGAGACGATTTGCCGACAGCCTACCAAGACAGTGACCCTAGTATAATATCTCAACGGCAATTGTCTTTGCATTGTCAATCACACAGTTGGAAGCTTGTCGGGTACCTCACGCGCTTATGTGGGATCAATTTTGGACTTTCATTAGAACGAGAGTTAACTAAGTATTTTAGAAAGCAAATATTTGAAGTCGCCAAATCGGCCCTTCTTCCCTTACTGGATCCCTGTTAGGTGTCGTGCCACCCCACTGTGAGCTCGCACGCCATAAATATCGGGACAAGGAGGAACGTTGTTGCTGCAAGATCCCGATCTTGAGAGTGCCTCAACTCGGATTGATGTACATGCTGACATAGACTAAAGATAAGCTCTATACCGAACCAAATCTCGAGATACCAAGACATATAAGCAAGGTCTTCATAATACTACTCAAGATTTCGCAAAGGAAACTACACGAATCGGTTCCAATGGTTGCATCTAGAATGGCCGCGCTCAATCGTATTGAAAAGATAGCAGTCATTGGTGCGGGCCCTGCTGGTCTCACCGCAGCCAAGTATGCCCTCGCTAATTCCTTCATTGCGATGCATCACGTTAAATCGAGCCAGGTATCTGCTAGCCGAAGATGCTTTCACCAAGATTGCAGTCTTCGACCAAAGATCTGAAGTAGGAGGAGTTTGGAACTACTCCTTCACCCCATCAAAGTCGAAGCGATCTGATCTGACTATCCCACGCACAAAGCCTTCACCGCATGTCGAGCAGCCTGTAACTTCCATGTCCCGAGACAGTGGTGAAGTAGGGTTCTGCTTCCCGTCGCCAATCTACGATTTCTTGGAAACAAACATACCGCACACGCTCATGAATTTCTCAGACAAGACATTTTTAGATGGATGTAGCCTGTTCCCGAAGTTTGGAGTGGTAAAGACATATTTGGAAGAGTATGCGGATGACGTTAGACATTTGCTTCGACTTGGCACCCAAATCATCAGTTTAGAGAAAGAGGCTGGGGAGAAGTGGAAGATCTTGAGTCATGATATCAAGACCCAGAGGGATGAGGAAGAAATCTACGATGCGGTTGTGGTTGCCAGCGGCCATTACTCCGACCCGTTCATTCCTGATATCGAGGGGATTCGGGATTTCCACACCCGCCATCCAGAAGTCATTTCGCATTCAAAGTACTATCGCAGACCGGAGGGCTATGCGGGGAAGGTATATCATCATACTCCCATTTCTCCAAAGCCTCACTTTCCACACCACTAACACACAGCAGAAAGTCATCATCATCGGCAATTCAGCCTCAGGGATCGACATATCATCCCAAATCAGCGTCCACACATCCCAAGTCATCGTCTCCGAAAAGGAGAAACCAAGCACCGTCCATAACACGTCGTCTACCATCACCTACATGCCCGAAATCGCCACTTTCCTCCCCGACCAACGCGGGGTACGCTTCACGAACGGCCACACTGAAACAGACATCGACGACATCATCTTCTGCACAGGGTATCAGTACTCGTTCCCGTTCCTACAGACCCTGGATCCTCCGCCCGTGACAGACGGCCAGCGCACACGCTGCACCTACGAACACATTTTCTACTACCCTGCCCCGACACTAGCCTTCCTTACGCTCCCTCAACGCATCGTCCCGTTCCCAGTCGCCGAAGCCCAAGCCGGGTACGTCGCGCGCGTGTTCTCTGGCCGCTGTACCCTTCCTCCGGCATCGGCCATGGCGGCGTGGGAAGCGCGGCGCGTGGAGGAGAAGGGGGACGGCAAGGCGTTTCACAACTTGGCGTTCCCTGCTGATGTAGAGTACATTAATCGCTTGTGCGAGTACAGTATGGAGGCGAGTGTGGTTGAGGGGAAGGGGAAGGGGAAAGTGCCGCCGTACTGGGATGAGGAGAAGAGGTGGGTGAGGGAGAGGTTTCCGGCGATCAAGCAGGCGGTTTTGGCGTTGGGGGAGGAGAAGAGGGGCGGGGTGAAGAGGTTGGAGGATCTGGGGTTTGACTTTGGGGAGTGGAAGAGGGGACAGGGGCGAGGGGGAGAGGAATCGGGGATTGCGGCGGTGAAGGCGCAGGAGCTAGGTGGATGTACGCAAGTGCGTGTCGACGAGGTCGGGACAGAGGTGTGAAGCCAACTCGTTCTATTGAAGATTCGTCCTGGCAGACAGGAGCATAAACGATTACAAAAAATACTTAAGCCCAACCCGCCAACACTGGCGACTTTCTCAAGGGTATATAACGGCGCACATACGTTTCCATCCCCCAAAACCCTCTTTAAACTCGTCCAAACATCTAAATCTATCCGCTCGACAACCCGGCCGTCTGTGGCGCAGCCTTCAAGGTCTGTGGCTCATACTTGGTCTCCTTCAACCACTGCCCTCCATCAACCGTCTTCTGCGCCATCTGGCCCACAAGATAATCCCTGCCCTTGATCATCCAGACCATGATACTCGGCAACTCCCTTCCTCCAAACGCACCCACGCCCTTGGAGGTGCCAATCGGGCAGACCTGGCTCTCCTTGGTATCGGCAGTGTAGTGGCGCTCCGACGTGGCCGCCTTCCCGCTGATGTGGGCCGTGAGGTCGATCTTGAGGTTGGTCAGGGCGACGGGCAGGGCGAGTCCCATGTCAATCACGCCCCCGCGCGTGTACGACCCCGCGTCGCCAATGACATAGACGCGCGGGCCGGCAGCGGGAACGCGCAGCGTCTTGGGGTCCGCGGCGACCTTGCCGCGCTCGTTGAGCCAGGACGGCGGCAGCCACGACGTCTGCGGGTCTCCGCCCGTGCAGTCGAGGTAAATGTCGGCGTCGATGGTCTTGCCGTCGCTCAGCTCGACCTTTGTCTTGCTGCCATCGGGCCCAGCCGTCGCAGACACGACGCGCGTGCTGTACGCAATGTCCACGCCGAGCCGCTTGAGGTACTTGTCCGCCTTTTGCGAGATGGACTCGCGCAGGACGGGCAGCATCTTCTTCTCGGCGCTCACGAGAGTGACCTTGGCCTTTGGGTTCTTGGGCGCCGAGGCAAAGAGGCCTGGCTTGCCGTTCAGCGCTTCGGCGATCTCGCCAGCCGTTTCCACGCCCACGGGTCCCGCGCCGCCAATGACGATTGTCTTTGCGCTCGGGAGCAGCTTTTGGAAGGCGTCGTACGAAGATGTAAGGCTGGCGGCGTCGGTGGTCTGGGTGAAGAGGGGTGAGTGGGTTGCCATGCCCGTTGCGATTATCAGGGCCGTGTAGGGGATTTGCTGTTGTTCGCCGGATGCCGTGGTGATGGAGACGGACTGGGCCGCGCTGTCGACGCTGGTGGCGGTGCCCAGGACGAAGTTGAATGATTTTCCGTAGCTCTTGAAGCCGGGCTCAATGGGGTACAGGATTTTGCTCGCTGGCATGAGCGTCTTGCTCACGACGGCGCGGGGCGCGGCGATGCGCCAGAAAAAGTCTTTGGAGGGATTGACCAGTGTGACCGTGTACGTCTTGCCATCTGTCTTGGGAAGCGCGGGAACGACGTGCTTCAGGGCATAGTGGGCGGCGCCAATGCCAGCGAAGGAGGCGCCGATGATGAGAATATTCTCTGACATGGTTGCTCAAACTGAGAATGGGGTATCAAAGTGAAAAGTCAAGGAGAGGCACAGATGGCGCTGGTGGCGTGTCCGCGCTTTAGACTGTTGTGTGGGGAGAATCAACAAGAAGTCTGACCTTGTTCGTACCTATGGGAGATATATGACATTACGGCCCCTTTTCGCAGCGCCGCAGTTCGGTCCCCGAGAGATTTGGAGCTATGGCCATGCCGCCATGGCAGGCTCTCTGGGCGGAATAGCGTGATGGCGGCGCGACATTACAAAGGTAGCGCCCGAAGCCCCGAGGCTGACCAAACGGCTTCGGGGTCGGAGGCTCCACGTGCAACCGTTGGCAATGCATGTGCACACCACGAAAGCTAGCATGTGCATCAATCAATCAATCAATCTCAATCGCCACAAATTGTTCCACCCAGACCGGCCCACGCTCTGCCTTTGTATTCTTCGTGAACTGCTGCAAGTTGCCGAGATGGAGCTCTGGCCACCGCACAGTCCCGCGGACCTTTTCCCTCCCTCTCGCGGCGCGGGCCGCCCGGTGCGCTTCTACGGCCACCCATGTCGCTCGCGAGAGCCTGCTCAGTGAGCCAACATCACGGCATTGATTACGCTGGTCGCGCATGTGCTGGGACTTGTTCCATTCCATCTGACCAAAGGAAGAAACGCCAGCCCGGAAAACATGCTATAAGATGGTCCGCCGAGACTGCCCAGAGATGATGAGCCTGTTTCCGTCTGCACTCTTCGTGTACTTCTCATACGTGAAGCCCCATCTCCAGCAATTCATGGTTTGATCGATCCAGCCACCCACGAGCTCACGAGTGCAACCTACATGCATACGTCTACTCGACGTCTGCCTTGTTCGAATCGAAGTTCTCGCCGGCGACGAGGTCGGGGATGTCGTCATCATCATCGTCGTCCTTCTTCTCGCCGTCCTCGCCCTTCTCCTTCTGCATGCTCTGATAGCTCTCGGCTAGCTTGCGGAGCGAGGCCAGTGAGTCGGGGCCGAGCTGGTTGAGGATGCCGGGGACGAGCTCGGTGAGCTCCTTGTCCTCGCCGTTGCCGTAGATGGCGAAAGTGTTGGCGGGTACTGAGGCGTGTACTGCCACGGGTTAGCACGCTTCCAGCGAATCCTGATGTGAGGTTTAACGGAAGCACTTTGGGTGCTCGAGTTGTGCACCGCCACTGCTGCTTTCACAAACCCACGTCTACCACAGTATATCAGGAGCGTACTCACCCTTTGGTGCGGAGAAGTGGATGACGTTGCCGTCGCTCTTGAACATGTTCACTTCTTCGATTGCTTGAATGGGCTGCACGTTCAGCTTCTTGAGCGCCGTCTGGAGCTTCTTGTCGTCGGTGCCGGCGCTCTTGTGGACCTTCTTCACTTTCCTGCGGGGAGTGCCCTTGCCGCTATATCACGCCATTAGCCCAATTGTCCTGTTGTCATCTCCGAAGCTCCCGAGTGTGGCTGATCTCAACACGCCGTGCCTATCTCTCATATTGACCTTCTGCGGTTGCGGGGTACACGGCTGCGGATGGGCTGGTGGAAGAAATTTGCTTACCCTGTAGACACGCACGTCAGCTCTATCTCAACAATTTAAACGGAAGCATGGCATGCAAAGCTGCGTTGAAACGAGAAATTGAGGGTACGTACCGATGCGGACCTGCGCCTGCATGCGAGCGAGCTTCGCCTGATCCATGATTGCGGGAGAGGAAGCGTGTATAGGGTTTGGGGGAGGCTGCGATAAAACGGTTAGACTGGATTTGCTGGGGAGGTTGTCGCAGGGCGCTCGATAGATCGGAGGGGGCGACAAGGTTATTGTACGCACCTAAACGCGAGGGTGAGTGAAGCTCGGCTTGTGAGGTTGGTGAGGCAGCGATGGCTTCTGCTCGGAGAATCTGCGCCGAAGCCTCCGATTGTGGCCCTCGCTTGTTGACTCGAAATTCCACTTCACTTCCATTCCACCATTCTATGTCACCGTGTACGGGCTTTTATACATATGTGGAAGCGGTTCTGGGTCCCAAATAGTCATTGTATACTAGAGTTGTTCCCAGACAAGATTGCTGCCGGTACAGTCAATTGCGAGCAATGGCCAATCACATGCAAGCAGAATGTTTAGCTCGTCCTTCTCGCAAACATGCTCTCACAAGTTGCAAAAGACGAGTGATCAGTTTATCATATTTTCATTGTTATTGAACCCGCTATGTACAGCCCTCAACGTTCCCTACGGCTCATAGCAGCGCCAGGCCAGCCAAACCAGCAGCGCCGAGGATCCACGATGCCGCAGTCGGGTGCGCCGCAAGACCGGAAGACTGGGAGCCGTTGCTTTCCGTAGGGGATCCACTGCTGGTTTCGTTGGGGTTGCCCTGGATGTTCTCCGAAGTTACCTTGGTGACCGAGTCGTTTTTGCAGTTCGCATTGTACTCGTCGGTAGAGAGAGATTGGTTCGTGAAAGTCACATCGGCGCACTGCATCATAATTAGTTAAGGTTGCTAGATGCCGTGCAATTACAACAAGACAGCATTGCCCGTGATAGGCAGATGTCAAGAAGTACAATGCGAGACAACTTACCTGATACAGGCCACCGCTGGGATCGCCGTTGCTCACAACTTGGATGGTACCATTGGTGCCCGACGAGATGTTCAATCCACTGGGAATGCTGACGCTGCCAAGACAAAAGTTTCCAGGTCCCTCTTCTGCGAAGGTGGGTCGCAAGACGATGTTGTAGTTGTTGCCAGGGTCGTCTCCAAGCGCCAGCAGCACTTTGATGTTTGTCTGGGTGTGGTGAAAGTCTAGTTGAATGGGACCGCCATTGAGGGGGAACTCTGTGCGAGGTTCTTTGACGCTGTCGAAGCCGCCGCAGGGGAAGTTGACCGCCTTCTCATCTTCAAACCCGCGAGCGGTCGGCCAGTTGAGCACAAAGTGTGCTGTGGCGAGAGGAAGAAGGGAAAGGAGGGCGAGGGTATTGGAGAGCATTGTGGACGATGGCGAGGTTCAATGGAATCGAGGAGATTGTTGTAGGGTGCGGGAAGCTGAGCAATGGCTTTGTCCAGGAGGTGCATAGGTAGGGAGTGGAAGTTGAGGGATGACGGCGAGCTGCAGAAGCTGTACCTGGACGCTCTTGCCCTTTATTGAACACAACAGCTACGGCTCCTTTTACCCCCGCCTGCCGCACATTCCGTAGCTTCACGTGGCGGTGGAATGTTGCAAGCCAATATGAGCCTGTTACAGCTTACGGCCAGCCATCTAGACGGGCTCTGGTAGGTGAGGCGTGACATTGGTACCGACGCGCAGGCCGAGGAGCACGGCAACATGTGGCCCTGGTAGGCGTGGAAGACACTCCCAACCCGGCAAAGGGCCGATGCGCAGACCCCACAGCGGCGAGATGCAGAAGGTTGGTGTGAGAGAGATTGAGCTGATTTCAAGCCCGCTGCAGATCTAGCTTCGTTCACGCAGCTAACGACAGGGGTCCCTCGGCACGTACAAGGACCCCGCATCGTCCCTTCCACGCCACACGCCGTGGAAGAGGCGTGTAGACAACATCTACATTAGAGCAACCCAGCCTACGTATTCACCTTCACGTTACAGTCAAGCTTTCGCCCAGCGGCAGTGGCTCTCGATCGTACATGTTCATTACATCTGCAGCTGGAGGAGCGCTGGACCCTGCAGCACTCTATCCCAGCCTTTCAGCTATCTTCCGGGAGTCAACGCCAAGCACGCAAAACTATAGCAAGAGTGCCCAGGAGCCATTTGCCCGATCGTGGATTTCGTAGAGATGAGGATAGCATTAAGTGGTTACATGGCCATAACGCCCTGATTGAACCTGCCAAAGGCGAGCTCGCCCAAGAGGGTGCCTCCAAGTACCGACAGGAAGTAGCCGACGTTGTAGGTCATGACTGCCAACATGCTGTGAAGTCGTTAGACTGCGAGAATGAAGCAGAGGGTCGAGTGGCTTACAGGAGGTATCCAACACCGGCAATGACTGTCATCAGACCAGCTCGTGGGAGATCAACGCTGAAGCGGAAAGGCTGGACGTGTTTGGTGGGCGCCTGCAGCATTCGCACGTTTTCCTGCACTCCATTTGTCGTTAGGATGCCCGTCGTCGAGCTCCCGTCGCCCGCGACCTTCTCTGCTGCCGAAGTCTGGTCCGCAACGACAACATATCTTCGCTTCAAGGCGGTCTCGATGGCTCGCGCCTCCAGATACGACTTTGCTGTGAAGAGGGCGCGGAGAACAACGGCGAGGAGGATGAGGAAAATGCAGGTTCCAGCGTAGGCGCCGGCGCTCGAAGGTGTCCACGATTCCGAGTAGAGAGGCGTGTTTGTTGCAGTGAAGAAGGCCGACATCATTCCGTGACCCGACGATGTTGTTGTCGACCCGCCCATGTCCATGCCGTCCATTGCCATGTCGTGGTCTCCTCCGTGCGCAACCATTGTGAAATATTAATCTTTGTAGTGTCGAACGTGTTGAGGGTGATCAGAGTGGTTGAGGGCGAGTACCGGACTGCGGACCGCAAGTGGGATGGGCCCGACGGTTTATAGGTTGCAGATTTCAAAGATAGGCACGGCTCGCGAATGCACCGTGTTTAGCATGAAGGCATGAGAGAATTGTCTAGGAATGTCAGAGGGACGAGCGCAATTGCGAGGGATTGTGCGACGCCCAAGAAATGACAAGAAAGGACAAGAACGAGATGAAGCATGCGATGTCACGAAGTCGAGGGGCGTCACAAAGGGCGCCCATCCTTGCAGAAGGACCAAGCGCAACCAAGGGCTTGGAAAGTCCGGACGCCGTTTGCAATGGAAAGACGTGGGATGGCGAGCATACAATTGATTTGCTGATAAACTTGCTCAAGTTGAGCACATTATCTCCACTTAGCGTCGGGCACTTGCAGGGGGGCTTTGTGCTTGTTCCGAGCCACACCCCATCTCTTGACCCCACCCCCAGCAGAAGAGCTGATCGTGCTTGCAGTAGCTCGCGCCTGCGTCCCGGGGCCACGGCAGGTGCATGTGAGGATGTAACGTGCGAAGAATGTTCTCTTTCTGCCTCACCTCGCCTGCGCCGTTCTGACTTTCCTTGTTGTCGACCTAATATCCCTATCAACAACACACCATGACCTAGATTTCGCCGCGGAACCTATGTGTAGATGATCTGGATATTGCACACCTTGGCATCGGCAACGTAGACCTAGAGAAGAAGCAATTGACACCCGACCGCCTTCGCTCGACACTCACCCCGTTCGCCTCCAACAACCCACGCATCAGCCACCATGGATATGGGCATGGCAATGGGGAGCATGTCCATGGGAGGCATGCCCCCTCTCATGGCATTTCCCCAGTTCTATTGGGCAGTCGTAGGGAGCGCAATCGGAGTCGCGACGCTCGTCAACATCTACAACCATGTGCTGTACCGGCAAAGGTATGTTGGACTGCATAGCAGTCGCGCATGCTGACCCTCATAGGATGTCGGCTGCAAACTCACGACTGCCCAATCCTGCGAAGCCCAACTCTCCCTTCTTCTTGTTCTCTGCAACCTTGTTTGCTTTGACGCGCGAAGCTTCCAACTACTCTCTGCGGATACCCATCAAGACGCGCCTTGTCAGATTGCCTACCTTCGGCCGGGCCAGTTTGATCCTAGCAAACGTCACTGTTCTGATCGTCCTGTGCTTCTATGGTTTCGACATGGGGGATCGATGGTCGAGAGAGGACATCGGCTACAGGTGTGGTTTCGTAACCATCGGCCAACTTCCTCTCCTTTTTCTTCTCACCGGGAAGAATAATATCATCGGATACTTAACTGGTGTCAGCCATGAACGTCTAAATTGGTTGCACCGCTGGTGCGCGCGATGCCTCCTTCTGACCGCCACCATTCACATGGGGTACTTCTTCGCAGATTGGGCCCCGTACAATTACATCGGAACGCAGTTGAAGGAGAACACTCTCGTCTGGAAGGGCATCGTCGCATGGGCCCTACTGGTCTGGATCGTCTTCAGCTCTATGACGCCAATTCGTGGATGGTCCTACGAGGTCTTCGTTTTGCAGCATCTCATTTCCTTTGCCGTCTTCATCGGTTTCGTCTATATCCATACGCCGGTCGAGGTCCATGGTTATATTTGGGCGCCCGTGGCACTCTTCTGGATCGATCGAGTGATACGAGTCGCGCGCGTGCTGTATGCCAATGTCTCGGCGTTCCATCCCAAGCAAAGGGAAGCTGGTCACATGTCTGGCTTCTGGGCGTGCAAAGCTGAATTTACACCTCTTCCACACAACACGACCCGCATCGTCATTCGTAACCCTCCCATCTCATGGACCCCAGGACAGCACGTCTTCCTGTCGTGCCACTCTATTGTGCCATTGCAGAGCCACCCTTTCACCGTTGCGTCGATTCCAGAAGATGGGCGAATGGAGTTTTTAGTAAAAGCTGAAACGGGGGGCACCAAGCGCTTCTTCAGACACGCCGAGAAATCACACGGACTCCCCGAATCCTCGAGTCGATCATGCACTAAAACAGTCGCAATCGAAGGTCCGTATGGCTGTTTGAGACCACTCCGCCAATTCGATAGTGTTATGCTACTTGCTGGAAGCACTGGTGCCTCCTTCACGATGCCACTCCTGCGGGACATCTTGCAGGGATGGAAGGAGAATGCAGAGTCTAGTTCGAGTTTTTCGCTTCTCAAATCTCCGACCGGTGCAGTAACGCGACACGTACGGTTTGTCTGGGTGGTAAAGAGCAAGGGTCAACTTGGCTGGTTTGCTGAGCAACTCTCGTCTGTCTACGCGGAATTCACAGCCCTCCAAGACAAACTTAGAGACATTAAGCTGGAGGTAACTGTGTACGTCACCTGCGACGATGCCTTCACGGACGAGCACAAGACACTTTTATCAAATGTGACAGCACCAAACCGCGACTTCTTTCCCAAGACAGCACCAGAGCAACATGGTCCTGTCGAGCTTAGGAGCCGAACCATTCCTTTGAAAAAAGATGAGAAATCTCTGAACACTGTTGATGAAGTCAAAGAAATGCCGGTCTCTGCTTCTCTATCTGCAGACCCGAGTGAGGGTGCTTGCGAACCGAGCGGCGTATGCTGCTGTAAAGCAACAGTTGACGAGGGTGCTCCACCAGACACTATAGTACCCTGCTGCTGCGGCGCAAATTCTCGAGATGGTTCTGCTCGTCCAATCTCTCACCTCTCTTCGGCTACTTCCACCGGATCGAAGCAGAAGTTACTCGTCCACCCCTCGATAGCTGTCTTCTCAGGCCGACCCGACCCTCGCACTATCATTCGAAAGTCGCTAGAGCAGGCTTTGGGGGAATCAGCGGTTGTAATTTGCGGTCCGCAGGGACTAGTCGCCGATGTCAAGCAGGACGTCTGTGCATTGAGCGACGAGCGAGCCGTGCACAAAGGAACAGGAGCACAAGGGATTTATCTGCACACGGAGAGCTTTGGATATTGACCACGGAAGTGAAAAGCGTCCCACGAGCAGAGCCGTCTTCATGGCTACAAGAGAAGGCGAAATACCAAGACCCCGAGGGATGAATTTGATCCGACTGACGCCGTCCCATGATGGCGTGGCATCTGGTTCTACCCCGGTTTACACGCATGCAGCCTGCATGCGCGAGCTCGGTGGCAAAACGTGGGAGAATATTCAACGCGGCATCATCAGTATGCTGAAATTCCGTGGCACAGAGTACACTGATCCTTGCATGTACAGGCGTAGGCTCAGCCGAGGACGACAACAAAATTTCGCGCAATGGTGGAAAGAAGTTTTTCGACTTTTCAAGGAGGCGGGAAACAACATGCTAATCGAGGTCGAGTCTTGTAACCCGCAACAGTGTTAAAAGGATCTAGTGACGAGTGGTGGTGTTGCTACTCGATATGGTAGACCCAACGCCGTCGAATAATGAATGCCACATAGAGACACATTCAAGCGGAGAGGACGAGATCGCGACTTCTGGAGAGATTCTGAAACGAGCTTCTGGGAGCATACTATGCGAACTCCTTCGAAGACGATATAAGATCATCACCATTATAGACATACAAGTAACCATTAATGATCAAAATGACCTCTTGATTCAATCTCGTCCCGTATTGTACATGATATGATGCATTCATGATTAGCCGTGAACACTACTTGTTCGTGCATCCATGAATCCCTTCATCCACAACCGCAATTCATCTCATCATCTCGCCATTCCTTATTTGTTCAATTCCTCTGCCCTCTTCTTCAACTCCTCCTTACTCGCCTTGCCCTGCTCTCCAACATTCTCGGACATGCTCGACACGGGTCCCGGGGCCCCCTTGTGTGCCTGGTGGTGCTCGTGCGTCGACGCAGTGCTGTCCTTGCTCTCCTTTGCCACCTGATCGGTGATGTCTACGAAAACCTGTTAGCATGGAGTCTTCGCATATTTCGGGTTAGGCACAGGACAACGTACTTCCGCCCGTGTTCTCTTCGGTAGGGAGGACGGGCATGGTGTATTCTTTTTGTGTCGAACGTTGGCTTTTTAGGAACGCGGGATCGGAGGCGTAGTAGAAGGCTGGGAGCTTCTTTCGGGCCTCGAGGCTTAGTTGCTGGGCGGATTGTTCGAGGTCTTTTTGCGAAGATTCTGCGGATGGAGTGTTTGAAAGGGTAGCAGGATATGGTTTTTGGGCGGCGTATCCGTTGATTAGGTCGAGGAGTGTGGGTGAGATTGGCATGATATACGCCTGAGGGAATGCATACGTAGGCGATGGTGACTGACCGGTGACGTAGGGATGAGAGGGCGCCACATGGATATGGCGGGGTAGGCGCCGAGGGCGAGGGGTGGGGTGAAGTGGAGCTTGCGACGTCTCGTGATTAAAATTTGTGGGAAGATACTAAGACTTGACTTGCTTTTTCTTTGTAGTCTTTCAAAAGGCGTTAATCGTGATGTTGCCAACGCTCATGCTCCAGTCTTCAGGGCAAAAGGATCAGCGAGACGTTCACTGGATTGCTGTTCCGCATGGTGAATAAAGAACATTCAAGCTCTATAATCAACTCAATTCCTTTCTCGTAACTTGGGAGGGCATACACGCCGGGAATAAAAGGCACTGGGCGTTCTGATGCATATGTTCAAATCCTGTGGGATTAACCTGACAATACACTCCGTACATACCGGTATGTTACTATCGGGAACACTGCACGTCCGCAAAGCACCTGCGCACGAGCATACTTTCGAAAATCAAATGACGCCGAACAAGCACATTTCGGTACATATTCTACCCGCAAGAGCTCGATTAATAATAGCACTCGAGAATAGCCTCGGCAAACAAAATTCCAAACAAGGTCATCCCCGAAAAGCTAATCACAGAAGTAATGGGGCAAGCTCTTCGTCGGTAGCCTTTAAGTACACAAGTCGAGACTACAATCTCTTACGGAGCCTGTAGAGCAGTCTTCTTGGTATATAACACGTAACCCCACCATAGCTCATGTGCTTCTGACTATGACGACTCGGGCGCTTCTGTGCATTCCAAGATGACAGAAAGCGAGGTTGATCTATATGGTCGCGCCTTTTTCCTTTGGGCTGAATGCAAATTGCTCATGGTCTTCTTGACTCTCTCGGCCCACGGTGTGCTCCTCTGAATATCCGTGGGGGTTGCATTTATCATGCCCAGTGTGACATCATTAATGGTCCCACCAGAGCCGTTCACAGCCGGAGAGGATACCAGAGTTGAATCCCCCTGGCCACTGTAGCTGCGGATATGGTGATGACTAAAGTCAGAGCGCATTTGACGTGCACGATCTTGACTCGGACCTGGAGTTTCATTTCTGAGCCGAGCCTTTCGAGCCTGGTCAAGTTTTCGGTATCTAGGCCTAGTGGGATCCCGTGTCATAGAGTCCAGCGTTGGAGACATTGTCTGCTGCTTCCCCTTCGGCGACGGCGTTTGCGGTTCTCCTGTAGAGAGTTTCGTTATTTCATCCAGTATGCGTAGTCCTGTGGAAGAGTGTGTCGATGGTCGTGTGTGAGCGTGTGTCGATGGTCGTGTGGGAGTGTATGTCGATGGTCGTTTCGGATTGTATCTCGATGGTACTGTGGATGAATTGCCCACTAGAGCAGTCACTGTATGGACGGTCGATGGAGCCGCAGACGATTGGGTAGACGCTGTGACACGTTGAGGAGCCGCGATAACCTCTAAATTACCACCTTTTTCGAATCGGGGCTCATCGCTTGGTTGTTCGATATCCTCGATTACGAAAGTTTCATCGACAGCGCCGCGGGGGCCCTTTGCTTCGTCGTCCTAGTCTGAAGAGTTTGGAAGTCTTGTTGGCGCTTGGTCGATGTCCTGGCTTTCTGGCTTCTTCCTGTGCTGTACATCGGTCATCTCGTATGCTGTGCCATGGCAAAATTGGCGGGATGTACTTGTTGCTCGATTTTCGGGTGTAGTATCTTCCACAGGCTCTGTTATGCCGGGCGTCTTGTCTGCTGTAGGGCTTGGTCGAGAACGGAAAAGCTGCGACAGGCAGGAACCCATAGCTGATTGAAAGCGAAAGTATAGTGAGGATTGAAGTGCA
Source organism: Polyplosphaeria fusca (assembly GCA_010093805.1). Lineage (NCBI taxonomy): Eukaryota > Fungi > Ascomycota > Dothideomycetes > Pleosporales > Tetraplosphaeriaceae > Polyplosphaeria > Polyplosphaeria fusca. The sequence continues at coordinate 548,193 of ML996098.1, read as the reverse complement.
ATCAAAGAAAAGAATGGTATGGCTAAGCGAGCTGTACCGTAAGAGAGGATATTGCTGTTGAGAGATAGAAGCAATGGAAGCAATGGAAGCTTGGGAAGATGGAAATCAAGCTCGAAAGCTCCTGCAGTGCAGACCATTGTTAATTGCAATCAAGGAGGCACTTCTTTCCCATCCCAGTCCCAGCACCTGCCACGTCCTTCGGTACCGATCGCCTGGACGACATGCACGAGACGCTCAGCTACCCAATCAGTCTCAAATAATTTCTCCTTCTTTACGCTTCCCCAGAAGTCTTTGCTGAGACCTGTTTTGACTGTTCCGGGATGCAGTGCAAGGGCCATTGCTCTGTCTCCGGAAGCGGTTCGTAGGTGGTTATCGAATGTCTTGACGAGCTGATTGACGCCTGCTTTCGATGCGCGATAGCTGTACCACCCACCCAGCTTATTATCAGAAATACTACCAACGCGAGCGGACATGACGGCTGTTGTTGATACCTCGGGCAGGCCTTGATTTGAAGTTGTATCGGCACCTTCGCTAGGGGTCGAATTCTTCTTGGGGAGGAACTGCGAGAAATGCTTGATCATGAGCATAGGACCGAGCGTGTTGGTACGGAAAGTCAAGAGAGCATCAGCTGCGTCAATCTGTGACGGCGATTTCTCAGGAAAGAGCAGCCCTGGTATAATGAAGGCGAGTTGAAGATGGTAGGATTTAGCGGGGAACATGTCCCTGCAGGTCGTTGCTGCATGTGCAATGGATGATTCATCCAGTACATCGACTTTCAGCATGGTCAATCGCCTGTTGTCGACGTCCAAGCCTTTGAGAAGGTCGTCTTGTGTCTTTGCGAGATCTTTGCGTGCTGTGACCACCACAGGCGCGTTGGTCGTGTCGAGGACGCGTCTCGCCAATGCAAGGCCAATGCCTCTCGAGGCAGGCGATATCAGAGTCCACGGTGGCATGTTGCAAAGGTCGCAGGGCTGAAAGCCGATAGCAGCGGAGAAGCAGTTTGATAGCCATGGTGGAGATACGAAATGGGCATGGGAGACGTAATGACGCAGTGACTTGTGGCCGGCAATCGGCTACCCTCTTTGTGGCCTAGCTCAAGATGTCGGGATGAATTCGCACCAGAATTTGATAGGGCACTCAACGTATTTGCATGTCACGATGGTCGCATAAATATCAACAGCCCCATCTTGGGTACTTTCCTACTGTATCTGCGAATGCATATGTTGATGTACTTTCGGTCTGCCATATTTCGCGGTCGTGTCGGGACTAGGCCCCATGAGGTCTAAAGCGAGTCTGCTGGACCGAGGTCTCGTCGTTTCCCAACCACATCTTCACATACGATTCTCTACCCCACACCTCACGACTTGGCTGCGTTCTTCCCCAGACTGGGCATTGAAATTTTTCCAAGGACTGACCAAAGATGCGGGGAGAGCTTCCTCCAATTTTCCGTCCAATATGGGGTACATCTCGGCCAGCTTAGCATTGCCTCGCGCGCTGACAAGCGACTTGAAGGTGCCGGCGCTGCAGTGCCATGCCTCAGAGCTCCATTGCCAAGGGGATCTTCACTTATCCCCGCGGTCCTAGGTTGTCAGTCAAGGTAACCAGACCCTGCCATGGTGCCATTGCCCGGGTGTTGACATCCTGGCCGCTCTTTTGCTTGTAAATCCGAAGGAGATTCGTGCATATATAGTCATGGTTGGGCCATTGGTGTGCGAGATTGTGCTGCAAGCCTAACGAACCATTCGGTCAAGCTCAACTCACCTAAGCTTGACGAACAACACAAGTGACACAGCTTGATCTCAAGGAGCACTCTTGCACATTCACAATGGAGACTAATCCGCCCCTACAAGAAAAGACTGGCGATGTCGAGAAAGTTGAGCGTATATCAATTGATAAAGACAACACGGCAACTGCGTTCATTCCAAATTCCAAGGAAGAAAAAGCACTTGTCAGGAAAGTTGATTGGTTCCTTATGCCCTCGATATGGTTCCTGTATCTTCTCGCCTACATGGACCGTTCGAACATCGGCAACGCTAAAATCGCGGGTATGGAAGACGCCCTCAATCTCTCCGACAAGCAATATGCCCTGGCCATCAACCTCTTTCAAGTCAGCTACATCCTGTTCAGTGTGCCATCTAATATGCTTCTCGCTCGTATGAGACCTAGTATCTACATACCCACCATCGTAGGCTTCACAACTTTATCTTCAGACTAGACATTTTCTGACACCCTGTAGATGTTCCTATGGGGCGTTGTCGTTGCAGCGCTTGCCGCCATCCGCACACCGGGCCAGCTCTGGGGTCTCCGCTTCCTGCTCGGTGCATTCGAGGCCGGTTTCTCCCCTGCTGTCTTTTACATGTTCTCCATGTGGTATCGAAAATCTGAACAAAGCAAAAGGTTCCTCGTCTTCTGGCTTGCGGGCGTCCTGGGAAGTGCATTCGGAGGAATTCTGGCGGGCGCCATTGCGGGTGGTCTGGACGGGGTTCACGGAATCGCTGGATGGAGGTATGTGAATAAATAACATGACCAAAAATCTGGTAGCTAATTCTCAGTAAGATGGCTTTTCATCGTCGAGGGGGTTATTACATGCGGGTGCGCTTTCCTGGCACCGTTCGTCCTCCTGGATTACCCAGCAACCTGCTCGAAACTCACGCCAACCGAGCGTACACTCGCTGTTGCGCGCCAGGAAGATGATGGACTTAATGTCAATGTCGAGCACGAACGCCGAATGCCCATTTTGAAGGCTGTCTTGGCAGCACTTACCACACCAGCGCACTGGATTATTTTCATTGGATTCATGACCGTTGACGGTAGTTTCTCGATTGCCTACTTCTATCCAACACTGGTCAGAGGGCTAGGCTACGACTCCGTCACTGCTCAGTTTATGACAGCTCCGTTATACTTCGTTGCGCTGCCTCTACTTGTCGCAGTCTCGTTCCTCTCAGACAGAAGACCTCAATGGCGCGCCTACTATCTGGCCCTCACGTTGATGATCGGCGCACTCTTCTCTGCGCTCGCAGCGGGTATTACGAACCTCAAAGCACGCTACGTGCTCATGTGCTTCCTCAACATGGGCATTTACTCGACTATACCACTCGCCCTATCATTCGCGTCATCTTCGATGGGAGCCGTGGAACCCGAGGTCCGAGCTGTTGCGCTTGCATGGATGAGTGCATTGGGCAACTTAGCGCAAGTTTATAATAGCTATGTCTGGCCTGATGCAGAGGGACCGAGATATCTCACGGGATTCTGCACCTATGCGGCATTGCTGTTTTTCGGAGCATGTCTGTATGTTGCAGGAGAGCTTTACTTTAGGAAAAAGCCACTGAAGGCTCGAACGTAAGGTGGAGGATTTGGTATATTGGTATTCCTGGACCGCGTTTCTCACCAAGTGCAATAAAAACCTTAGGCCCTACCAGCCAGCTTGGATATGTGAGGGTTAGTGTATGGCTTGAAGATGGGGATCGCAGCAGGAAAATATGCAATATAACCCTATGAATTAGTGTAACAAGTGTACAACGGCGAAGCGATGGGACAGGCCGGAATATCAACTATCGAGAGGCGGACGCACTCGATCACATGCTTTCGCGAAATCACCCTTACCCAAGATAGCAAGCGCTGCCAAGGCCTGGGTTTGGAGCTTTCAGTGATGCGGTGCAGTATGCCCACCAACTCACCCGCCTTACTCAGTACCGCCATGTCAGACAATGCGAAAAAACGCAAGCGACCACCAGAAGATGCTTCCGCTGCGAAGCGCTCTCGCTTTAATATCCCCGCAGCCCGCTCTGCCACCGCGTACCCCTCTGGAGAAGTCAACGTTGCCCGCTTTATGCGCGCCCACGAGAATGAGATCAAGTCTTTAGAGAACTCAATGCGACTAGCCAAAAAGGGCCTCTCGGGGAGAGCCTTTCAAGATGTACCCCGCGATTTACGAAGGAGAACTGGGAGTCACAACCCTCAGCGTGTTCCGAAGAGGTTGCGCCAACAAGCGCGAAGGGAGGCAGAAGAGGACAATACGCCAATTAAGAAAGGCAAAAGTGGTAGCGGTATCGGGAAGAAGGGTACTAAAATGTGGCTGAGGCACGAGAGCATTAAAAAAAAGAAAAAGGCAAAGGAGAAGAGACAGAAGGCTCGGGAGAAGAACAAAGTCACGGCTACGCCTGAAATTGCTGCCCAGATCACGGAACATGCGCAAAGATCTGAGGCCCAAGTGCCAAAGAAAATGAATCAAAGACCGAAGGATTTGACCACTTTAGCTGCACGCGACGGACCGCGCTCTCGATTCCGCACACGCCAGATCCATAAAACATGGTTGCCTACACATCTTTTTCACACCAAACGCGCACGCATAACGCCCCCGAAAGAGCCTTTATGGCGGTTTGCGATTCCACTTTCACCTGCGAACAAGGTATATCGTGCCACCCATCGTTCATCGTCGCAGCGGGGAGCAATCGCGTGGGACATGAGCTACATGTCAACAATCGGCCTTGAAGGGGTAGAGGCTAGTGTATCTGGCTTACTCCGAGCCCTGAATTTTGCAGAGGAACAAGGCAGTAGTTGCTGGAGCAATAAAGGAATGGGCAAGAAATGGCAGAATGGCACTAGGACATGGGAAGGGTGGATCTACGAAAGAGAGGGGAGGCCACTGGCACTCATTGGTCCAGCGACCGTCATATGGAGCGTCCAAGAGCCCGGAAGCACCAAGAGAGAAGCATTCGTTCGGATCCACCCCAGTGGTTTCTTGCGTCTGTGGAATGAAGTCGTCCGAGCTGCCAAAGTGCAGAAACCTGCCGTCGCGGTGGAAGACTTGCGATTCGAGGTTGGGTCCATTGAAATCATGGGACCTGCTGCGACCGAGGTGCTCAGCTCAATCTTGAAACCAACATCTGCGACTAACTGTCCACCCGAGAGTCCGGAGTCGGTCTGGCCAAAACTGGCGTCTGTGACAGACGTAAGAAGTCTACCTGTGAACTCACTGTTTGCATTCCCAGTTTCCGATCCGCGTCTTTGCTATCCTCCGAAAAGCGCCGCCCCTGCAGTCACCGAGGAGTCTCAATCGGAATTATTAGAGACACTGGCGTCTTGGCCAATAGACAACACTCAAAACGCCGCAGAGATATTCAGCCGCAAAGATAGGCTTGCCGCATGCAGATCACTTCCATCTCAACAGTCAATCAATCGCCGAACAGGAGCTGCACCGGTAGGACAGTATCCGGAAACACGGACGACCGATCCTCGGATTCCTATACTTGTTTTCAACTCCATTAAGAGTAACTCCTGGACGGTGCTATTGCCCTGGAAATGTGTAGCTCCGATATGGAGGTGCATAATGCACTACCCCCTTTTCACGGGCGGAAACCCTAGATTTGGTGGTTTGAAGGAGAGGAAACAGGTCGACTTTGAGCGCTCGCATCCGTCATTTCCCTTCGATCACCCGGGGACGGATGGTGGATGGGAATGGGAAATGATGGAGCGGAGTGCGAGAAAAATTGAATGGACGAAGCGGCCAAAAGGGAAGAGGATTGAATGGACAAGCATTGACTTGGGAAGCGGCAGGAAAGGGGAGCTCGGAGATCCATGGGCGTGTGATTGGGAGCGACTTCTCCTCAAAGGGAGCGAGGAGAATACGCAGCCCAGCGATGCTTCTAGCAAGACAAAGGCACCCTTCCGACAGCTAGACAGCGAGCAAGCGTCGAAAGTAGTCGCCAGCTGGCATCCATCGGTTGAGCAGCTTTCGACACCACACGTATTCACGGTCAAGATCAGCATGGTCAGCCGCGGAGTTCCAACGGCCTGCGCGCGCGTATACCGACTGCCATGCAGCAATGTCGAGCTTCGCACGAAATGGCTATCATTGACGCGCGGCCCCAAGCCTGCCTCTTCTGCTAGACGACACGAAGGAGGTTCAACATGGAAGCATACGCCGCGCAGGGTAGCTGCGAGACTCCTGGACCCAGTCACAGGCGATGGTGGACGGATCAAGCCTGGCAGTGAAGAGTATCCCGAGGTGCCTGGCGAAGAGGACTTGATTGGATTTGTGACGACGGGGAATTTCAACCTCGCCGAGGGCAGACCGACAGCTGTAGCCAACCTCGTACTACAGAGGGTGTTTTCAGGTGGGATCGACAGGCCAAAGGAAGGCAACATGTGCATTGTGCGTGAGGCAGGGCAAGGGTTTGGTCGACTGGCTTCGTGGGACGTTGTCTAGGGCAAAGGCTGGTGGAGGGTGTTGGTAGTGTTTCTGGTGGACAAATGCTGAATGCAACCTGTGCGAGCCTTTGGTGAAGGCACAACTGTACCCAGTAATTAGAGCTCGATTGGGTGTGGAAAGCGGTGCCCGCGTCAGCCCTGCGGGTCAAGTGGCTTGCGCTAAAATCGGCCTCCTAAGATTAACTCCGGGAGCTCTAAACCTCTTTCAACAGCCTCAGACACGACCAGCGTCCTCAGCACGACGACGACGCCGCCGCTGCTCTCGGTACACTGGACACCATGTCCGAGGACACGGCAGCCGGCGAGCACGTCGAGGGCGTCCGGACCGCCGTGAAGCTGGGCCAGGGCCAGCTGGCTGACCTGGTGAGCAGCCATCCCTCCTCCTCTCGTCGCGTGTGCCCAGCCTGCTCACATTGAATGCACAAACAGACAAAGGACATTCTCGAGGACGTCGTGTCCAACATAATCTTCAGCACCGCCCTGTCCTGCCACCGCTCCGAGAAGCTGCTGCGCATGCAGTCGGCTGCCACGCAGGCAGAGTCCATCGCCCTCTCCAACCTCGAGCCCTCGTCGCAGGCCAAGGGCTCCTCCACCCAGTCCGGCCCGCCCACGGCCGAGACGGATGCCGCAAAGTACGAGAATGGCCGCGTCTACCTCAAGGGAAACCCGCTCAAGACGACGCCCGACATCACATGTCCGCACTGCAAGCTGCCGCGCCTGATGCACCCCATCATGGGCAAGGGCATGCAGAACCCGGACCTGTCCAAGGAATATTGCATGCTCTACCCGTGGGTGCAGCGCCAGGGCCACGACGTCTACGGCAACCCCTTCCCCACCGACACGGCAAAGACGAAGAAAGAGCGAGAGCTGCTTAAGAAGGCCGAGAAGGACAGCGTGGGCACACCCGGCTCGCAGGACACCGACATTGCAGCCGACAACCCCTCGCAAAGTGGCGGCTTCAACAAGCTCAACACAGGCGGCAAGCCGGCCAGTTACATCCCGTGGCATACGTGCCCGAACTGTAAGCGCAGTCTGCTCATCACTCGTTTTGCACAGCATCTGGAAAAGTGTCTCGGCATAAGCGGCCGGCAGAGCTCGAGGAATGCCATGGCGAAACTGGCCGGCCAGAACGGCAACGGCACTGCCAGTGGAACGCCCTTGGGCAGCCGCATGGGCACACCAGCTCCGGCTTCACAAGGCGATCCTGTCGCCAAGGTCAAGGGCAAGGGCCAGAGTCCCATTAAGAAGGGAGGCGACGATGAGGATGGCGACGACAACGAGACGCCGGAAAAGAAGAAGAAACCTAAGAAGAGCTCGTACGTCAAGAAGGCTGATCGAGAGAAGAAAGAGGGCGGGGCTCCTGTCAAGCTCAAATTAAAAGCTAATAATCCAGCCAAAGACCTCGAACGAAAGGCCAGCACCTACAGCGAGAGCTCCGACAGACCGGACAAACGGGACAGGGAGGAGACTGAAGACGGTGCCCCCAAGGCGAAGAAAATAAAGCTGTCTCTAGTCAAAGGCGAAGGCGGCTCTGCCCCGCCCACCACTGAGCCTCCGAGCGCACAGACGGAGCCATGAGGTTGAGGCTTTGTCTCACTGTACGATTTGAGGGTTGTGTTGCAAGCGGACAGTTACTCAGCATCAATCGGCGTTTGTATACCCTGTAGGAGGGCACAACGGATTTGTTTTTCCAAGATGAGCATATTTGAGCTCCTCAACATTGGTGGCGTTTCTACAAGGGTAGGGATATGGACGGCATCACGGCATTGTATAACCTTGTTTTCTTTCACTTGTCTGCTACAACGAGAGCTCTCTGGCGACAAAAGTTAGGTGTCTAATTCTCAGGCTTTTTCTCAGGCCAGCTTTCTTTCCTGATACCCCAGCATCGAAAGGCATCCCGCCATTCCCCAGAAAATGCCCAGGTCGGTAAACCGTAAGTAGTAGTGTCACGTGAAGATACCGGTAGTTGCCTTGCTGCGCCACGAAACTTTTCTCCAATCTAAAGGCATCTTTGTCAACTTTTAGGTACCACAGAGCTCACATGTCCCGCAAGAGAAGGGCTCCTCAGCAGGAGCTTATCCCCAACGTCGAGGATCCTGAGCCTCCGCTTCGTCAAATGGTGGGCAAGAGGAGGCAGGCTGGTTCAGCTGAAGACCCGGTGATTCTACCAAGTTCACCGATTCAATCTGAAGAACACAGGAAGGGAACTGCCATCACTTCTCTTGGTAGCCAGAGTGCAATACCTGCGATCGCGGTCCTCCCTGAGAAACTCCCGTCTCAACTGGAAGGACTCACCGCCAAGGGTGTGATGCTCTTGCAGCACAAACGGCGACTATTGACAAACTCACCTTCGCAATTCCAGCAGCTAGACGAGCTTTCTGAACCAGAGTCGTCGAATCATGGACTGCTGAAGAACGCCCTGGATGCAACCCTGGTGTTCGCACAGGAGGAAGCCGTGCGTAGCCGCACATGCTCCCCATTAACCATACTGACCCAAACTAGGGCACCGCCGTCTGCATCTCCTCAACAGGCCTCCTGCTAACCTGCTCTCACTGCGTGGCCACCTCCCCCTCCTCGCTCTCTCTTTCCCAGCCCACCTGGCTCCTCTTCTCCTCGGGCCAGACTGTGCGGGCCATCACGATCCACTGGGACCCGCACCGAGACCTCGCCTTGCTCCAAATCGTAGCCGCGCAACTCCCCCCCTCGCACCCACCCCTTCTCTCCCGCCGCCCCGTCTTCTCCTTCTCCTTCCCGGCCGTGCCCGTCGTGACCTCTGAGCCCAGCAAGGCAGCGAACCTGCTCTGCATCGGGCACCCTGGGTCCGAGGACCTGGAGGTCGGGCGGCGCGGCGTGGCAACGGGGTATGATGTGCTGCATGTCAGTGAAGGGAAGTTTAGGGGGTATGCGCCGGGGCAAGATGAGCAGGATAACAGCGAGATCGGGGCGTTGATGCATGATTGCTGGACTTATTGGGGGCATTCGGGGGCGCCCTTGGTGGGGAGAGGCACGCGGAATGGGAGGGGAGTGGGGAATGATGGGGTGGGGAGGTTGGTGGGGTTGCATTCGAGTTGGGATGAGGAGACGGGGATGCGGAGGGGCGTTGGGGGGGAGGCAGTTAGGGGCTTTTTGAGGGAGGTGGCGCCGGGGGTTTTGGAGGGGTGAGTGAGAGGGGGATGAAGGTTTAGATTGTTGGCTTGCAGTTTCATGCGAGGCTTTACATATTAAAAAGACGTCTGAATCAGTCAAATGCAAAACACGATAAACCCCAGCTTTCCATTTCGGGCCCAGCATGCGACCCTTTTCCGATTGGTTGTTCCAACGGACCGTTCAAACACTTACAACACGTCGCAAACATGCATCTTCGAGCAGCAACTACTGACGGGGCTCCGAAAATAAAACTTTGGAATTTGAAACGCCCGTAGACCGAGCATATGTCCAGATGTCCGTCGATTACTTGTCGGCCCTGTGCCGACCCCCGCCATTGCATTTCGAGCAATCATAGCCCGGTCCAACAACGCAATGCGACTGTGGCGAATGTCTTGTTATAGTCGCACGACGACTGCGGAACTGTCCTTTTTGTTTCAGGTTCATCATGATAACCTTCAAAAAGTCGTCGCAGGCCCTTTTCCTCAGCCTCGTTTGCATGCCAACTTACCACCGCTCCTTACAACAACCTTCGCTCGGCGTTCCATGATTGCATCTCTCCTTTAATACTTGTATGAATTAGTTGTTTACTTGAAAATCCGCCATGCCGACATCCAACCACCCCAACTCCCGCGCCCAGCGCCCGCTGCCCACTCTCGCCCTCACAGGCCTAGTCCTCGCCCTCGGCGTCCCCCTCGCCATCGTCGCCATCATCCTCGAGCGCGTCTTCGTCCGAGACGTAGTCCTCGGCTCCAAGACGATAAATACCGGACCCGATAGTACCAAGACACTCTCCTTTTCCCTACTCACTGGGCCGGGCGACGCCGTCAACGCAGCGGCGTCCATATCCATCATATGCTCTATAACCTTAATCTTGGGCATGTGGATCGTGCGGCACTTTTCAGGGCGTAATATCTGGGGGTGGATGTTGATTGTGCCTGGAATCGCGAATGTACTGGGGCAAATGGGGTGTCTTGCTGGAGCATTCATACTACAGGCAAAGAACGGGGAGGCGAAGAGTGCGGATGAAGTCACGTTTGTAGGTGGGAAATATATTACCGGTGGCAAGCTGTACACACGAGACGCGTGGGCGTGCATGATGGACAAGTACTTCCACGAGCGCGAAGGGGATTGGGCGGGCAAGGCTTGCTCGGATTTGGTATGTCGTGCATCTTCAGCCTGGCTTGACGAATGTTTGCTGACCGCTTGTCCGCTACAGAGAACAGGCAGGATCCTGATCATCCCGATGCTTTTGTGCTCACTCGTCCTCGCCAGCTTGGCTCTGTGGCAGGTGCAGCGCCGAGGGGGGATCCGGTGGCTGCTTCACGGGGTGGGCAAACATTCGAACAAGCCAGAATCCATTGGACTTTGAGCGGAAATCGAAATTGTTGGTTGGTATTCCAGAAGAGGCCCGGGCTTGCATTGACGGGGAAGCCAGTGAAGGAGAAAGTTGGTGGCCACGAAGTCGCGGCCCATTCCCCCTGTCCTGCGGGTGCTCTTAGCGTCGTCGACCATGGCTCGTGCACACCAATCACTAACGTCGCACTCGGCAGCTCTCAGACAGCAAAACCAACGCATCCAATTCACCTCTTCCAGCTGAATCCCAGGCCACATACAATCTGTGATGTTTCATTGATCGTGTGAAACAATCCTAGCCATGTGAAGTCTTTGTGGCCCGCTAATCCGCAGATCCAGCACGCGTTCCCTTTGTCCTCCAAATAAGCCTCCACGCCCTTGTCCCTATGTCTCTTTTCCCTTCTCTTCTGCCTCTATCAAACTCATTGTTCACCATTTTTTTTTCCCCTAATCACCTGGGCTGGTCCCCTCTCCCAATTTCCCCCCCTTTTTCTCGCTCCTCCTTCATGAAACTCCACAAACCACGACCAAATCTCGAAATGCTTCCCCGCAAAATCTCAACCGACATCGCGGATCGCTCCTACGGGCCACCCTCTCCAGCGCCAACATATCACTCAACATTCCACAGCACTAAAGACTCCTCTACCTCCACAACGCCCAACCCAAGCGAGCCCTCTCCATCCCCAACCTCATCCTCGCGCAACTTCAGCCGGAAGCACAACCATCAAGACAGCAAACACACCCCTCCTCTCGACACCGAAAAACAATCTCCTCCCTCGCCCTACTTCCCCATAACCGAAGAGCCCCACGACCCATCCCACCCACACTACGTCCCCCCCTCAAGCTCCCACATCCCCCCTTCTCCGTCCTTCCTACCACCGCGCCGTAACCGTCACCCCCGCCTCCCCCGCCTCTCCATCCTCCTCCCCTGGATCCTCTTCGCGATCTTCTTCCTCCTCTCCGCATGGTACACCTCAATCGCGTTAGGCGTACGCTTATTCCACAACCTCACCCCCTCTCAACAATCCCCCCCACCCATCAACGTCATCGTCAACGCGCCCGCAGCCCAGGTTAGTACCGTGCCGTTTGACACGCCGGTGCCTGCGCCGTCGAGTAGAGGGGGCGTGCCGGGGAATGGGGTGGATCCGAATCGCGGGACGAATACGGAGGGGGTGCTTGGGAGTGCGAAGTCTGGGGTTGTGACAGCGACAACGGCTACGACGGCGACGGCGACGGCGACGGCGGGGCCTAAGAGTAGTACGATAGTGCCTGTGCAGGGGGTTGGGCCTGGGAGGCGCGGGGTTGTTGGTGGGGGTTCGACGGGATTTGCGACTGTGACTGTGCTGGGAGTGTGAGGACCTCGAAAAGATGAAGAGTTGAAGAGTGGATACGGTACTGCGCTATTCTTCCCAGAGCTCGATTATGGAATGACGGATACGACTACTTTCGCTTCCTCGTACATAATTTGAAACAGGATCTTTTTTGAATCTCCTCATTTCCTCTTGTGATGGATACGCGTTGTCACCCTTCCCAATAAAGACACCACCGCCTCATCAGCCTGACCAAACCAGTGCCTTCCGCCTCTCCAACAACGCGTTCCTTAACCTGCCTCCATCATCCGCCCACTGCGCGACATTCAAAGCATGATCTGCCCAAGTATTGCACTTTTCTTCGTTTTCTTGAAGGTAGTACTCGACCGCCTGGTTGAAACTCGTCGAAGCCAGCCACTCCAGCTCAGTCGGTGGGTAGTGATTCGAGTCCTTTCCCTCCATGTCAGCGGACTTGAGCGGAGACGTTGGTGGTGGAGTGTCTGGGACATGTTCATGGGCAGATATTGTGTCGCTTACCCCATGTCTTGCCGCAGCAAATTGGGAGGCGTGTTCAAGGCACTTCAGGCTGATATCTTCATCGATGGTGAGAGCAAGCTGGAAGAGACAACGCAGCCAGCGGGACAGCTTGGCCATGTCCTTGTTCGAGGAGCGCCACGCCTGGTTGATGATCTTCTGTATCACTCCAAGAATGTCTGTGCACGTCAGTCTTTCAATTTGATAAAAACGCAGGAAAATAACAGACTTCGTTGATACCTCTCATCGACGCCTGCCTTGGCAACATGGGCCTGCACGACCAAAACTAAATCTGCGAGAGTCTCATAACGGTCCGGTTCCTTATATTTCCAACACTCTTTGAACAGATCATCCAGCTCGTCCCATTTTTCGAGCTTCAGAACAGACTCAATTTCGAGTTTGACAACTTGCAAATGTTTCGAGATGATGTCGCCGCGAGCTGAGTTGCCGAGACTGTTTCTTTGAAGACAATCCGCGGTTTTTCTCCGAAACTCTCTGCTGTGCTCTCGTACATGAAGGTAATGTTGCAGCTATATGGATAAGCCGAATATCCTAGAGGTTTTCACAATTCGTTGGACCTACACAGCTTTCTATGTTATCTTCAGCGCGAGCCAGCGTAATGGAAGAGCAGGCGGCGAGAAAGTGACAAAACATAGCTCGCAGGAACAAATCCGTGTGATCATCGGGTTGAACTTGCTCCTCGAGGAGCTTTATGAACTAAATCTTGAATCAATAATCATTCTCGCATTTCTTCTGAGGTTACATGCCTCGATACAACACTCCACAAGTTTGTTCAAATGCTGTGGCTGCAGCTCGGTGCAATACTTAAGTGAGATGTTGTAGGCATTCTTTGAGAACCACTCAAATTCAGCGGATGTGAATTGTTGTTGTGCGGGAGTGCTCGGTCGTCTTCTAGAAGCCTTGGCCTGTGAACAAGCTATACGTTTCAGCTGCTGAATAATCGTTTATGTAGCAGACAAACCTCCATCGAACATTCTACATAGCTCCTCAACAGTATTGTCGCTCAGCTCTCTATCTTTAACCAGTTGAGTCACTAACAACCTCACCGTACATCTTGGCTTTGTGAGTGACTGAATACAAATCAAGATGTGAGGCGCTTACCGTAAAAGGGCTGGTAGATGAACTCCTGCTGGGGCGCTGTAGTCGTACCTTTCTAGAACTTTCTTCAAAGCATCAATGGCTTGTCTTCGGTTCCCAGCGCTCTGTGCTTCCATTACACATGCGTAGAGCAGAGTAGCGTCCTTAGACGATGTTCGACATATTGCATCGAGACATTCTGCAGCTGAACTCGTAAGCGCCTTGGTGACAAAGAAGACTCATTACCACTTACAAAACTCATCATCGTCACATTGAAGTGCCGTTTTGTACATGAGATAGCGCGTCACTGGCTCACTCTTACCAGTATCAGACATGCGTGAGAATATCTCTCGCGCGGCTGGATAGTCCTGTCGTGAAAGGGCGCACATAATGCTCCTTCTTTGGAGGTTGAGTTAACCACACAGATACTTCATCAATGGTGACTAACCTTGCAATTTTCGACTTATTCAGAGTTCCAGCATTGTCGAACAGAGGGTGAAGACAAAGACTGCACCATGCTTCTGCCTCCGCGAAATTCTCTTGGTTGTGAGCAGCCTCGACCATTTTCCACAGTAGCTTTCATGTGTCAGCCAAAGTATATACCAACCGATATCAACCGAACTGCACATACAGTTTGCGCAGCATGTGCGGCAGGTGCTGATAGTGGTGCTCTGGTATTCCTCTGAGTCAAGTCACATATCTCGCGGAGCGACTCAAACCCATTATCTGCGAGTGTAATCGTAGTACCAATCCATACACGAGCGATGAATGCCTTTTCTATCCAGCAATCGTTGTCCTCTCTGAATAGTCGAATGTCCAAGAGATCTTCAACGACTTTGCAAGCGGTGACACCGCTTGATCGAGTCAGTCTTTAGAACGCATACAGGAAGAGAAGTCTCATACCTGTGATCTTTTAGCCTGTGGACGTGATGCATGATCCTTGTTCCTTGTGAGCTTTGGTACCACATAAGGCTCAGAATATACATACGTCTTGAAGTTGGTCTCATTGAGCACTACCGTACGTATTATGGTCAGAAGCACTGGCCAGGTCAGCACGAACGAGTGATTAACTGTCAGAAGCCATACCTGCATAGTATTTGCTGCTATCAAAACTGGCGGATGTGGAGAGCAGCTCAAGCTTGAGAAGCGAGACCACAAATTTATCGCCATAGTCCTGGTAATAAGTCAGTAGCGATCTCTGGAAAATTGTTCAAGTGCGCGTGCATTTTCCATCAACCGAACCATGTCGGATGCCTTTTCAAAAGCGTTGATATCTTCCGAGTGCATATAGGCCTGAACTGAGGCTTGTTAGCACCATACACTTGCAAGTACCTTCGACATACCAATGCCATGCATAATGCCGAGGCGAAGCTCACTGGCATCCGAGCTGAGTATACTTGGCTCGTGTTCGCCAATCACATCGTATGCGCGTTGGAGCCAGAGAACGGCATTTTCGTGATTTCGCTTTTCAAGGAGACTTTTTCCAATCTCGTACAGTAGATCCGCGAGTTTTTCTGCAGCAGAAGGATCCAGTGCGCAGTTGTTGAGATGTTTACATTTCGCAAACATATGTTCTGCAGTGTCCACGCGATTTTGTCGCCAGGCCTGCAAGATATCCCTGTCAGAGTACACTTTTCGTTATACAGGGTGATGCTCCTGAGAGCACTCACTAGGGTCATGCGCATCGCAAAGTATTCTGTCCGTAAGTGCGCCTCCATAATCGCCTCCTCCTCCTCCTCCTCGCGTGTTTCCTGGGCAGCAAGAGTATCGTCATATTCTGCAGCCCTCTCGAGTACTTTTGTCGCATAACCTAGCTCGTTGTTCTCGACGCAGACTCGTGCAGCTTTCAAGGCAATCTTCATGACCCGCACAGCGCTCATTCGCTGCCTACTTTTCTTTGCCTGATTGGCAGCTGTATCGAGGAGCAGGAAGGCGAAGACACGAAGCAAGGTGAGAACTCTAGTCAATCGAGCCGTGCCATCTTTGTTCTTGTCCGTCGGTGGCTGGTCTTCGCGGCGCAGACGCGTCGACAGATTCCAAAGCTCAGTACCTCGCCTGTCTAGGTCATCATATTTTGCTGCGACCGTTGGGGAGAAAGGAAGAGGCAGTCCTTTGATATGGGTTTGGAGGTCGTCGATAAGGGTTGCATCGTGCGGCGAGGACTCGGTGCGCCGGGCTACCGAGGAGGCGAATGCTACGTTGTTTCAGTGGCAGTCATTGCTGTACAGAGGGTTGGTCCTTACTTAGGAGAGCCTTTAGCTTCTTCTCGCGCTCCGTCCTCCCTGTCATATTTGCAGGTGCCATTGTTCGAGGACGTTGTGTGTATCGATGCGTGTATTACAGCAAGGGGATCGAGCGCACCTGGGAGGGTAGGTACGTTGTGGCCCACACAGGAAGGCGGAATCTTACACAAACACCAGAACACACGTAATACAAACCAGCAGTATACAATTAGCTTCATCTAGTCGCAATACAAATCGAAGGCTATCTACAACTCGAAGAAACGATAAATGATGATACAAATCGCCTCACAATTTTGTTTCCAATTTCCGGAAGTCTCCAATGTTGAGAGGATATCAAGAGCACGTACTTGAATACACATTACCCATTACCTTTGCGCCGTCTATTGTATCCCACCTGGGAGTCGTTTTTCTGCATGCGACTGTGCCAGACATCTCCAGCCCGAATTCAGGCTTTCGAGATCATACCCACATCCGTCAGTATCAGAGGACAAGCTTTATCATTTTGCTACAGTCCCTGAATCATGAACATCTATTGCCTATCCAGAATCTTGTTGATCATATCCAACGTTGTATCCGAAATCGTTGAAATCGTTCCTAAGATGGTGGGTCAATCGGCAGGAAGTTGCCAACAATAAGGGCGGGTCTATATCTGTCAGCTCAATGTTTTTTCACAACAGGACGCTCAAACTGACATGTTATACATGTCACGCTTCACCGTGAAGGAGAAACAACATTTGATCTCGGGGTCTTTGGTGGTGGGGTCAGGGTTCTTTAAAGAGCAGCTGGTCAAGATAGCCCTCTGGCTCAGATCGAACGCGATTTGGCCAAACTTCTCCCAATATGAGACGAGTGACGACTCAGCAATGATCTCGTGGAGTGCAATGTTGCCCTACAACATGTTGTGAGCAACGTTGTACCGCCAGTACTTTAATGAAGAACTTACGTCTCGAAGTTTGGACGTGGGCACATGAATCAGCTCCGCCATCTCTTTGTTTCCTCTATATATCTCACCAGTCCTTCGCCAACAGCAAGCTGGAATGGCCATGCTGGCAAAGACCCTGTCGCACTCCATCAAGTTCTTATCAAACCACATCTCCACCCGCACAAGCTCCAAGTCTGTCAATCCTTGCATTCTCTCGCGAAACTTGGGCCTGAACTTGTCCAACTGGCGTAGGATGCGTACGCGGGAGACCTGCTGCATATGTTGCTGCATGTATTGATCGAGACGAGCATAGCCTTTGACGTAGTTGAACGGCTTCAACAGACCCGCGTCCATCTTGGCCTTGAGGAGCTTGTTCAATCTATCATCAGCACTGTCCGAGCCCGCAGGATCTGCTGCTGTCATGTAATACTTCTCCCGCGCCTTTTCAAGGGGCAGGCGGCTCGGGGGCCTTTGGGCTGAATTTCCAGGCGCCGTTTGAGCGGGTGGAGGTAGAAGTTGAGCGCTGCTGGCTGCATTTGGATCGAACAATGAGGCGTTGGTAAGCGAGCCCATGGGGTTTGTCAACGAAGGGTCGGAGAATAGGTGGTGGAAGTCTCCACTACCATAAAAGGCACCGTCATCCATGAGGCTGTTGCTGAGGAAGTCGTTGAGCAGATTGAATTCGTTGCTGACCTCGGACGTGTTGAACATGTAGGAGGGATGGAACTGATGCATGTCCTGAAAATTATTCTGGGACGACGAATTCCAGTCCGTGTAGTTTAATACTGGCGATGACTTAGTGGAATACGAGGGCGGGCTGGTCCAATGTGTAACTCACAGGACTGACTATCAGAGGAGCCCTGGGGCAGCTGTGGCGCAGATGCGGGCGTGGGCTGGACGATGGCTGCTGCGTTGGCACCTCTATTCTGAGGTAACGGCGGCGGCGCAAGGTTGAGCCCTGCATCCGGGGCACTGGCATGCAGATCGAGGGCATCCGCTGGGGGGTCGGAAGGGGTCGTGTCGTGTTTCGGGGGGTCGGTCTCGCCGTTGGGCCCGTCCGAGTCGGTCTTTGACCTTTTTGCGCCCTCTCGAGGCTCGTCATGGCATAGATGGCCAATATTTCGCTTCACACAGCGCGTACACGGGCGCTCCTGGGCAGCAAGGGACACGTTAGTGGTCGGCGAGGTCCAGGATGGCCAGGGGAGCTGGGGAGCTTACGAGGTCGCAGGTCATATGCTATTCGGGTCAGTGTCTTGAACGCAGAGACATGGGAGGTCGAGGAGGGCTGCGGCTCACCGAACGTCTGCAGTAGATGCAAGCTAGAGGCAGCAGCACGAGTTAGCCAAGCCATTGACAGTGCTGGGGGTGCACAGCAGGCGGATCCTACCATGATTGACCTTGCGCCGCTTCTTTGGGGTTTTCGTGGGCGCATCCTGCTGCGACGGGCTCTCGCTGGGGGCATCGGGCCCGCTCCCCTGCGTGGCGGATGTGGGCGCCGTCAGACCATGCGAGGTCGCTGCATTTGGCTCTTGTGTAGCTCCCGTCATCAACGGAGTGGAGGGCGGACGCTCGACTCGGAAGAGCGCAGGCGGGCGAAGTTCTACGGCGGGGGAGCACAGGCAAAGGCAGGCAACGGGGGGCGCTGCTGGAGCACGTTCGTCGTCGCACTGGGAGCACCCGAGGGGCAGGAACTGGGCGGTGGGAGCACGGTAGAGGGCGTGTCTCAGTGGCACGCGAGCGTCGAGCCGTCACGGCGAGTGAATGTCGACGTCGAGAGGGCGTCGCTAGCCGAGGGCTGGCTGTCGGTCGTGGGGCATGGCATGTGGGCGTAGGCGGGCATCTGCGCTCGGGCCGTGGGCGCGCGGAGAACGGGGCCTGGGGGCGCCTGGCACGTCGCCGCAGAGGAGCCGCCAGCCTTGCCAAACGCCGCCGTGGGCGTCGGGGAGGAGGAGGACATGGCAAGGCCGCGCGGGAGCCATCGGGGCCATCCTCGAGGACGCTGGCAGGTGGAGCGCACGTCCGGCGGCGGCGGGCAACCGCACTCGACCTGCCGAGGCCAATCGACATTCACTTTACACGACACACCCAGCTGATGCTTGAATCCGGTATAGCCTTGCATGCACGACTCCGAGAACCACTGTCCCGGAAATTCCAAATCGATTTTCGGTCGACGGTGCGAGGCATGCGATCGGACTCGCCGCGGAGAGCCCATCTCATCTCGCGCTATATTGCACCGCTGCGTGCAATTCAAGAGACCCTGATATCAACCCTAGCCTTCCCGCAACTCCATGTGTCGCGCCGGACGCCGTTCGCCGCTCATGCCAGGGACAGGCACAGCTTGTCGTCGACCCGCGTTTCAATAGTCTACAGTGCAGTATACTGCTGTGCGCTGGCGTGTGTGAACAGTGCGCCGTCTAGCACAGCCTGCGCATGCAGCACAGCCTCGCCGATGCCGTCCATCTGCGCATGATTGCCCTGCATCGTCTCTAAACTCTTCCGGAGCTGCTCGAGCACGTCCCCAAGCTCTGGGTCGGATTCGGCACCCTCAAGCCAGGACAGCCGTTCGGTCGTGCGCGCTTTCAACGCAATATCTTCAGGCCTGTCGTTTGTGCCCTGCGCCTCCTCAGCTAGCAGTGGATGTACCTAAACATAGTCAGTCAGGGGCTCAGCCGATAATCAACACAGCATTTGATACCCGTGCTTGCCTTTCCCGACGTGTCGAGTCTAACCTCCATTTCTCCGTCTCTCGCTGCAGTCGACCCCGCTTGCGCTCGTCTGCCTTGAGAAGCAGCTTGGCCTCCTCGACTCGTTTTGCCAGCAACTGAACCGAGTGTCGAGCAGTCATGAAGTCGTGATGCATGCGGTGCTGCGGTATATCAACACATGCAATTGAGTCTCGAGTGGCTTCCTTACATTTAATTCGTTCAACTTGTTCTTGTTCAAGTCCTCCTCCTTGGAGCTGGGCGGAACTCTACTTGTCGACAACTCCCGCACCACCCTGGCAATTATATTGTTGATGATTTCGTTCGCTTCGTGCATCCTTCGGTCATCGCGCCGCGTATTCACAGCCTCAACCTTTGCAACTTCCAGTATTTCGATAATCTGCCGCAGCATTTGCTGTGTGATGTCTGGCCATCGTTCCATGGCATCTTGCGTGACTCTCTTGGTCTTGGTGACAAGACTGGCATATCGTGTAGTAGGCTCACTCGAGACAGTTTCGGCCTCCTGGTCCTTGTCGCTATGCCGGCCTTGTTCCTTCGACTGCGAAGCTGAAAGGGCTGCCCCCGGCCGGTTGGGGTCTTGTTCCGACAGCGATCTCTCTCCTGACTTCTTTGGCCGACCTCGCTTCTTCGAGATGGTGGATGACTTGGGCTCGCGATCTCTGGGCTGCTTCGTTCGCGTGGCACCCGCACTGGACGCGTTGGACGGCCGACCCCGCTTCCTCTTCACCCCTTGGAGGCCAGCACGCGTAGGCGCCTGGGATCTATCAGAATAATTTCAGTGCAACTGAAAATGCAAACTCACCATGGTGTTGGTAATGGCACAGTAGCGAGTGACATTGATCTAGACGCGTTGTTTTGGCGCAAGGCCCGAGCTTTGATCGATCGCGCTTCCCTCGCGAACGGTTAGCGGCCGCTGTGGCTCTTCATTGTGGCTTAGTCACGCCTTCCAACTCAACCCATCATTATATATAAATCCAGATGTATCACGGCATTCGAAGAACTCGTGGAGACACTCGAATGCTCCACGAATGGTAACGTGCAGATGCAAAGCTAGGCAAATACACGTCGGTAGCGGACTCTTCGGCTGCGCCATCAAAGACAAAGCCAAAAATCAGCTACATGTACCATCTTTCAAACTCATAGCTATCGACGACATTTTAAGGTGAAAGCTCGTGGCTCTCCTTTACCAATGACATCGGCGTCGCTGGCGCACATGCAAGACGTGAGCGACGCTGTGTCCAAGCAACGATTATAATGGACCCACCAGCGAAATCACGAAATTTTGCAACTATAGAATTTTTCACGCTAGACTAAATGATCACAATGGACCATAGGATGATGAGAACAAGGGACCCCGTTCGCTCTCCTAAATTTAAGCATCATACCGAGAGTTTAGTAGTCAGGTCGGTGACGACTGGCGAATCCCTCTTGTTCATTGTTTTTGCTTTTGCTTTTTTGCCTTTGCCATGAACGCCCTATCCCACCTTTTGCTTAGTCCTGCCGCACTTGCTCGCTGCAGCTCGGCGTGACGGACATCAGGAATAACGACGATAACGAACAGGGGCACTGTGATGCTGTGGTGCGATGGCAGCAATGACCCGATTGGTTGTAGAGGGTGAACTTTGGAAGGGAACCCACGAAAAGAATGTAATGTGGCCCTCGTGAACGCCTGGCAATACCCCGTCGCCGGTTGTGAGAGGTAAATTGCGTGGCTGGAGATGCGCCGGGATTCCCTAGATTCTCCATCGAACCTGAGATTCAACGGGTTGATCGGCGGCGCGCAGAGGATCGTTCGATCTCTCCAGCGGTTCACGCCAAGCTCTACGTTCGCAGCATGGCGAGGCAAGGGTTCCTGAAAGTTGCCATGCAGAGTTCCACAAGGGTAGTATCCTGATTCTTGTACTTGCTTATGCTTTTGCTGTCACTATGCTCCTCCAATCTTGTATCCGAACTGGAGCCAGACGGGGAAACTGTTCCCACGTCACCCCACCCCACAGCATACCTTGGCTTTCAGCAGCACGTTGCTCACATCGAGATGCTCCCCTGCTTCATCCCCAAATTTCTCTAGACATGGGAAGACGCAAAAGGCCAACTCGCGCTTCGTGAAGGTATCGACGTCATCCATATCATCCCCATTAATGTTCTCCATCAACGAATCGTCAAAGAGCACTGTCTGTGCACCTTGATTTCTTAAGAATCGCACCT
Organism: Polyplosphaeria fusca; assembly: GCA_010093805.1. Classification (NCBI taxonomy): domain Eukaryota; kingdom Fungi; phylum Ascomycota; class Dothideomycetes; order Pleosporales; family Tetraplosphaeriaceae; genus Polyplosphaeria; species Polyplosphaeria fusca. The sequence goes on along the minus strand of ML996098.1, from coordinate 526,448 downwards.
TGTAATGCGCCCTCTGCAGCAGCAGCGTATGCTGTATCTCCGTTGCTGTTACAAAAAATATCGGAAAGCGAAGCCATAGCCGCAGGGGTAATCGTGACGGACGTCAAGTTGGACAAGTGCGTCTTGATGTCGTTTACCATCGCATGCAGGAGCTCCTTCTTCTCGGCGTCGATCTGGGATGCGGCGCCACTTCTGTGCAGTGCGAGGACGGTCGCCCGCCGCCACTCCCTATAATCATGCCCGACGTCGTGTATGTACGCTGCGATCTGGGTGACCGGGGCCAAAGGCCCGGTCTTGGGTAGGCCGATCATGATGGGCTCGTTGAAGATTTGCATCAGCTTAGACGAGATGATGGATTGGTAGAAGGATAGGCGGTCACTTGACTCCATCTGGGTAGGATCTGGATGTATAGATTCCAGCATGCGGGCGGTTTCAGTGGTGAGGTTGCTGAAGTCGAGCTTCGTCCGCCGAAAGTTGGAGATGACCCACTCGCGAATGCGGTGGTACAGCAGGTCCATCTGTTCCGACAGATCGCTATCTGCAACTTGGGATTCCATGCGAGTCAGAGAGGAAATGCTCTGCTTGAGATCCATCAGTTGCTGTAGGCGCTCTGTGGACTCTTTTTCAGCATGGTGCAGTCTTCTTGTCAACTCGTTCCATTCGCTCTCTCCTCTCAGTGCTTGCTGCGCCTGCTGTTGTAGTTTCAAACGATACCCTACATCCTGCTCTACCAACCGCTCCTGAAGCTCTGCTAGCTTCTGTCGAAGATGTTGGGTTTGGTCCATAGCATCTTCACCTCTTCTATCATATGCTGCCTGGTTCTCGTACCCGTCCCTGTCCCCGTATTCGACAACCATGTCGGTATCGGGAGAGTGTGGGCGAGAATGGTGGCCATGATTATGACTGTGCAGCTGCCGGTGGTAGTCTTCGATGGTTTCTCGATACGCTTGGTCGTGCTGCTTTACTTTATCGAGCTCCTCCCTCAGTGCATTTTGCTCTTCTCTTGTGATTATCAGGGCCCGTTCCAGCTCGGCTATCCTGTTGGCGGTCCTCTCGTCTGAGATGCTCTTTATGCTACCAATCGACGGGTTCCGCCCATGCCCCTTATCGGCACGGAGTTCTTCCTGTTCTTCTGTAGCCGAGGTGCTGCTGCCCGAAGTGTCTTTTCCATGTTTGTGGAGGAGCATCTCATTGAAGGGGTTCTTTCGACGGTGGAGCTCCTCTTTCTTGCCCTTTGACGACCCAATGGCAGCTTTTGGAGGCGTACTGATACTCGGCGGCGAGGTCCGAGAGGAAACCTTCCCTGGGCGCTTCAATCGGGCAGACAGATCTAGCAGAATGAGCACGAAGCATGGTTGAGGACGTCGACCGACGCACCTGAGCCCTTCTTTTCTCCCGACATTTTTCCAGCGTATTTCCTGCGCTCTATCTTGTTCTCATGCCCAACGCCAAAGCTGTAGCCATGGCATACGAGGCCCTCCACAGCTGTCGTATTGTAGTCCTGGGGCTCCCTCTGAGTTGGACGAGGATGCCTGACACGGCGATCCACTGCGGGGCATCATCAAGCGGCCCAGCCACACTGCAAGCCACACATGGGGGCACAGCTGAATCGCACCTCTCCGGATAACCAGGCAGGCAGGCAGTGTTGTTGTTGACGCTCCTAACCTCGCTCTCGATGCTGTTCAGGCACCAATGTACATGACCTGCAAGCCGTCGCCGTCCATGGGCCCGAGTCCCCTGTGCATCCCCATCTTTCCCCCTCCCGCCATTTGACTGGAGCCCCTGTGCTGCTTCACGCGACCCAACCCGCGTCCGCATGCGCAGTCTGGAAGAGACGCTCCACTATGAGCGCCTTCTCTACGAGAGGGAGTAACGTCCCTTACGCCTTCAACCCGGGCGCCAATCACAGCGCAGCGCCGACCACCGCCGGCGCGTCGAAGCCTTCGACCACCCAAGACCGCCTCATTGTAGGCGTAGACTTTGGGACAACATATAGTGGTGGGTCCGATACAAGACGAGACGGTGACAGGCGGCTTGGGCGCTGACGCATGCAGGCGTCGCGGCATGTTACAGCGCAACTCCAGAAGACATTGACATCATCAAGACGTGGCCTGGCGGGAACGGTGAGTTGTGCATCCACCCTTCACCCCAGCAATTGCTAACATTCTTGGCCAGGAATCACCTCGGACAAAGTCCCTACCGAAATCGCCTATGATCTTCCCTCCAACACCTCCACCACCTCATTCGACGCGCTCAACAAGCAGAACATCAAATGGGGTTTCCAATTCAAGCCCGAGGAGACGCGCCTCCGATGTATAAAGCTGTTCCTCGACCGGAACCAAAAGCTCCCCCACTTCGTCTCGCCCCTCGAGACCGCGGCGCAGTTGCGGAAGTTCGAGAAGACGGTCATGGAGGCCGTGTCGGACTATCTGAGCATGATATACAAGCATACAATGGAAACGTTGACCAGAAGATATGGAGAAACCTTCATGAGCCTGACGAAAGTGCAGTTCGTGCTGACAGTGCCTGCCGTGTGGTCAGATTCAGCAAAGGATGCCACGCTGAAGGCTGCAGAGAAGGCGGGAATGGGGAACAGACACGATTTGAAGCTGATCTCTGAACCCGAAGCCGCGGCGGTATATACCTTGAAAGCAATACAGCCGAATCATCTCAACATTGGAGACAACTTCATCGTATGCGACGCAGGAGGAGGTACAGTTGATCTCATCGCATACAAGATTACACAACAGAATCCGCTCCTGGTCGAGGAATCCGCCGTCGGTACTGGTGGCCTCTGTGGCTCCGCATTCCTAAACTACCGCTTCGAGGACCATGTTAAGCGGCGCATTGGCCAGGAGCGCTACATCATGATGCGCGAAAAGAAGGCGAAAACTTGGAACATGGGCCTCAAATACTTTGAAGAATTCGTCAAGCGCAACTTCAACGAAGACGAGCATAACGAAGTCAATGTCCCGTTCCCAGGCCTGCCTGACGACGAAGAAGCCGGACTCGACAGCGGTTTCCTCGTCATGAGTGCTGAGCAGGTCAAAGAGATATTTGATCCGGTCGTCCAGGAGGTCATTGATCTCGTCGAAGGCCAGGTGAACAGCATCCGCCAAAAGGGCGGCCTGGTCTGTGGTATCGTGCTTGTCGGTGGCTTCGGCCAGAGCAACTACCTCTACTCGCGCATGAAAGCGCACTTCAACAACGCACCCCCACCGCCCTACACAGAGCGGCCGACCCACGCCGCTGCCCTCAGCGCCTCCCAAACAATCGAGGTCATGCACCCCATGTACGCCTGGACAGCCGTGGTCCGCGGCGCCGTGCTGCGCGGCCTTGAAGGCAGCATGGTCATGAGCCGGCGATCGCGCTGGCATTACGGCACCAGCTACGCGACCGTCTTCGACGAGGCAAAGCACCCCATCTCGGACCGCTACTGGTCGCCGCTGTGGGAGCGCTGGATGGTCAGCGATCGCATGCAATGGCACATCGCAAAGGGCGCGCAGGTCTCGGAGGCTCAGCCCATATCCTTTCACTACACCCGCAATTTCCGCCCTGGCCAGTCGCTCGTCGTCGAGGATGATCTGATTGCATGTGATGCGGATTCGGCGCCAGATTCGTATAGGAAGGGGCTTATCAATGTGTGTACGTTGACGACTGATCTGAATACAGTGCCCAAGAGTCTGTTCACCAGGTTGACGACGACGAAGGGTGTCGAGTTCGATAATCTGGACTTTACGTTGGATATGCGAATCGAGTCTGCCGGGTTGGTGTTTGAGCTTAAGGTCGATGGAGTTCGGTATGGGGCTGTAAGTGCGAAATTTCATTGAGAACATTTGGACACGTATGTTGTGTCGTATGTGTGAGTGAATGCTGGCATTTGAATTGGATGATTGAAGTGGATATCCTACATGGGCTGTTATACAGCGGGCTCACAGCAATCTCGAGTATCTTGAGCGAACTATAGCATTTCATACAGCGACACTTGTCCGTAGAGTATATTAAGAGATGTACCGACAATCCGTTTAGACCTGGCCATGGCTCCACCAGATCGAATATGTTGAAGGCAGTAACATCACAGTCCGAGGGTCGACCGCACAAGACGTGCAAATCGGAACGGAGGCTATGATGGGCTCAATCTTCGCACGCAGACTGACTGGCATGATACTGAGAAACCATGACAACTCAAAGATGTGCGGGTAATGGTGGCAACCATTCACGGGCAGGATTCACGTTTACCTATAAAAGACGATTTTCATTTGAGACGCGAAGAGATGATCACGTCAAGTAGCGCCAGATGATGCGGTGGTTTCGTCGTAGCCTTCATCATCCTCATCATCGCCATCGCCTGGCACGTCCATAACGCGCTCGCCGGCTTTCTCAAGCGTTCGACGGCTCCATGCTCGGACGCCCTTCCAGATTGCCTGTGCTTGTCAGCAAAGTCATGCTCACTGTAGGTTTGGGTCATGCACTTACCACCAGAAACGTCCCAACGCCAATCGCGATGATGATCCAGCTGATCTGTTCATAACGGTCGCGCCCAGTAGCTCTACCCCTGCCCCCCCCAATTCTAAAGTAAGAAAACGGGCTCGCAAGTAGAACCTTCAAGAACCCAAGGACACCCATGCTGGCAAAGCCTTTCGCGAAGTGCGCGTACCACGTTGCTGGCTCGTCGTCCTCGTAGTAATCATAATAGCCTGAGCTGGACCAAGGCATAACATAGCTCCACGGATCAAGATACATGTTGATGATGGGATCTGCGACGAAGCCAAGGAAAAAGATAGTGAGGATAAGTATGAGCAGGGTCAAGGTGATTTGAGCAGCTTTGGCTTCTGATCAGTATTGGGTTTGGCCTGGTGTTGGAATGGAGAAGCCCCACTTACCAGTACTAGCAATTATCCTTCCATATCCCAATCGCGCAAGGCGGTACTTGAAGCCACAAGTTGGACACTGGAAGTAGTTGCGGCGGCCATAGCTTGGGTCCGCATGACGCCAGGCTTGGAGACAATTGTCATGAACATACTTGGAGGATCCCTTACATTGACAGGGGCGGATCAGTCGGCCTCCTTCATCTTCGTAGACGACATGGGGGGTGGATTGGAGGAAGTTCGGCAGGTTCTCCGCAGGTACATTGAAGGTAGGCTGGACGGTCTCAAAGCAAATGCGGCATTGTCGCGGAGGCCAGTGTTTTCGTCTAGGCCCTGTATTCTGCCCTTCCTGCGAGGACGGGCCGGCGGAAGAGCTCGTCTGCGGAGATGGTTGAGCAGGACGTTCCTGAGACGGCGACCCCGACGACGCTGTTCTCGGTTCTCTAGGAAGATCCTCTGGCCAGTACCAGCCAGGCACGGCTTGGAATCCCGAAGAGTTGGACATTTTGGATAGAGGACAACGGTTGCTAGATTGACAATTGCGAATCCTCAAGGAATCAGATCTGCATTTGTGAAAGAAGGTTCGGCGGTTAACAGAAGGCTCAGGCAATCAAGTCGGATCTGACAGGACCACATTCCTGGCGGGCATGCTTGGGGAAAACGACGCCTCCAGCTAGAGCCACGGTGGCAGCACACAGATACGCGGTGGGATGGAAGGCGATGGAAGGCTCACCAGGCCTCCGGAGAATTTGAGGCTCCGCTTTGTGGCGGGTGGCCAGAGCTCCACTGCACGTGATATATATTGTCTTGGCGCTTGACTGCGCGTTCGAGCTTGCCTAGTCGCAGCTGGAGCTCCGAATATCTCCAGATCTGCCGTCGCAGTTCAACCTTACATCTCCACCCTTGCCCGTCTTGCCTACAAAACTCCGGACCTTCCCATATTCCACATCTGCGCTGCAGATACCGAATCACCATGGCCGACCGCTACTCCTTCTCCCTCACCACCTTCTCGCCTAGGTAAACATATCCCCTCTCTCGAAAGCGTATGGTTTGGCAGCTAACCTGTGTGCAGTGGAAAGCTAGTACAGATAGGTTCGCATTTTAAGGCATCGCCATGGCCGGTACACTAATTCGTGCGCAGAGTATGCTCTGAATGCCGTGAACCAGGGTGTAACATCCCTCGGCATCAAAGGTGGGTGTGATCTCAGCCCGGCTACTGCAAATAACTGACATTCTTGGCAGCTACCAATGGAATCGTGCTGGCCACCGAGAAGAAGTCTTCGTCACCGCTCATCGACTCGCAATCGTCCTCCAAGGTTAGCCTCATAACGCCAAACATCGGAATGGTCTACTCCGGCATGGGCCCCGACTATCGAGTGCTTGTAGATAAAGCCCGCAAAGTCTCTCATACTGGCTACAAACGCATCTACAACGAGTACCCGCCAACGAGGATATTGGTACAGGATGTCGCAAGGGTCATGCAGGAGGCTACACAGTCTGGTGGTGTCCGGCCATACGGCGTCAGCCTTCTGATAGCCGGCTGGGACGATGGTATTGAGCCCGAGGCGGAGAGCAAGGATGATATCAAAGACGACGACGAGAAGAAGAAAGTCTCCGGCAAGACGGGAGGCATCCTGAAGGGCGGCCCGAGCTTGTATCAGGTCGATCCCAGCGGCAGCTACTTCCCGTGGAAAGCGACCGCCATCGGCAAGAGTGCCACCAGTGCGAAGACATTCTTGGAAAAGCGATATACCGAGGGTCTAGAGCTGGAGGACGCCATACACATTGCCCTGCTAACGCTGAAGGAGACGATAGAGGGCGAAATGAACGGCGAAACAGTTGAGATCGGTATTGTCGGTCCTCCAGAGGATCGATTGCTAGGCTTTGAGGGCGTTGCTGATGCAGTTGGCCCCAGGTTCCGGAAGCTGAGCCCGCAAGAGGTTGAGGATTATCTGACAAACCTGTAAAAGCGATATGCGCAGCGGCGTGCACCGGTTAGAGGCATACGGGAGCCCCTGAAGTGTCATAGAGTAGCCCCCGGCGTTTGCCTTGGTTACACATTACGAGGCGAATACGACTCTTTATCGGCTCCATCTCCACCTTCGATGAAGAATGCGATTCACTTTGTCTTTATATTGGGACATTGATAATTCCATGAACCAAATCAATACCGCTGACTGGTATGGCCTCTCGTTCTGGTCTTGCTCGTGATACGTCTACTTCTCGTACCAGGAATACACACTACTCGGGCATTGAGCAGGCCATCGGCTCTTACGGGGAAGCTGTGCCATATCCTTCATCACAGGCCAAGAACTGATGTGGGAACGAAAGGATTGTATTGCAGTCGTGTTTCGAGCTGCAAGTCAGCAATTGGCTCTCGACCGATTCACGATTAGGTCTCCAACCAGTTCATCAAGATGTGACCTCGCAACCTCTTTAAGAGTCCATTTGAAGGCACCCAAGAGGCTGTTGATAGCACTTCGGCGAAACGTCCCATGTCACGATAAACGCTGACGCGGTGAAAGCAATTGCACTGTGCTAGAAAGTCGAATATTTGGTACTGTTTGATATTTGTTAAGATTGATGTATGAAACCCTGGTTTACTGTTTTAGTGTTGGTTGGGTCATCAAGGCAAGCACTGAGCTAATTAGTTGTTGTATATTGCCAGATGCGGTTAGTGCTTCGGTTGGGTGACTCGAGCAATCGGAGCCCCAACCTTTTTGTCATTCTCGCTCACCTTCACCTCACCTCAAACAATATTTCAACGCCACTTATGGAGATCGAAAATGAGCCTCCCTGCGATGGCGCTAATATCGCAATAGATCTTCGTCTCCGACCTTACCAGGCTGAGATGGTCGAAGAAAGCCTGCGGGTGAACATCATCGTCGCGATGGATACAGGGAGTGGGAAAACGCACATGTAAGTCCGGTTACTTAGGACTTCTATGGAACTGCCTGACTCCCATCCAGCGCTCTGGCTCGTACACACGCCGAACTAGAGCGATGTCATCCGGATCAAGTAGGTGGACATTCTACATGACTGCACACATCAAGCCTTGCATGCTAAAACAGATAGCTTGTTTGGTTCCTTGTTCCAACTGTCACGCTATGTGAGCAACAAGAAGCCGTCTTCCAAAAGTATTTACCTGCATTTGGGATTAAAGCCTTGAGCGGAAAGGACGATGTCGACCGCTGGACGGACCAAGCCACTTGGGACATCGTTTTGAAGAATGTGCGCGTAGTTCTATCCACACATCAAGTGTTAAAAGATGCACTTGTACATGCATTTGTGAAGATGCAGCGGATCGCTTTGATTATCTTCGATGAAGGTATGTGAATCCCGAAATGACTGCCGCGAGATCTTTTGTGACAATGATATAGCTCACCACTGTACGCTGGAACATCCCGCCAATCAAATAATGAAGTACTTCTATAAGCCTCTCCTACGTCAGAGTGAGGGGGTAGGGCTTCCAGGAATTCTAGGACTTAGTGCAAGCCCACTCATGCGAGCAAAGGCGACGGGTGCCAGCCTCCAGTAAGTCTTTAACCACAACGAGTTTGAGATCATGCTAATGTCATAGGTCAATCGAACACAACCTAAACGCAATCACGAGAACCCCAAAGATACATCGTAAAGAGCTCATGGACTTCGTGCACAAACCAAATCTGTCCAAAGTTATTTACCAGACCCCAGTCTCGGGTCTTGTGTCTTCGCCGCTCCTAGGCATCGTTCAAAACATGCTCCAGCACTACGATTTTAAAATTGATCCATACGTACTCGATCTTCAGAGGCGACATCGGGCCGGTGAAAAAATCGAGAATCAGATACAGAAGTTTTCTTTGAAAAAAGAAACTTATTGTCAAAATCAAATCAAAAAGCTCAGTGCGAAGGGTGGTGCTATGCTACACGAGCTCGGAGCCTCTGCGACCGAATGGTACCTTCATCAATGCATCTTCAGATACGAACAAGCCTTGAAGAAGTCAGATTCGGACCTGCTTAACTGGTCGACACAAGAAAAGGACCACTTGTCCGCGCTATTCAGGGGGGTCACAACACCAGATGAACCTCCTTCTTTACGGCTTGATCATCTCTCAGATAAAGTAGAACGTCTGATCAATATCCTGGTGGATGAGGCCTGTGAAGATTTTGCTGGGCTTATATTTGTTGAGCAGCGAGTTTGGGTGGTAGCTTTGGCCGAAATACTCGCGTTGCATCCCAAAACCGCCAATCTCTTCAATATCGGAACATTTGTAGGCGACTCTAACACTTCGAAACGCAGGACCTTGATCGCAGATCTTACGGAGCCTCGCAACCAGCAAGGGACCTTAGACGACTTTCGTGCAGGAAAGAAGAATTTGATCTTGGCTACGAGCGTGCTTGAGGAAGGAATCGATGTCTCAAGTTGCAACCTTGTCATTTGCTTTGAGAGCCCTAAAAACCTCAAATCATTCATTCAACGCCGCGGTCGAGCAAGAAAGCAAAAGTCGAATTACATCATCATGCTTCCTGCCTCGCACTCGGTCGCCCACTCGCCTCAAAACTGGCATAGCTTGGAGAAGGAGATGATCGATGCTTACCTCGATGATCTTAGAGTGGTTCAACGAGCGAAAACCCAAGAAATGGCCGACGAAGTTGTCGAGCTAACTTATCGAGTTCCGACTACTGGGTAAGTCTATCGGCACCAACTTATCAATAATCGCACAATATTGGATGCCTTCGACACCCTGTGCTAGTTTTTCGTTTGTGCAGCGAGCATGATATTTGAATTCAAGCTGACTTTTCAGTGCACTATTGACTATCGAGGACGCAACTCAACACCTCCATCACTTCTGCTCCGTACTAAGCTCTGGGCCGTACACTGACTCCAGGCCACAATTCAACTTCCACGAAGACGAGAATGGGCTGATCATTGCGGACGTAACACTTCCCATATCAGTTGACCCCGTTTACAGACTCGCTCGAAGTCAAATCGGCTATCGGACAGAACGAATGGCTCTAAAAGACGCGGCATTTCAGGCGTACATTGCGCTCCACAAAGGAGGGCTGGTCAACGACAATCTTCTTCCGAATCAAATTTTAGGGGATGACGAGGCTGCTGAGTTTAACATCCCAAATTTTACGCCTTCTCTGGTCGAGGTTTCGCCGCAATTCGATCCATGGATCAACATTGCTGTCCAGCAGCGTAATGATTCTCAGTCATACCACTGCAATCATTTGACAGTGGAGAGTCCTGGAAAGAAGCCAATTGAGATGATCATTATGGTACCTTGCGCACTTCCGGAGCTGCAGGATTTGGTGCTTCACTGGAACGAGTCCGTGAGATACCGTGTACAAAGCTTGCCACTAGGTGCATTTACGATTTCGCCGGAAAAGCTTGCGCTGTTGCAGCTAATCACAAGGAGAATCCTATATTCGATCTTTAGTGGGCGCATGCAAGAGATCAGATATGACTTCTTGTGGCTCCTGGCACCCTGTGCATCAAATGTCTCGATCCCATCATATACGGATCTTCAGAACTGGCTGAATAACACAGAAGGAACATGCCTGGCAACAGAACTACTCCAGTCTAGTCACATTGACCCGGAAGAGTGGGGCCTAGTCAATCTCTATGGAGACAATCGAAAGTACATGGCTAAAAAGATCGAATTTGTTGAGGGACTCAATTCTCAGCTGCAAGCAATCCGAACACCTCGAAGGCGCGACTTTCTGCATAGTGTCGCAGAAGAGCATAATGAAAGCCAGAGGTACAAAAAGACGGAATGGCTTGAAATATCTGAATGTGAGGTCAGTAATCTTGCTACGACATACTCAATTTTTGCACTCTTCGTTCCGTCAATCCTACAAAAGTACGAGGTTTCGTTACTAGTGGAAACTCTGCGGACTACGATTCTAGAGCCATTGTCGATAGATCCCTGCCATTCAGTCCACATACTTCGGGCGATAACCTCCTCCGCCACTGGGGAGGAAAGCGACTATCAAAGGGTAGAATTCTTGGGCGACTGCATTCTTAAACTCATTTCTACGGTTCACTTGCTGGCAGCGCATCTGAACTGGCCCGAAAGCTTCTTGACTGCAAAGAAGGGAAAAGTCGTATCGAACGGCTTCCTTGCCCGGGCAACCATGACAGCGGGTCTAGACAAGTTCATCATCGATAAGCGATTTACCGGATCCAAATGGTACCCCAAGTACGCCGGTGATGTTCTCTCACAGGGAGAACTGAAGCAAGAACAACGATCATCTAAGCTCCTAGCTGATGTTGTTGAATCATTGATTGGCACGTCGTACCTTCTTGGGGGATTTGCCAAAGCATTCATCTGTACACAGTTACTGCTCCCAATGGAACCATGGACACCGATTCCAGAGGCAAACACTATTCTCCTGAACGCTGCACCTTCTGGGACTGAACCGACTGACCTCTCGACACTCGAAGAACTCATCGGATATACCTTCGAAAAGAAATTGTTGCTTTTAGAGGCCATGACGCACGCGTCTTACAGTGGTCCCAATGCCCACAGCTCATATGAAAGGCTCGAGTTCCTTGGCGATGCTGTGCTCGACTACATCATCACAAAGCGGATGTACGCCCACACTCCAGAACTATCTCACCAGCAAATGCACGCTGTCCGCACGTCCATGGCCAATGCGGCCTTCCTCTCCTTTCGCATGTTTGAAACCACACTCGAACAGACCGTCAGCGTGGACACAGTAACCATGCAACCAGGATTAAAACATACCGCGTTGTGGCAATTTATGCGGCACAGCAGCCCGCAGATTGTCCAACCGCGCGACGCTGCACTGCAGCAGCATGCCGCACATCGAGAAGAGGTCTTGAATGCCGTAGCCAAGGACGTGAGGTTTCCGTGGCACCTGCTTGCTCTGGCAGACTCGCCAAAGTTCCTGTCCGACATTGTCGAGAGCGTCATTGGAGCGATCTACATCGATAGCCACGGCTCCATCGAGAGCTGCGAGATCTTCGTACGTCGGCTCGGTATATTATGTGCGCTGGAACGCATTCTGCGAGATGGAGTGGATTGTCTGCATCCGAAGGAGCGGCTAGGGCATCTGGCGGTCGAGAAAAGTGTGCAGTATGTCAAGCTAGATGTTGAAGCAATGGAAGGCGACAAAAAGAGGAAGGAATACATGTGTCAGGTGAAGGTGGGGGGTGAAGAGGTGGGTGGCCGCGTAGAAGGGCTCAAGCGCTTGAATGCGGAGACTATTGCGGCGTGGCGTGCAGTGAAGATCCTGGAAGATGGGGAAGACGTGCAAATGGGAGAATTTGTCCAAGAGTATGTATCAGTGAGTATACGAGCGGGGGAGGGTGATGCGGAGAGCTGTGTTGACGAGTGGCACGATGCAGAAGATGGGTTCGATGTGGATCTAGAGATGGCATACTAGAACGCAACATAGAATTGGGGCCGAGAATGTTTGCATAGCGGACAAATGTGCTTGATTATAGAGCTAGTAGTAGATTGGATTGAATGGATCATGAACAAACGACTGCCGAGAAGGACAATAACGCATGCAAGCGATCAGAAACCTCGTATTGGAAAGCATTCCATTCACTTCACGAAGCTCATTGATCTGAAGAGCTAAAGCCAAAGGGTCAAGAGCAGTACTAAACGCGCGATTCAAATATCACTACCTAACAATATCGCAGCTAAACATAACAGGGAGCGTCCAAAGGAATGAACGAAGGAAATACGTCGCTGCGACTGGCCATACACGTACCAGCTCCTTCTCATTTTCCCTCCCACTACATCCCCGTTTTCCTAGCAATCTATCAACTTAGCTCTTCAAACCACAAATCTCATACCCCTCTTTAGAATTCCCCCCGTCACACCAGCCGGCAATGACGGACTCACAACCGGCGTCGTCACACCCGCCGGCAACACCGGGCTCGGCGCAGGTCCCGTAACGCCCGCAGGCAGACTCGAGCTAGCCACACTCACCGGCACCAAACTCGTAGGAATAGCGATGCTCGTAGCAAGCGTCGTAGATAAAGAAACACCAGGCACCGCTCCCTTAGCAACACCCCCCGGTCCAGCCGGCAGCGAGAGCGCAGAAACAGGCCCTCTCGGCATCGTAAACGCCGTGAGCAGCGTCGTAGGCAAATCGGTCGCGGCGTTGATCTTGGCGAGGCCCGACGTGGGCAGTTTGGCTTTGGCTGGGTTCGCTTTCGCCACGGGCTTTGGCACAACAGGGAGAGTGGGCGGTTTCGGAGCCTTGACGCCTTTCGTGGCTTTGGCGACGCCTGTCGCGGCAGCGATGAAGGGGTAAGGGTTTTTGAGGTTCGGGGGCTCGGGCATGTGGATGGACATACCGGAGGCTACGACGGGGCCGGGTCCCATGAACAAAGGCATGATGGAGGCGAGTGGGATGTGGAAAGAGGATGCGGCGTCCAGGACTGCTGCGGGGAGGGATGGTACGGGCGCCGAGGGCAATTTGGGTACTTTTGCGGCGCTCTTGACGCTAGGGACGGAGACGGCTGGGGGTTTTAGGGCGCCGGTGGGGATGGAGACGCGTGCTGCTTTGATAGGGGCGGCGGGGGCAGATGCGTCACTGGAATCGTCTCCTGAGGGCTCTTCTCTACTGGCCGCCGTTGCGGTGGATTCAGTGTCCTCTCCGAGAGATCCTTCGTCCTCGTCCTCTGCTTCCTCTATTGAAGCATCGTCAGCTGGCGGAAGTTGATCTTCAGGTAACGATCCTTCGGCGTCATCATCTTCTAAATCTGGGAAGAGAGACGAGACAGCATCCTCTGAGACATCAGTACCGTCTCCGCTGTCAGAATCTTGCCTCGCCCTTAAACGTCGTTCTTCAGTCGTGTCTCCACTCTCATCTCCATCTTCAGCTGTATCGTCCTCATCATCAGCGGACTCGTCGCTGGTAGCAGTCTCTGTCGGTGCTATAGACGTGGTAGTGCTAGCTGGGGCACTCGTACTCTCTGCTGTGCCAGAGCTATCCGTGGTGCTCGTGCTGTCCGTGGTACTCGTGCTGTCCGTGGTGCTCGTGCTGTCCGTGGTGCTCGTGCTGTCTGTGCTCGTAGATGTAAGTGATCCGTCTGTAGTAGAAGTAGATGCAGGGTCTGAATCATCCTCTTCTTTAGACTGGGTGTCAGCAGCATCGTCCTCTGCGCCGTCGTCTTCAGTATGTGATGTATCGTCCCCATCCTCTCCATCCGCTCCATCCGCGCCGTAGCTTGCTGCAAGCTCCGGGAACCACAGGGTAGGGTCGGAGTCAGTCCCCTCTCCAGCTTCAGTCTCAGTCGTACCCGTCTCTGGTTCAGGATTGGATGCAAATTCAGGTGACTCTTGAGAAGTGGGAATGTTGACAGACGCGGGGGATTTGAGAGAGTTGAACCATAGGGGCGATTCTGAGCTACTAGGGGTATTAACAGCGCCAGGATCGTTCGAAGCACTAAGTGATGCGCCATTCTTGGGAGTTTTAGGGGCTTTAGGGGCGTTAGCTGCATTAAGTTTGTTGATCTTGTGTTGTCTTCTTTTCAAGGTTCCGCCAAGCGTCTCCGTTGATGGGTTCGTTACCGGCTTCACCAAAGGTTTAGATGCCGGTCTCACTGCTGATTTATTTATCGTTGGTCTTTTTGCGGGACGTAAAGCAGCAGGCTTCGGTGGGGCCTTGGCTACAGGTGCAGCTACTGTCGCATTTGGCGGAACGTCAAGTCCAGGCAATTCCGGCGCTGGCGCATCTTCAGCCTTCGTGCCTACAAGCTCCGGAAACAATCCCCACGGGTCGACATCGACACCATCACCGATTATGCCCTCAATAGCTGGTGGCGGCGCGTACTTCCTTTCGAAGGTGTCATCTGCATCATCATACCAACCGTCGCTGGAATTGTCGACATCGCCATCATCGTCTTCAAATGTATCATCAGTTGCACCTCCAGTCTCATCCTCTAATGTTTCATCATCCTCGGCTGATTCGTTATAACCTTGCCGCTTGTTCTTATCATTGCTTTCATCAGTCTCGTCTTCTGATGGTTCGGCGTCCTCTGATGGTTCGACGTCCTCTGATGGTTCGGCGTCCTCTGATGATTCATCATCCTCGGCTGACTCGTCATAATCTTGCCGCCTGCACTTATCATTACTTTCTTCCAGTTCATCCTCTGATGATTCGACGTCTTCTGATGGCTCGAAGTCCTCTAATGGCTCCTCGTCCTCTGCGGTAACATCGACTCCATCACCGCCATCGGTGCCGGCGGAATAATCCTGTCTCTTGCGCTTATCATTGGTTGGGTATCCCCAGATACTTGATGAATCGAGAGAGTCAGGATCATTGCCAAGGTCCACGACGCCGTTGTCCCAGTTCAGTGGATCGAGTGAATCATACCAAGCCTCTGAAGGCCCTGGAAAGTCATCATCGCCGTAATAATAGTCGTCACCAGAGGAGGGGGAGCCTCGCTTCTTCACCTTATCGATAGAGGGATATCCCCAGATACCAGTCGGGCTGACATCCTCGAACCCCTCCAACTGAACCGCCCCATTATCCCAATTGTCCGGATCAAGGCTATCCAACCACGCTTCAGCATAGTCGGGATTATTTTCTTTAGGGTAACCTTGGTCAGGATCATTGATTTTGACCCCTGCAATACCATAGCGGGCTTGTCGCTTCTTCAAAGATCGGCGGGAACTCAAATCCTCATCGATGTCATTGTCATCGTCCGCATCTGCATCATTATCAAAGCCATCGACGTCTTCAACGGTTTCATTTTCTTCATCCGAATCGTCGAACAATGCTTCAGGGTCGGGATCAGTCTCATCATCCTCATCCTCATCCTCCTTATCTGCGTATCCGAATGCATAATCTTGACGCTTGAATCTAAACGAACGCTTAAGCTCTCCAGTGCTAGTCTCAGATTCCTTCGGTTCTGATTGCAAGACAACGCCTGTGGAAGCAGCGATGGGCTCCAAACAATTGGTTGGGTTCTTCTTCAGCCAGCCAAAGGGTAGACGAGGGAAACCTGTTGGCTGGTTTCCTACTTGCCATTGTTTCGGAGGGCGGACATTGTCGACATAATCACTTGCCGCTTCAGGAACTTGACGTATCACCTGATCAGCAAGAAGAGACAGGCCTGGGCTTGATTCTTGCTGCGCAACGTTGGTCGGTCCTGACAGATCAAGCACTTCGGGGGCTTGCGCAGCAAGGCTCCCGCCCGCGACATCAACCTCATCTAGGAACCCATCAATACGGATGGTCCCAGTTTCTGTAGGAAGTTCTGCCTGGATGATTGCCTGTAATGGAGCATTTTCCGTAGAAATTTCGCTAGTAGGAATGTCTGTGCCAGAGGGCAATTCGATCGTCCAGTCCGGGACCAGGAACACAGAGTCTCCAGACTCAGCAAAGGGGTCCACATCGACGAGAAGCGCTCCATCGGAGGTATAAAGAGCGGATTCAGACGGAAGGACCGTCGTAATCGTAGTCGACTCCTGCGCGATGACCATGACTGTCGCACTCTCGTCGGACACGATCTCTATGGGCGCCAAGTCCATATCCGTTGTGGGCTCATCTCCCTCAGTCGACACGTCTGATATCTGGCGCTTGGCGAACTGGCGATAGAGATAGCCACCATACGGCTTCTTGAAGTGTTTGGTCTTTGAAAATTTCCTATTCGAAGCAATTATGTCCTGGTAGTCCTCAAGGTCAGACGGGTGTTCAAGATCCTGGCCATCCATCGGTGCTTGAGTATCAGAAGACATTCTACTATCATCGGGTGCTTTAGACATGTGCTTGTCCATCGAGTTACTGTCTCCAGTTGATGGAGTAGACTGTGCCTTCGAGTTATCCCCATGGCCTTTACCATAGCAATTAGGGTGGTATTGTCCGTCATTGGCGTTGGCACAATCGATGGAACTTGAAGAACCGTCGCCATGATTTTGCGTGACAGGCTTGTTACCGTCCCCGCCGTGCCATTGTCCGTCATCGCCAGCAGGGCTGCTAGGCGAAGATGAGGTGGACATTGAAGACGGAGCGCTAGATCCGGCAACTTTGCGTCCCACTCCAGTGCACCGAATACTAGCTCGAGCAGCTAGTGCGGCTCGACTGCCATCTTTGCCCATGACCAAGTCTTTTCCAGGATTGCCGAATATGACATCGACAGTTTCTTTGGTGGTACAATCGTTGACGCCTTTGAGGTTTGCGACATAAAGATCAGGCAGGCGCGAGAGAGCCGCTTGGGCATCGACTACACTGCCAGCACTTTGAGGAATATTGACAGAGTCACTAGTCTCTGCAGACTCTGTAGATTCGACATCATCTTGATCGGCTGTGTAGCTATAGCTATCATCGTAGCTGTATTCATAGTCGTCGTCGGAATCGTCCCCCCTCCGAGGTTTAGCGACACGCCTTGCTCCTTTGATGTTGACCACGGCGCAATTCATGTACATTTCACGGTTTCCAACTCTGTTAAACCTGCCGATATCAGCGCGGTCATGCTCAGGTGAGGAGTCCATCTCACCATGTCCAACCCAGCAAGCACTGGGCAGTCTGCGCAAAATCTGGGATCGTGAAGTCGTACGCCTTTCGATTCGGGCATCCACCCTCAATAGACTCAAGGACCTTGAAATTCTGCCCGTTGTCACAGGATAGCGAAATCTGACAAGATCCTCCTCCATGAGTAGCACCTCCCCGCAAACGCATCTGATATGTCTGTCCAGCCGTATACGTTGCAACAGGAGTAAGCTTGGTATTCCATTGATATCCTTTGCAGGTAAAGTCGCTTCCGTCCGTCTTTAAAGGTGTTAAAATGTTGTAATCTTTGGGTTCATCAATCCTATTGCTGTGAGGATCGCGAAGAGGAGAGGGCTCTTCCATTTGCATGTGGGATAGCACGCCAATGGCATAAATTGAGAGCGTACATGCTGTACGCAAAAACGAGTGACGAGCCATGGTTACAGCCATGAGCGACAGCAGCCCAAACGCGTTGGGGCACAGGAGAGCATGAAATAGACAGCAAGGGAATGGAGGGCTGTTGTCCCGTGCGATGGCACACGCGTCTTAGAATTCCAGAGGTTTAACTTGCTCTTTAACCAGTCCTGCACCTCGATGTGGTATTTCTCTCGCCATAACCTTTCCAGTGCCGTGTGCAAGAACTATATCAAACACCCAAAGGTGAGTGAAGTGACACCCAAGGCAATCATGCAATTGTTACAGAACACAGCTGAGCTGTGCAGACATTGCACTGAGTACAGGTACTTCCTTTCTGCCAAACGCCATATACTTCGGCAAGGATTGATGGAATGTATTGGAGCTTGAACAAGTCTAGCCTCAGCCAGGAGATCAGCAACTGAAGAGGGGATGGGAGCACAAAACCCACATTCCTATAGCGTGACTCCAAAGCTTGGTGTCACCAAATGACCTAGTTCGCGATTCCTATCCCGTCAAGAACTCCTCTATTTCCTTGTCGCTCTCATCTTCCTGCTCTTCCTGCAGTTTTCGCTCCTCCTTCTCCAATGTATCCCTGATGAACTTTCTCTGTCTCACTCGAGCACTCTTTCCCCAGTCTCCGGGTTTTGACTCTTCCTCTTCCTCGTCGCTATCATCCACGCCAGGTATCTCAATGTTGCCCCTCAAGTCATTGGGGTTTACGGTTTCTTCCGCGTCTTTGGCGTGCTGTTTCTCTTGAATCTTCGCACCCAGCTTCATCAAATACGGTCGGAGAAGGAGGTAACTGCAAACGATCATGACGAGTCTGATGTAGTCCTTGATTTGCATGCGGGTAAATGACTCTGAAGTGTTGCGGATGAAGTTGTTGGCCCATGTTGCAATCAGAGAAGTGTCTTCGGGGTTGTCATTGGCATCCATAATCGGCTCGAATTGGTTGAACTGGTTTGGGAGGTAACGGCCGACGGGTGTTTCGAGGGTGGAAGAACAGCAGCCGCCTGGTGGAAGAGAATTGCGCTCTTTTGGCAACGGATGGGTTCGCGGTGTAAGATGGGAAAATGCTGTTCCACTTATATAAATATTGAGGGTTCGAACTGTGGTACTGGCCGAGGCGTGCTTTTGCAAATGCCTCGTCGGAAATTCGCGCGCCAGATCAAGATTTACCAGGGCGCCGCCGCAGGTAGTGCCGGGCGGTGAGTCACGTGGGCGATCGAAAACCAATCGGACCTAGTTCGGAGAACGCGTTCCCTCGATGCGCGTGGGCGCGGCGCGTCTCCATCGCCCCACCATCACAGACACTCATTGAGAGCGCTCACCCATTACGTGGTCATGGCGGACGCGGACAAGGAAGAAGTACGAATAGTCACAATCGCACAGCCATCCAAACTAATTGGCTTCAGCGCCTCAAATCGGCCCTCTGGTACTCGATCGGCCAGTTCGTCGACGATGAATGCGTGAAGCAGAACCTCAATGCAACCCCACAATTCATAGGCGCCTTGACAGAGCTAGTTTACAGGCAGATCTGTATGGACTGTCTCTCACCCGTTAAACTGACGCTAATCGCCACCTAGCCAACACCTCCCGAGACCTCGAGACATTCTCCAAACACGCCGGCCGTCGAATCATTAATGAGGACGATGTCATGCTGCTGTCGAGACGCAATGAGGGCCTTGAGACTGTCCTGAAGCAAGTCTTAGATGAGATGAAAGCCAAAGAGGGCAGGCCAGCCGTCCCAGAGAAGAAGGTCAGGGGCCGTCCTTCGGGGGCTAGTGCAGGGAAGGGAAAGGGCAAAGCAAAGCAATAGCTAGGCCCTAATTCCGGATTGGTATCCTTCTGCTTCTCCCCTTTGCTTGAAAGGATCAAGATGCGGAAGATATGGTCATTTAACAACTTGACGATTACCAAGAGGCCTCGCTCCCCAGGTTGAGCACTCGGAACTTGTCATGCTGAATTGATCCTATGTCGTAACTAACGGCATGAATGATCGATCAGTAATAATACAGGTAAGTCCAATTCCTAGTAGTCTTGGGAATATTGAATTGATCGTTCGATTATTAGATACTAGGTTCATAAACCTAACATACATACAAGTCATTCAAGTAGCCAATAAACACAGTGTCTCCCCTTTCTCGTGGTATCATGCAAAAGACTAAAAGTACAACAAGAGAGAAACCCTTACGCAGCTTTCGCCATTCAATTTAAACGTGTGCTCTCTAAGCCAGGATGCCAATGAGGCAACTCAATAGTTAGTAGCAGCGTTGTTATATGTGCCGGTGGGGGCCGTGTGGTATCCTCCATGCAGAGGCTTGTGGGGGTTCTCGTATGTGGCAGACTGGGGCGCCACGGTTGAGCCGGTGTATGCAGTGTCATGAGATGGGCGTACATCAGTAGCTCCGGGCGCGAGTGTGCCCGATGGGGGAACAGCTCCCGCCATCTCGGGATCGCGAAGACCACCACGGTTCTTCCTGCGACGCTGCCAAAACTTGACGCCACTGCCGCGGGTGTAGTTGTTGGACGGCGATGGACCGAAACGCTTCTCCTTCTTGTGATGGCGGCCAAGTGCAAGTTGGACAAGAGCCGAGATCAAGAAGAGGAATCTGTTTCTATTAACACGCGGTCATCAATGAGGCGGAACGAACTTACGCTCCCAAAATTGACACAGCAAAACAGGCGGTGTTCAAACGGCATACAGTCCCCAGCGAAGCGGAGTAGGTAATCTGATTGCCTTGGCCGTTGCTTCCGAATCCCTCCTTCGAATCTGATGGTCCGCTTCCGAGTGGAGTGTCAACGCGGCCTGTGCAACTGTGCGCACCATCGCGGGTGAGCACAGCCAGAGCAACGAAGCCGGCGCAGAAGAGGACGTCAAGGACAATGGCGAGGAATGCAAAGAATGTCTTCCCACCGAGGCAGCATGTGAGCACGACAGCGAAGATGGTGTATAGCACAGCCGCTCCAGATATGCCCTCAACTGCCTTCGCCCACGTGTAGATTGGCGCATCCCGATCGGCAAGGACAGACAAGAAGTAGCTGTAGATGCCTAGGATGATACCGGCGCAGCAAAACTCGACGGCATAGAGGAAGGTTTGGATCAGCTTCAGAGCTGTCCCGCCGAAGGCCATAGTGGAAGTAGGTTGAAAGAAAATGTGGCTAGGACGGGCGTGGAGAGATGGACTAGGTCGATGCAGGTTGTGTCGAGTACGTGAGAAGCGATGATCTGTCCATGAAGGCGCCGCACCCGGGTGATTTATGTGCATGCCACGGACGACGTCACAGCCTCGTCCTTTGATCGAGGAAGCTGCAGGGGCCAGGTTTTGGGAGTGGCGCGCCAGGGCCCGCTCGCTTAGCGCCTGCTCCTTACGTCACTCCACTCGCGCAACTTTTGCAACTTGGCCTCCGATGCCACCCGGGACCGCTCCGTCTCTGCAGCCAAGCACACCCGCCGTCGCCGTTAGCACTGATCTTGCTGGAGCAGGGAAAATAGCTGCATCGCCAGCGGCAATCGTCATCGCAAAGCCACACCTCCACCATCGATGAGCCACTGCGATGACGCCCGAACAGGAATCTTCCATGGCCCAGATTGCGCCGATCATAGCACCATCAGGGTTGAGGCGCAGAACTCTTGTTCTGTGCGTCCATGGCTATGCATGACGAATGGTCACCTGAGTTGTTCCCAGATCATCCTTGGCACGCACAAGGCCCCTTGGAGACTGGCCAAGGGAACGTTACTCGAGTCCTGTACACAACGGTCAAACTGTCCCGTAATCCATAGACTGACGCAGGCTAACACGCATACACGAATGCTACTGGCCATCGACTCTTGTCTTGACATACAAGCAAAGCCCAAAATCATCGCTGCCCAAAGCCATCAAGGTACTCTGCGCAGGTATCGCAATCAATCTACTTGCCCCCTCCAACCTCTACAAGTATCTTCACCTGGTTGTCCTTGTCATGTATCAACGATTTGAAGCCCCTTTCCTCTACCTCATTCAGTTTGATCCGTTGCGTGATCATATCGTGCGGTTTCATGCTCCCCGACGCGATGGCGTCCTACACTCGGCGTCAGCAGGCATTCAGTCCTAATCATCCCAAAACTCACAATGACTTCTTGGAAGTCTCCAATCTGGTACGTTGCAACGCCCATATATCTCCGCTCCTTGAAGCAGAACATGTTCGGGGTAATGGAGCACTGCTTCTCCCAAATCGCTATGTTCACAATCGTTCCTCGAGCGCGAGTTGCTTGTACTGCAGCGTCAAGGCCCACTTGCACGCCAGCGCAATCGAATGATACGTGGACGCCTTGGTTATCGCAAAGCTCACGGCAGCGTTGCACAACATCCTCCTTCGTTGGATCAATCACATAATGGCAGCCAAATCTCTTGGCGAATTCCTGGCGCTTTCGGCTGACTTCTGAGACGATGATTTTATCGGCCCCTTTCGCCTTCAGCGCCAGGATCGTGGAAATGCCAATCGGGCCACCTCCTAGGACCAGCACTGCGTCGCCCTTCTTGAACGGGCTGATCTTGACAGCATGCCATCCGACAGCGAGGGGTTCAATGAGAGCTGCGATTGTTAGTGGATATTCTGCTACTTTCACGACTACATACCGCCAATCTCCAGCGGCACGTTGTCCGGTAGATGGTAGAGAGTAGTTGTGGGCACAACAATATGCTCTGCAAGTCCGCCACCCCAGCCTACAGATGTCAGTTTCATCAATCCAATCTTAGGCGACTAGGAAGGACACGCACCGCTTAACCCGACAAAACCATTGCTATAGCAACAGTTTGGTACTCCCTCCTGGCATGCACCGCATGTCCCGCAGTAGATAATTGGCTGTATAGCAACCCTGTCACCTGGCTTATAATCACTTACGCCCTCTCCAACATCTTCAACAACTCCGCTGAATTCATGGCCAAACGTCAAAGGAACGGTCTCCCCTGTGATTGGGTGCGGCGTAGTTGGACACAAGCTGGGGCCACCCAAGTACTCGTGAAGGTCTGTATCCATCAGTATTACTTTCAAAGCCGTTTTACAAGGGATTCAGACCACTACCGCAGATTCCAACCCATGCGGGCCGAACCTTTACCTGACCCGGCCGAATCTTTGGTACTGGGATTTTCTCGTATCGAAGATCATTCTGACCGTGGAAGCGAACCGCGTTCATTGTCTCGTCGCTCGGTGGCGGAGGTTTATATATCTCTTGGGGTGCCATTTTCGAGCCTTGTCACCGCATAAAATCAAAGGAGTTTGGATATGTGGAATCGCGGCGCAACATACAAGATGCGGGCCCCAGAGCGCTTTAAACCCCAATCACGGCCCCAACGTTCCACGGCACTCTCGTATCTCATGAGCCTTTTCTCCGCCCCATTCGAATGAGCTCGGCTCAACAGTGAAGGCCGTGGTTAAGCATGATCGTTGGCATCATCTTTGGTCCCGGGATGCCGCATTGGGCAATTGCGGGGAGATCGCTCCCCGCAATTGCGAACCCTCGGCGGGGTATTTCGCAGGGCAGACAGAGTTAGCACCTCGACAAAATTTCCCTTGACAGCCTTCCGAATCGTAAACACAGCTGGGCAGCAGGCTCGATGAGGTTCACGTGCCTTCGGATGGGGACCATTTCATCCTCCCGGGCTCCATGCCAAGCAACGCAGTGCGCTTGTCGTCTCCCCCCATGGCTCAGACCTTGGAGTGTCTCAAGGTCTTCAGGAAGGGCATACGCACGGTATCGTGGCTTAGATGGCTGAAGGGCCTGGTGTTGGAAAGGCTTTGATGCGACCCATGCAGTTCTCTTCGAGATCTGGTTCGGATAGCATGTCCGATAAATGGAGCACAGACATGGATACCCATTACTGGTAACTTAGTGTCGACATCAAGACCGGAGATAAACCGAGACTCCTTCCGGTCATCGGAGAAGCAAGCAGTCTGATTCGAGGACAATTTCTGACACATCATACTCCAGCCACCGCAGAGCGTCGGCACTCAGCCTCTCTGAATGACGAAGAACCTTTTCAGACGGGTGCTCTGAGATGCTATACCTGCGCTTATTTGGGTTGTGCAGAATCCTTGAGCAGAGAGTCCTTTTCTAGGAAGACGGCCCGTGGTGTGGAGACAACATGCACGTCACGGTGGAGCTCTCATCATTGACGCATTGGTGACGATGCGAACATCTCCTGCAAACAAAGAGCACAGCGGCTAAGCTGCATCCAATCAGAATGATTACAGCAAGTTTGATACTGTGAGATAGCTTGGACCTACCGAATTTCTATCGGTCCATGACCTAAGTGGCGGGATTAGATGGACCGATTTTATGGGTTTGGAAATTCTTGTCCTCGCCTTTAAAGTACGGGGACTGCCCCTCAACACCACTTTCTGCCCCTCACTTCGTTTACAGCTTCCTTTCCTACCCAACCTGAGATTTTATTTTCACTACAATAGCACGTTGCATCAGAAGACCACCACAATGCCCTACCCAGAAACCACCGACGCCTTCACTGTCACTGACATTAAGAAATGGAGTGAATTTAAGCGACAAGAGGTAAAGACTTGTACACAGCGGAGACTGGACTCATTATTGACGTACCCACTAGGTTCCCTTGAAGAAATTCGAGGAAGACGACATTGACATTGCTGTCGACGCATGCGGAGTGTGCGCATCCGATGTGCATAAAATCACCGGCGGTTGGGGCGCAGACATCCCCCTCCCACTTTGCGTAGGACACGAGATTATCGGCAGGGCGATTAAAGTCGGCTCCAAGGTCAAGAACATCAAGGTCGGAGACCGAGTCGGTGTTGGCGCACAAGTTGGTGCAGACCTCACTTGCGACAACTGCAAAGCAAACCAGGAGAATTACTGTCCTAACCAAGTCGACACGTACGGTGGTTCATATCCAGATGGCACCATTACGCAAGGTGGCTACTCCAGCCATGTTCGCGCTCACCAATATTTTACATTCAAAATTCCCGATGGACTCGATACCGCGCTCGCAGCACCTATGCTGTGCGCTGGCTTGACAACCTTCAGCCCGCTTAAGCGGCTAGGAGTTGGCCCCGGGAAGAAGGTCGCCGTATTGGGACTGTAAGTGCTCCTCATGCGCATAAGCACAAGTGAGTTAACGGTTGTCCAGTGGCGGTCTAGGTCACTTTGGTGTCCTTTGGGCAAAGGCGCTCGGTGCCGAAGTTGTCGTGCTCTCGCACTCACCTAACAAGAAGGATGATGCCCTCAAACTTGGTGCACAGGAGTTCATTGCTACTGGTGAGAATGGGTGGAATGAGAAGCACAAGTTTGCATTCGACGTCATCCTCAATTGCGCCGACGCCACCCACAAGTTCGACCTCCAGGCCTACTTCTCGACATTGAAGGTCAACGGCTATTTCCACAATGTTGGTTTCCCAGACCATCCCCTCAAAGACCTCATGGTGCAGGCGTTTGGTGCTACAGGATGCTACTTTGGTGCTTCTCATATCGGAAACCGCGCAGAGATGGAGGAGATGCTGGAGCTTGCGGCTAAGCAGGACATCAAGAGCTGGGTTCAAACATTAGATATCAGCGAGCAGGGCTGCAAGGAGGCTGTAGAGAGGGTGTACAACGGCGACAACGTCCGATTCAGGTTCACGCTCGTTGGTTATGACAAGGTCTTTGGCGAAAGGTCGTAGATACCCCGAGACTGTAGCTGAGGGAGGGGGTCTTTGCTATGGAGTAGGAAAAGCTTAAAACCCGAGATGTCTCGTGCAAAATCAATCCCTTGCATAGAATCTTCTTCATTGATACATTGCCGTATTCGAAATAACATGAGGAAAGCTATTGCTTCCACCGGCGTCCCACCCTCTCCTCTACTTACTATGACAATTCCAACTCTTGATCCTATTATCCCACCTCTTCCCCCTCAAATTCTCCGACCCAGGAGCTTCCAACTCCAAATGATCGCCCAGACACTGCTCGTCCTCGTAGAAGGAGCATGTGATGTATTTATCCACGCGTATCGCCGAGATCTGGTCGTAGGCTCCGACGTCCAGGTTGTTGCACGTGGCGAGCGCGGAGGAATGTTGCTTGCACTCGCCCTTGAACTCGCTGTCGATGCACGAGTAGAAGCCGGCGGATGCGACTTGTGGCTGCGGGGTTGGGAGAGAGAAGGGAGTTGTGTGCGAGGGGACGGGTGGGATGGAGACTGGGGGGAGGGCGAGGGTGAAGGGGACGAGGGCGGTTGTTAGGAAGAGGAGCATCATGTTGTGGTTCTGGTATTGAGTTTGGATGCGTGCTTTAGTGTATGCGTTTGCGTGAGTACTCTGTTTAGAGGCTGATGGCGAGGCGACGATGGGGACAGGTACAGGCGTCTTGAAATATGGGTTAGGAACGGCTATCTAAGATTAGACACGCCCTTTGGAGATCAAGAGTTATCATGAATAATCTTTGTTCACATGTGGCTTTATTCCGTCCTAATCTCTTTGTGGCCTAAATCGCCCTATGACACACTACAAGTGTGGTTCAGACAATGCAGGATACATGGCGGATATGGCCCCAGTCCTCACGGCCCCCTTCTCATGCTCACAAGCTGAGCTTTCTATTCTTGAATATACTTCTTCAACCCCCTGAGCCTCTCCTTCGCCCTCTCCAAAACCTCGTCCTCTTTGCACACAGCAAAGCGTAGCCAGTCCTCGACGATGTGTGCATTGCCTGGGGTGAAGAACTCGGTCGGCGGAATGGCTGCTACACCAATCTCCTTGATCAGGAACCATGACAGTTTAAAGTCCCTCGGTCGGTTGGCGACATGTGGTGGAAAGTCATAGTCTTCCGGCAAGCGGACCTTTGCCATGTTGGCCAGCACAAAGTATCCACCCTCTGGGTCTGAGTAGGGCAGACCGAGCTCATCCCACACCTCATTGAATTTGTCCATCTTCCCCTTCATCTCCTTCTTCGACTCATCCCAGAAGTTGTGTGCATCTGCTTGTTCGAACCCAATCGCTGTCGCTTCCTGTAGTGGAGACACGCTGCTGTAGCAGATGCGAGTATGTGCCGCACTAACGTATTTGATCAAATGCTCGGGTCCTATCAACCACCCCACTCTCCAACCTGTAGCATAGAAGTTCTTCCCACCTGATCCCACCGTCAATGTGAGCTTGGCTACCTCGGGTGATAGTGTCGCAACACGTGTAAAGGGGACATAGTACAGTCGATCGTAGACCTCGTCGGATAGAATGATAATGTTGTGCTTGACGCAGATGTCGGCGACGATTTGTAGCTCATCTTTCGAAAAGACCTTGCCGATTGGGTTGTGTGGACTGTTTAGAACGATCATACGAGTCTTGGGAGTAATTGCCTTCTTGAATTCCTCAATATCAATCTTCCACTCGGCGGCTGAGGTCGTCTTGGTAGCTCCTTCCTTTGGTGGATGCATAGGTACATATACGACCTTCCCACCCGGCATCTCGATGTTGCTGATGTATTGGTCGAAGAATGGCTCGAACACAATGACTTCGTCCCCATTCTCCAGAAAGGCCATGAAGGCGCTCAACATGCCCTCGTTTGCCCCTGTTGTTATGGTGACTTCCTTCTCAGGATCAATGGTCTTTCCGAAGAAGGGCGAGTAGGCATCGGCGATGGCTTTCTTTAACCGCGGGCGGCCTTTGGTGGGCGAATATTGATTGCAGTCTACTTTGTCGAGGGCAGATTTGGCGGCATCGAGGACGAATTGGGGAGGGTTGTAGCCAAAGAAGCCCTGGCCCATGTTCACGATAGGCTGGACTGGAGATGCAGCAGCTGCTTCGTTGACGATTGACCTGCGCTCGACTCAGTCTTGCTTGGTGGTAAAATTGGAATTGCTGACGGACCACACATCCTGCCTCTGTCCTGCCACTCGAGCTGCCGGCTTGAAAGGGTCTTCTCTCCTCGTGGTTGCCGACATGGTGCGCGTGGTTGGGGATGTTGAGGGGCGCTGCCGTGGAGGCTTCAGGACAGCCCTTGGTTTTACAAAGGTGAATCGGGAGGCCGACGACACAACACTCCGCATCGCTGCCCCAAACTAGGAAAGAAAAGGAGCAGATAAGAAAAGAGCAATCCCAGAGGGGCTATCAATTACGTGCTCGCAAGGTGGTTGAATTCACCGGCCCATGCCGTCATCAGCCGGGGCGTGCCAAGTGCCAATGGAGCTCCGAGCCGGTGCCGGTCACTCCTTCCCCAGTGTCTGGGACCCATTAATTTACGCGACGCGTAGCATGCACTCTTTGCACGGCGCCATGGTTGCTTGCCCGCTATGCCAGAAGAACGTCAATCAGAACCTCATCAACGAGCACATCGATAGCAGCTGCCAAAAATATCTCGCCGACGAGAAGAGCGACACTCCCACAGCCCAGAAGCCTCAGACACACAGCTTCTTCACGCCCGCCCGCCGCGCCAACGGTCCGACTGCAAACAACGCTGCTCCTACTCCTGCCCCCGCGCCCTCCTCGCCCACGCCAGAAAATGCAGACCGCCCCAAGACGCCACCGGCGGGGACAAAGCGACCGTTTGCTGAGGGAGTCGACGGCCAGACGAACGGCGAACCCCGATCTCCAGCTGCGCCGAAGCGGACCAAGTTGAGTGTGTTGCAGAAGGTTGCGCCTCTCGCAGAGCGTATGCGACCCACAACCCTCGACCATGTCTGTGGTCAAGAAATAGTTGGGCCGAATGGCATTCTTCGGGGCCTGATCGAGACAAACACATTGCCATCAATGATACTTTGGGGGGGTCCTGGCAGTGGCAAAACGACCATTGCACGCCTCGTAGCCTTGACGTCAGGATCACGCTTCGTCGAGATCAACAGCACAAGCACCGGCGTAGCAGAAGTCAAAAGGCTCTTCGGGGAGGCATTGAAAGATCTGCAGCTCACTGGACGCAAGACCATCATCTTTTGCGACGAAATCCATCGCTTTTCAAAGGCGCAGCAGTGAGTAAGGCCCCGGTACAAAGTGGCTGTTTCTGTTCAATTTGACTGTCTGAAACACCTCAAAAGTGGTGTTTTGGTATAGTCGTGTCTGAGCGATTTAAGCCTTAACCAATACCCTTACCTTGACAGCCTATGCTGACTTTGTACCGCGACCTTTAGGGATGTCTTTCTTGGGCCCGTTGAGGCTGGCCAGATTACACTGATCGCTGCCACGACGGAAAACCCCTCGTTCAAAGTCATCAATGCCCTCATGTCGCGCTGTCGTACCTTCACCTTGAAACCCTTGAGCCTTGCCAACCTACTAAGCATCCTCCGTCGAGCCATGGATGCCGAAGGCTTCACGTCACCTCTTTTGGACGAGAACATGCTGCGATATCTCGCCTCATTTGCTGATGGCGACGCCCGCACTGCCTTGAATCTACTCGAGTTGGCCATGAGTCTCTCGAAGAAACCATCTGTAACCGCTGAGGATATCAAGAAGAGCCTAACGAAAACGCTCGTCTATGATCGAAACGGCGATCAACACTACGACAACATATCTGCCTTGCACAAGTCGATTCGAGGTTCTGACGCGGATGCTTCCCTCTATTATCTTTCCCGCATGCTTGTGTCCGGGGAAGATCCTCTATACATCGCGCGACGGCTCATTGTCGTCGCATCAGAGGATGTGGGTCTTGCAGACAATACCATGTTGCCACTAGCCATCGCAACACACTCTGCCTGTGAGAAGATTGGGATGCCCGAGTGTCGTATAAACCTCGCACATTGTGTTGTAGCGCTTTGTATGTCACCCAAGTCTACGCGATCCTATCGCGCGCTTGAGAAGGCCATGGCTGCACTCGATGAACCTGGAGTAGCAAGCTTACCCATACCATTTCACCTGCGGAATGCGCCGACCAAGTTGATGAAAGACATGGGATACGGTGCTTCGTACAAGTACAATCCCGATTATGCCGAAGGGAAGGTAGCTCAAGACTACCTCCCTGAGAAGCTCAGAGGCAGGCAGTTTCTTGACGATATGGACTTTGGCACCAAGATCGACGAAGAATTGGATGATGCATTAGTGCCAGAAATAGACGATTAGAAGCTGTGAGGGAGAACGGGTTTGGTCAGTAGACCACGGTGCATCAGGTCGTCACCTTTTGATCGAATCCAACACACTGAGGCGTTAGCATTGCGCAATACCCAAAATGAGTTATTTGAACAAGTCACCTCACCTTTATCTTCCCATATTGCTCATGCCGCGATGTACGAGACATGTGTTCGACTAACAGTGTCTAGGTCGATGATTTTGGTCACACGATCACCCATTCGCTTGAGATGCGATTTCCACCGCCCAACTAAAAAGCAACTCTCGATGTAAAATAACCACTGCAGCCCCCAAAGGCTCCCGTGCGACTCGCTTCCCCGTCACTTTAATCTCCTCATCTATTTGACTTGGCGTTTCGAAGACAACAGTATCGCATCGTAGATCAACGCCTGATTGGTCACATCGCATTCAGTGCTCCTAAAAGAGTCAACAATACGACTACCCTTGTATCTCCCCTCCCGGCTGTCAGCTAGCGCAACTGCAGTTTGTATGCTCACTGCGCGAGGCTGGATACGAATGGGTAGTTTGCAGGTCTTTGAAGGTCGTTGCAGTGCTGAAGCATCAAGGCGTACAAAAGGCTGCTTGCAAAGAACTATGCAGCAAGCATTAGAGGCATTCATGTCTAGCTGTATCGTCAAGGTCCTTCCGCCGTCTTGATCACGAGTTCGCGTTGGTAATTGCAAGACGGGTATAGCAAGCACATCTGCTCGACCCTCGCTGCAACTAATGGCCCCCACAAGACTAGCATATCAGTTGCCCTACCCAGTAGAGCCACACGTTCCAGGAGTACAAGAAAGCCTCGTTGGTGTTATTTTTGGATTCCTCCCTGCAGGGCTTCGCCAATTTCCATCCTATCATCTGATCGTTCACAACACTTGTGCCAACCCAATCTGCCAAGTGCGTGTGATTACGACCCGCTCTTTTGCAATGTTCAAATGAAGGCTGCTTGAATTGCTTGGCCAAACTGTCGAAAGCGCTATATCCTTGAGTCTTCTCGGAGCAGAAGATCGCTGGGCCCTGCTACTCTTTCTACCGTGGTCACCTCGAATTTCAGTCACCTCCCACGAAGTGCAGACTTGATCCGTGTCAAGCATCCATCATGTCGTCGCTCGATGGAGTCTATTCTCCGCTCGCGGCATACCCGCGGTACAATTCTATGGCGCCGTGTATGCGCGGCTGCAACGACTATGTAGCCTACAATGTAAAGATCCTAAACTGCCAGCTCCTCATAATATGATGCTGACGAGAGACACAGGGATGCGATCAGTCTCCATGTTGGTGTAAAAAGGACAATCTTGACCTCAGGATCAGCTATGTCACTCGTTGTGCGTCAAGCTCTTGCACGTACGCGAACATGAACACACAGACAGATGTCGATATATTATCCGGTATTCAAGTTCAATATTGCGCAGACCATTCGTACAGCCCCGAAGGCATGGCAATGCCAACATTTGTCGAGGCTCAGTCGACAGACTCTGTCGCCTCTCAAACAGGGACAAGGTCGAGTTCGAGGACAAGAACGGGATCACTTCCAACTGCTACTGATTCTGGTGAGTTGAAAATTGGAAACAGGTGATTGAAGCATGTCTCGGAGAATTTGTTCGAATGGATCGCGATCACTGGTCTTGATCTTCCTCCTACCAGGGCCAACTGCACAGTTCACGAGATGCAGCTCCTTGATAGCCATTTCTGTACTTCCCCGACTCACCAGCTAACGCGCTGGACACAAAAGCCCCCAATCGATCCACATCTCAAGTATCTTCCTCCGAGACATTTAGTACACCACTCCATGACACGCTTGCATGCGGCCCTTCCAAAGGTTGCTGACTTGTCTGTTAGACTCCTCTCCACTATCCGGTGGACAGTCATCCAATAGCCTCAATACCGCCGCAAAATCCGGGATCGCCATAGGCGCCGTCTTCTGCGTCCTACTAGCCATTCTAATCATTATCCTTCTCTTCCGTCGCCGCCGACAGCCAGCATATTACCCACCCCCGCCGAATTCAAACAGCATTCCACCACAAATGGCACCGACACCATTCTCTGGCAACGGGCCTTTTAGTCCTCCCCTCCAACAACCCGTCCCTATCGCGCCGCAACAGCAAGCAGCCTTTGCTCCTGCCCGACCTGTCAGCCCGCTGGAAGAAAAGACCGCGTCCAACATCGCCATAATGCGCAAAGATGTCGGATCTGATGTAAGTCCCGTTCAGAAGAGCGTACAACCAGCAATGCCAGAGGGCGCAAGAGAAGTTCACGGCGATGTACCGTTGCCCAGGCATGAAGTGTCGA
The DNA here is from genome assembly GCA_010093805.1 of Polyplosphaeria fusca. Lineage (NCBI taxonomy): Eukaryota > Fungi > Ascomycota > Dothideomycetes > Pleosporales > Tetraplosphaeriaceae > Polyplosphaeria > Polyplosphaeria fusca. The sequence continues at coordinate 494,391 of ML996098.1, read as the reverse complement.
ACACGGGAGAGATCACGAACACCGTGACTTCGAGGGGGATGGAGTTGGATGGCAGTCAACACGCACAACCCAGGTATCAGCAAAGTGCTCAGGGATATCCGTACCAGCTTCAGCAACAAGGTGCGCAGGGCCACGAGTTGGACGGCGGGCATAATGCATGGGGAGGGCCACAGAGACAGGAGTTGAGCGGTGGACAGAATCAGTGGGGACAGGTTCGCGGACAACAATACGGAGGTGCATATGAACTTGGCCCTGGGCGATAACGCGTCGCTATGAAGGACCGTGAAAGATGGAGAAGCAACCCAGCACTGTTGATCATGCACACTTGGAAAATATTGTGAGTAAATAAAAATCTACAATCGCAAATCAAAGTCAGGCTCTGCTTCCACTCTTCTGCAATCATCGGTTGGCCTCATTGACGATCGCATTCTACATCTCGTCCTTGCATTAGTCCTGTTAAGCAATCTCCCCGAACTTTCCGCACTCGTCCACCGCCACATGTGAAGGTATCGATCACGGCACTAAAACTTGGCGGTGCAAGTCGACTAATCGTCAGCCCATTGATGATCCAGATCGGACCGGAGACGCCAATAGGAAGGCATAGATACGCAATTCGGGCCGTAGCAGTGAGGCTGGGGTTGAAGAGTTGTCGTAAAGAGAAAGTGTGGATTGCTGCGCTAGAGGTTTGGCATTGCTTGTTTGGATGGCGGGTGTGAGGCGGTGTTGGCGGATGTCTGAGGTTACACCTGCGGAGGCGGCGCTGTCTTGGATGCAATTAATGGTGGGCTTTAGAGCGACAGACCAAGCACGTGTGAAAGATGTTGGAGGGCATGATGTGGTGGTTTGTAAAGTCACAGATGGGAGTGCTTGTTCGTGAGCATTCGCCGTCGCTCATAAATACGTAGTCAGCATGCCGTGACAAACGCACCAGCACCCGACACCACTTTCCGACGCCGAATCCACCATTTAACAATACCTTCTACCGCTTCAAACCACTCAAAAAGGCAAGTCCTCTTCTTCTCCATTGACCACGGCACTATCGCCATGGCAATGCTTATCCCCCTCTTGTCTCACCCAAACCCCAACTCCTCCCACCAACATGCCCTCACCGCTCCTCAAAGCGCCCCTTTCCGATTGCTCAACTCCCCTCAACTTTCCCCAACAGTCAACAACAGGCAACAACCGTTGAACGTAGCGCTAAGAGATTGGCGAGGCTTGGTCCAGAGTCCAGATCCCCTCGGCGCCACCCCGGCAGCTCCAATTGGCGTCGAAACAATGTTACATTTCCCGCCAGGGAATATGCCCAAGCGACGGTTGCCTAAGGGGAGTGGCCGTGGTGATCGGTGCGCTAAGGGTTGGCAGCGTGGCAACTTGCTTGGATGAGGACATGTGGTGTGTGATAGAGTTTTGATCGGCGCCGAAAGGGTTGGCGGCGGGAATTGCTGCGTCGGCCACGTCCGCTGCGTGTTCGTCGATCGCGGCACTAGGCAGCGGGTTCGAGAAAGTTGGTGCTTTGAGGCTCTGTGTAGCGAGGCCAGTTTCATTTGAGAGAGGGATTCCATGTCCTAGCCTTGACGTCTTGCTCGGTGCCATCTGGTTGTCGGTGCTGGTTTCAAGAAGACGCCGAAGCCTCGACCGAAGTTATGCACTTCCACGCCTTGCCCATAACCAATTCACCGCTCTGGAATCTCCTTATCATGTTTCTAACCTCGAAAAGCAACTTCATGGGCATCATCGATTGCAGCACTAAAGTTTGGCAAAGCTTAATGCCTTAGGCTACCGCCAAAGTTCGCCATGGAGGGCGCGGAAGTGACGTCACTAACCGGATGCGGTAGGACGAGGGAAAGACGTGGAAAAAAGGGCCAAAGGTTGGCGTTGCTTGTTCTTGTCCATGGGAAGTTTATGAGTGGCATGGTGTCGGGGGCATGGGCTAAGGGCTAGGGTCGAGGCGGGAGCCTGAACGGGAAGGCGTTGATTGAACGCTATGCTCGAAGCACTTTGACTGCGGTGTCTTGCATCTGTCCGGTCATCTGTCACTCTTCTACACTTCAAGCTCGAATCATTGCGCTGCATTTGTTGGAGATCTTATTGGTATGTAAAATCTTCCCTGCCATCGACGTCCATCAATCTAATTATTGGCAGTCTTGTCGTTGTAGTAATGAATCGTTTGATCCGCACAACCACTTGGTGTCTGGTACATATAATTGCCCAAGTTGATGTACATCAGCTGACCAGTGCAAATATACCAAGCCGATGGGTTTGGCCGATTGATTCCACTCACGCTCCACTGCAAGTCGTCACCACCCCACTTGAACGTGCCGTACGTGTTCTTGCTCTCGCTCCATGTGAGCGCCAACGATGCGTTATTGATGGAGCGCGTCTCGGAAACAATACCGTAGAGCAATTTCTCGGGTTTCTCTCCAGGACCCGAAACAAGTTGCACCAGCTGGCCAGATTGGACTTGTAGTTGCCCTGCCGTGGTGTAGTCACCTAGAACGGCAGCACCAGTGGCATAGAGGGGTTTGCTTTGAACGTATTTGTGGTAATTAGGGGCAGTTACACCGCGAACCCAGTAGTACCCAGATTGCAACTGCTTGCCGGGACCTGCGCCTGAGGGTTTGCTGGAGGCGGTGGGAGAAGCAGAGAGGACAGAGGAAGCTGCTGGTTCTTCGGGTTGGGGATCTGGCTGTGGGTTGGACACGGCGCCGGGTTGACATTGAGAATAGAAGTCACTGATATATTAGCTAGTCATACGATGCAGAGATTTGGGTACAGCAAGCACGGAATGCTCGCGACGGAACTGCGACTACTCACCTCAAGGCAACACATCCAGAGCCGGAAGCGCAAGTCGTCTCTCCTTGATATCCCGAGCCTCCACCTTTCTCGAGTGAGCAAATGGTACTACGTTCGTCTTGCAAGGAGACCTACATTGTTGCCAATCCTTGATTGCTGCAGAAGCAGTTCCTGCCAGAAGCGCTACGAGAGCAGCTGAAGCGTAGTGCATCTTGACGTTGATATCACAAGCAGAGCGTGAGGTGGTCAAGTCGCGAAAAGTGTATCGCAGACGTTAATCTCTGGCGCAGACACGACGTCGTATATATCCACAACCCGTTCATGATTCTGGCCATAACTCATGTGACGGCGAAATTTAGAAGCGGCAATGTATATAAACGGTCGGACCGGGGTCCGCGTTGAAGATTTAGCATATTAACTACAGGGAAGAGAAGCGAATATGGAGCCGTAGCGAGTTATCATGGGCGCCAGATTCGAATAGAGCCTGATTTGGTCGACAACCAGAAGGTGAAGTGGAGATTGAAGCCAGGATCTATCGATAGTCGCGTTTTGCTGCAGCTTATCAACATAATCCACCGTGTCAAAGGCAAGGCTAGGGCTCTCGAGGCGTATTACGGCCATTCCAACTCTTGAACGCATATGTATTTGCAAGCGCCTAGAACAGCCGCGCCGAAATTTGCAGCATATTTTGCGATCGTTTCTGGCTTGTGCGAAGAATTTAGAGCGCCAAGGGACTTGACAATCCTTTGCGGCTCTCAGTACGTGCGCGCGACGCAGCTTCAGTGCAATATGCCTTTGATCGAATGTCTAAGTAAAGGAATTAGAATCAATAACGGCATCTCCCGCATCGCACAAGGACAAATTACCAGGCGCTGCGAATGTGTCCTGAATACCACTGGTGAGCATAATTTTTTGAGCTCAATCTGAGAAGCATGCACACAACCTCCGACTAGAAAAGTTGTTCTCTCTTCAAACCTCCCCACCAACGGGCTCTGGCCTCGTCGAAAACATAATCTTGTACCTGACCACATCCACAATCTCCAGCTCCTCCGTCGTCCCCTCTCCCTTCTGCATGCCGCCCATATCCACATACCCTCCTTCTCTCTTCTTTATGACTGCAAATGGCTTGGCCAACTTCTTCACCTCCCCTGTCATCCTCTGGTTCTGGCCCACGTAGAAATACACGCGCTTCATCCACTTTGTGTCCCCGGGTTCGTTCAGCTGCGGATTGTATAGCGGGAATACGACTTTGCCAACTTCTACCGATGAGGAAGGATTAGGCTCGGGGGTTGGAAAGTTGATGGTGCCTTGGAGTTCGACGATGGCGAAGCCAGAGGGAGTCTGTAGGAGTGATGGAAGAGGGTTTTCTGGGGCGTTGACGGGGGGAGTGGCAATGTGAAGCGGAATCGATGGCATCGTGAGGATAGAGCTCCGTTCAAGAGAGTAAGTCTTGGTGGAGTGATTGTTTGTGAAGCAATTGGGTGGAAGTGGTTGATGTCAATGGCGCCTTTACAGAACGCGACGCGCCCTGTCCGTGCGTGGCGGGGTCGCGCAAGGCTGATGGGCAGAGAGGTGACTTGACGAAAAGGCCTATACGGTGTAGACCAGTCCGCCTTTATAGACCTCAAACTTCCAGGCCGCGACATCGTAATCTATGGTTTCCACGGTACGAAGTAGGCGCTGCCTACGCAGTGTCTGGTTGTTGAGTTAAATGTTGGATTTGCTTATCAAATTGTTGATGTTTTTTGGCTGAGTCTCTGTTACCTTGGTACACTGTTTTAGTGGCCAACAAATCACCTAAGAGCGTGTTGACGAAAAAGCAAAATGTTGCCCGTGTCTCGCTCGAATCATGGCTGGAGGTTTGTGCAACCCTTGTGCCAGGATTTCTCGGGCGGCTTCGAAGTGGCCTGGCCGTGTGTGCCACGAGAGATCGTGCTTTCGGTAGGTTGCACAGGGCCAGAGTCGAGTGAGTCAGGGGCTGGCCTAGTGGAAAACAAGCGCACGAAACGGCGAGAAGAATGTCAAAGCGAGAATGGGGATGATGGGATCAGAAGCGAAGGCAAATTAGACTTTGGTGGCTCTCATTGTGGCAGGGCTGCTTTCATGTCCAGCCTTGGATCGTGCCTCTTGAGGATAGTCGCATTAAAGGTCTGGCTGAGCGGTCAAGATTGTACTCGTGGTGATAGTGATAATGCAGCGATGGCTGAGGGAAAGACGTACTGTTGGACGCACTTGAATTCAGCAGGCTATATATACTATTACGCGATACATAATTGATACAATCGACCATAGCCATCGGAAAATAATGGGCCCCGTTCGCTCCCCTTCATTCAAGCCGACGAGCGGGAAATTAGTACTCAGGTGGGTGACCACTGGGGAATCCTTCCTGTCGATTGTTTTTGCTTCTCTTTTTGCATCGGCGGACCTCACGTGTGCCGAAGGACGGTGTTGTCGGACCTAACACGTTTTGAGAATTGTACACTCCCTCATATTGCTCCAGACGGAAGACAGCCACAACAAAAGGACTGTTTAGCCACCTGGCTAGTCTGACGCAATGGCCTGGTGGGAGGCGCTTGGGGCGTGAACCTTCCATCACCTAAACTAAAAGTGTGCAAAGGCGGAATGTTGCGAGGAACATTCGCGGCCGATTCAATAGACCGAATGAGATGAGTCCGAAGGACGTGCCGTGCTTGTGCAAGCCGTGGGACTCGGACCGTTGGGTCCACGCTATCTCTGATCATTTCCGCGCTCATTTGGGAGACAGCAAATTTGCGCCCGTTGGCCTGTGCAAATCTAGCGGTCTTGAAATTTCACAATTGTACCACGAGAAGCGGCTCTTGCATTACCCGTGGATAGCCACTTCAGCAACATCAAGCCGATCCAGGAGTACTGCGACTGCCTGATTCACTCCGTGGACCATCAATAGTTGCACCTTCTCGACCCTGCAAAGGTAAGCGGTTGTCGTGTCACTAAAATTTTGCTTGGTTGATATTTCAAACACGCTGCGCACGACTTAAGCTTTGTGCTAACAGCCTGGGGATAGGCGTATGGAGTATTGAACAGAGTACTCGGTAGATATGAACAGATTTTGATATCTTGTGCCACAGGTTGGCCCATGGAAATCGATGGCGTTGTCGGCGCTTTCCAATGTTGTTGCGGGCCTGCCTTCCGATTCCGATTGGCGCTTCCCCTGAAGGCCGCCGGGACAGTGCACAGGCTCCACGTAACGAGGGACCGTGCACGCTCGCAGCGAATATTTAAACCCGCCGATGCCCCTTCCTCTCGATCTTTATCCAAGTGCAGAGTAAGCTCGGGCCACCCCAACGTTTCAAGGACCAAAGCTAACTCTTCGCAGGGCGTTAGGCATACCAGTGAAGATTCGTCTGAGGTTGCCTTTTTGCTAGTTGAAAACTACAACTATGACTGCTTCTGTTGGTCCTCGGATCGACAGGGAATTTTTGATCATGCCGTCGTGCTTTTCATTGACTGTCGCGGCTCTGAGCTGCGGCGTTGAGGAAGAGTCTTTTTGCGGATTGGGCATGGATTGGAGGAATGAAAGTGTTGATATTGATGATGATGGTGATGAAAATCCTTTCATAACACGGTGCTGAGGGCGCACGCGACTCAACAAGGGACGCGTCGAGATTTTCGCTTGAAGTCGTTCCAAGCGGCGTCACGACCGCATTACCCTCTCTAGCACATCTCGTGCAATACAGACTTTACGAGGAACACTTGGACGGCATCGCGTACAGGTCGCAATCAGTCTCGTGGGATAGCACTGTCCAAGAGGGCCGTTCCGTTGCCATCAACAACGCATCTCAACAGTCCACTCCATTTTGAATGTCGTAGTCAACATTTTGGCCCCCAGTGAGATGCGCTCCAGTTTCTTTCTTCATTACGCGCATCGCTCGAGGCGGCGCACCTCTGCTCTAGGCATCTACAAGTCACGTGCAAAAACCATGCATTGTTACCTGGTATGACACAGTGTGCGTTGCCCATCGGGCTAGTCATCCAGCGTATATTGATAATTCTTCCAGCTCCGAGCCCGAGGCTGTGCACCAGTACTCGGATCCCCTCAGTCAACTTCACCGTTATACCTTGGAACCTTGAAACTTCGCAAGGCACCAAGCCACGTGATCATGGCAGCCTGCCATCTCAACCGCAATCGCCTTGCATATTCCATCTCTTCCAAGGTTCTCACTCCCAATTCCAGTCATCTACCACACACGTGTCAGGCATAACCCTCCCTCAGCTAGTATAAAAACCCGTCTTTCCCCAACACCCTTCCTTCTTCTCTATCCTAGTGTATGGGTTGTCACTGCGGCAGTGAGGATTCGTCCGAGCCCAGTGATGCTGTTTGCGAACTATTTGCATGACCTTGCTCCCTCGGTCTCGTCATCGAGGGGAATTTTTGGAAACTTTACCTGTCTCCGGCGGCTTTTCATTGATGCTTGCGGCTGCGGCTGGAAGGTCGAGGAAGAGTGTAGAGTGCGAAGGATGAGGATAACATCGTCTTCTGACGTCCCATCAGTATGCGATTCGAAGCAGGCTCGTTTGTGGACAGCTGGAATGGGCTGTCGTCTTGTGGATATGGTGCTTCTTTTGAAAGGATAGTGGAGAGCCTCCGCCCCAGTCTGGCGGGGCCACAACGCTTGACCTCCGCTTGAGGTCGCACATGCACCCAAATGTAGTATCTTTATCTTGTGGGTCTTTAGTCTTTGGAACGTTTGGCAACAAGGTACGGAGCAGAGTCCGACCGAGTCCGTGCTCGTGCCTGTTGTGGCGATCTCAGGCAGTCCTGACATGCAGGACAGACGGGAGATTCGACTGAGGCACTCGGAGCAGGTGCATTTGAGGCCCGGGGATTCGTGTTTGAAAAGGCACGGGTAAGACGGGCGCTGTGAAGCGATTGCAGCTAACACAACTCATCCACGGCCATTTCCGCGAAAACACGCAACACTTTCCTTGCGAGATCCTCCAAAATCTACAATCTGTGGACCGAACCTCGGTAATGTGTATGGCGCGTCTGCAAGAGTGAAGACCATGTTGCGACAACGCGTAAGAGGACAGTATTTTCGATTGCCTGACCGCCATGGCACGATAATCGTTTTCCGAAGCTGTCCACTTGGGATATCCATCTCATGGGCGCAAGACTTGCAGATGTTCTCGTATCGCCTTTCATGGAATAGGTGAGGATTAGTGACGTGTCACCGGTCTTCAGCTCGAATGGAGACTGCAAGATTCAACCAAACCCGGCAATTGGGATGAATGATAGGCCCGTCTCGATTCAAGATCTACCGCGTGGTCTAATGATGGAAATCCAAGAGTGCGATCAGCGAGAAAGCTCGTAGCTTAGCATGTCGCCGCCACATGTGTATGCGAGCATTCCATTGGGCTTACTCGATTTCCCACCCCTCAAATTCTCGACAGGGGAATTGAAGTAAGCCAACATTGGTCTGGGAAACTTGGACGAAATGATACCTTGGCGACCGCAAGGTTGAGGTTCGGCATCGTCGTTTCTGGCGTTAGTGGCCCGGACGGAAAGGGCCGACTTCGACCAAGAACCGATTCGCTGGTCCCTGGAACAAGTGGTGCTTGAGCGATTAAGATGAGGAGGACTTGCAGATGGTCTGACTTGCCGAGTCTTTGTATCTCTCGCAGGAATCCAAGCAATAGCCTGACACAAACCCGCTCTTGGACGGTGTGGTGAGACCTAGCAAGCACGTCGACTCAACAAATGATGTATTGCGGGATACCGATCGTTGCAGGGCCCAAGGGCTCGAGAGGGATCGTGGGAATCGAGGATGCCTGCGGTTTAAGAGATCGAGCATGTCGGCGCACGGCCCTCATTCATCGAGAACACTTGGGGCGTAGCTTTAGAAACTTTCGTGTTGTGCAGGTTAGTTTTGCATACTCGTAACTGTCTACTCCGAACGCTATGCCCCTTTTCAGCGCGTTTCGGGCATGCGTGCTGTCCCATCACGTGCCTGTGAAGAGGCCGCGGGATCCACGGAATTGTCGGCAGGGCACGACGCTAACCCCTATTCCCCATGACTGATAACGTTAAAGCGCCAAACCCCGATCTCGGGCTCCATGGCGGTTGCATCCTTCGGAGGACAAAGTGGCACACGGCTGGACATCCGTGTGCCACCAAGGCCAAACCGAATCCGCCAGCGCAGTATCCACATGTCCCGACCCAACCCGTCACTCACGGTTCATCCCGCTGACGCTGACCCGCCATCGATCCCAAACGTTTGCCTGGCATCGAGCGAGTCTGACATTCAGCAGCCCGCGGAAGGCGCCTTGATGAGAGTTGGAGCCACGTCCGGATGGTGTCTGACTGCATGGATTATGCGGCTACCCGCTCCACCAGCGGCCCATGTCCACCCTGCGCAATTCCAACACGCCAAACAAGCAGGCAGTGGCACTGGGAATTCCGCCTCTGTCTCTGCTGTTTGATCTTTTGCTTCGGCAGCGCGCTCAGTGCGACGGCTGGGTGTTAGCATGGCGACGTCGTGGTGCGCGACCTGTCAGCAACGGCTTACCCAACCGGTCCACACCCACGCGGGGTCCGATCGGCAGGCGGAGGCCTCCTGCATCGGAAGCGACATGGCACTGGGCAGAGGGCCAGTGACGGAGGCTCGATGGTGTTCCCCGAGTACGGGCGCGAGACGAAACGTTTATTGCGCTAAATGAAGACCGACCCTCTTTCCCCGGGGCACGCTCATTTAGCATATTAATGTTGCGTGCAGCGCGTGTGACGGCGGATATATCAGCGTGAAGAGCTAGAATAGATGGGCTCGTCCCTTTCAGACGCGACCATGCTGGCCTTCGTCTCCCGTTCCGAGCTTCTGGAATGGCAGTCTGGCTAAATTAGACGGTGGGTGGTGTAGGGAGTATAGGGTGAGGATATCGTCTGCAGCGTGATAACAATCGATAGAGGGCTCCCGCCGCGGCGGCTAGTCGCTATGGTGTGGCAGTTTGGGATGCATACGAGCATGGTGGCACAGGATCGTCAGCTGCTGGCATGGCTGTGCGGGATCACCCAGGACAGGGCTGGGACTTGTGCAGAACGATGCCAACGATGCCATGGAGGGCCCGAGCCGCCCTCCGCAACCCCAGCTGCCTCATGTCGCTGCGAGTCGGATTCGAGCGCTGGCCGAGGCGAAACAGCCCGTTCATTTGGGCGACAGTCCATGTGTTTTCTGGGGGACCGAGGCAGCGCGAGGTGAGGTAAGGAGAGGCAGGAGAGGCGCGAGAGGGCAGCATTTCAGCCTGGTCTTGGCCTTTGCACAGAGGTCGCACCTGCTCGATTTATAAAGCTAGCGCGTGTCCTGCAGGATGAATAAGAATCTCATTGCGTGCAACCTGTGCCCGAGCGCGCCCCAAAAATACAGCGCCGGCGGTGAAACGCAGAGGTGGAGGTTTCGGCCTCGAGGGAGAACCGTGCTCGTGATGGCGGTTTCCACCTTCCCGTCCGATCTTGGGATGCGCATGAAGCGTCATTTTGGAGCAGCACCTGGATGGGCGCGAGGGGAGAGGGTCGAGAGGGTCGAGAGGGTCGAATGGCGAGGCTCTGGCTGGGCGAGGCCATCATGTCTCTCCTCTGCTACATGCGCTCGCTTCTCGGCAGTTCCGCTCGTTTAAAATGACCTGCAGGCCGGGCTCACCTGGATCCACCGGGCCAGATGTGGCTTATCCAGCCATCCACATCGTTTCACGTGGCTGCGGTTTGGGGCGACCCCCAACGCCCCCGAAATGGCGTGTGGAGGTTACTAGCGGCAGGCGGGCGTGCTGGAGGCGCTTGCCGTCGTATCCAGGGAGCCCAGGGAGCCAGGGCCGAGTCATGGGAATCATGGCCTCGCTGGTGGAGTGGTGGAGTGGTGGGCATGTGCACGGCAAATGGACGAGGGCCGTCATGGACGGCGCAGGGCGGTCTGACCCGGATGGCTCCCCAGGGGCCAGGTACCTCTCCAGGCTCTCCGCCTGAGGCGATAAATCAGCGGCGACTGGGGTGGCACTGCAGGTGGGAGGGGTGTGACACGGTTTTCTGCCGACGCGGGAGCGGAGAGACATTTGCGTCACGGCACGGACGCGCCCAGCCGAGCTAAGAAGGCGGCCGGAAGCTTGCGATGATGCGGAGAGGCGTGCCATCCTTGGCCGACGCAGCGTGCAGATCTGGTCCATCGCGAAGCCACCCTGCCCACCCCCGGCCACGCCCACTCACAATCCCACATCCACCCGCCCCCTCGTGCTTGGTGCTTGGTGCGTGGTGCTTGGGGTGCACCGCTGCAGCCAGCCCGCCGACGCACACGCTGGCCGTGCCCTCGCAGCAACCCAACGCCATCGAGGAGCTTGCGCCGTGCCGTCTGTTGTCCACAGTCCACACCCCCTTGGCCCGCGCCATCGTACCACCCACCCACACCCACCCACGGGCCCTCGCAGCCACGCTGCCATTAATTATAAAAGGAAATGCCGTCGCGCGCCCTGCTGATGTCCCCCCATCGCGAGCCGGAAGCTGAGTGATCTGCCCCGTAGGGCTCGTCCGCGTCTGACTGGCCACACCACGTTATCTCAGCCTCTCAGCGTAATTAAGCCCCGCGCCCCGGGCAGCCAGTCTGCGCGCGACCTGGGGCAGACGTTCGCCTGCGCTTCTGACATGTGTATGCGCATAGTGGAGATTGTCGACCGAGGGGGGGGATGCCATGGGCGAGGGAAACCAGCGGCGGCGGCTTCGGCGCGGTGATCTTAAGACAGGCGGGCGGCGGAGAATTTGGATGAATGCGACATGCCAAAAGGCACCCGGCGCACTACGGTAGAGTGGGCAGCGACAGGGCTGGCAGCATGAATAATGGCACTCTCCCACCCGCCGGGCAAGGTGAGAGGGTGTGCGAACGTCGCCCATGTTGCCCATGTTGCCCATGTCGGCCATCGCTCCCCCGTCGACGCTCCAGCGCGCGGGCGGCAGCGCCTCGCATCGCCGTGGTTGCTTCTTCCCGGTGACAGGCCCGGCCAGAGTCTGGTGAGGCTCCAGCTGCCATGGGCACAAGGGGACGTGTTTCACGGCGGCGCGGTGCCGGCGAACGGCTCGCCGCAGTTGGACGGGAGGGCAGCACAGGGGCGCCACGACGGCGGCCATGGCACTGATGGCACTGATGGCAGCTGGCAGGCCGGGAGAGGTCGCGCGTAGGGCGAGGGCGAGGGCGAATAAGTGGAGCGCGAGGCGCGTAATTTGCGGGCGATACACGACCGCCGAGACGCACGGCCAAGATGGGGGGCTGCCGCGCTAGCAGGGACCCCCCAGCCGCTCCTTTCCCAAGGGAAGCGAGCTTGGACGTCAGTGGGGCTAACCTAGTAGTTTTTCCGCGAGAGAAGGCGCGACCAGTCCAACGATCTGGGTTAGGGTTTCTATCGCGGCCAAAGTCACAGAGTCGCCCTCGCCTGGCTGCGTCGCCCCGTCGCTCTCCTTCTCTTCTCACCCGCCCCCTCTGATCGTGCTCCCGCTGCCATCGCCCCGAACCCCCATCCTCCTCCCCCCTCCCCAACCATTGCTTTGTGCTGGCATTGCGCCCATCGTCGTTCCTTCCTTCTCCACCTCCACCTCCTCCCCTCTCCCGCCGCTGCTGCTCCCTCGCCAGTAGCGCGCTGCTGCCGTTGGCCGCCTCGGGCCTGCACCGCTGCCTCGCCCTGCCTCCCCATTCCCCCATAGTACGTCCGTCGCCGCGCCCTCACAACTGCCCACCACTGTCCACCACTGCGAGATATCTTTAGCCTGACCATTGCAGGCCGCCACGGCGCATCCTCACGTCGTGCACGCCGTTGTTGACGCAGCTCGAGCACCCCCGGACATCCCTTCCGTCCCGTCTCGCCGTCTACGAACACACTGCCACACATCCTCTGCTTGCCCTGAGGGAACTGTCGACAGCAGCACCTCATGGCAAGCCACCAGCAACCGTCGCCGACGGCGGGCATGCCGCTCCACCACGGCGGTCCCCACATGGGCCATCCTCAGATGAACGGCCACCCGCCCCAGCTGAACCAGCCAAAGCCGCCCTTTGCGCACCTCGTCCAACTGACCGAAACAGTCTGGAATCAGATCGGTATGTCCCCCGCTCGTCGCTCGCGGCTGTCCCGAATCGCATGCTAACACACCCCAGGTTCGCTGTCGGAGCAGATGCAGGACCTCGATGGCGCCTACCAGTGCTATGAACATGCATTGAAGCACAACGCGTGGTCGGTTCCAGCTATGCAGGGCATCGCATGCATCTTACGCGCAAGAGACCAGTTCCCACACGCCGTGGAATACCTCAAGACCATCTTGAAGGTCGACCACGCAAATGGCGAAGTCTGGGGCAGCCTAGGTAAGCTGACCCACATCGATGTTTCCGTGCCGTATTAACAACTCGAACTAGGACACTGCTACCTGATGATGGACGACCTGCAACAGGCGTACCAGGCTTATCAGCAAGCCCTGTATCATCTGTCTGATCCCAAGGTTTGTCTGTCCCGTCGCTCACGACATCACCCAGGCTAACGCCGCGTCCAGGAACCAAAGCTTTGGTATGGTATTGGAATCCTCTATGACCGATACGGGTCGCTAGAACATGCCGAAGAAGCCTTCTCCCAGGTCATGAGAATGGAGCCAACCTTTGAAAAGGCGAACGAAATCTACTTTCGCCTGGGCATAATTTACAAGCAGCAACAAAAGTTCAACCAGAGTCTTGATGTATGTTTCCCCGAGTAGCTCCATCACGTCGATGCTAATTCTTCAAAGTGCTTCAAATACATCGTCCAGAATCCTCCACGTCCATTGACTGAGGAAGACATCTGGTTCCAGATCGGTCACGTTTACGAACAGCAGAAAGAGGTTCGTCTATCCGCCCTCGTGTCAAGTCTCCACACTAACTATTACACGTAGTTTGACGCAGCCAAAAGCGCATACCGTCGGGTCCTGGAGCGTGACCCCAACCACGCCAAAGTGCTCCAGCAGCTTGGCTGGCTGCACCACCAACAGAGCACCAATTACGCTAGTCAAGAACAGGCTATTGAATACTTGGAGAAATCAGTAGCTTCAGGTGAGTGCTCGTGTTTTCAGACAATGGTCATGTGCACGACTGATTGCGTTGCTCAGATCAAACCGACGCACAAAGCTGGTATTTGCTGGGACGATGTTACATGTCACAGCAGAAGTATCCCAAGGCTTACGAAGCCTACCAGCAGGCTGTCTACCGCGACGGCCGTAACCCGACCTTTTGGTGCTCCATCGGCGTGCTGTATTACCAAATTAACCAATACCGTGATGCTCTGGACGCATATTCCCGTGCGATCCGACTGAACCCTAATATCTCGGAGGTGTGGTATGATCTCGGCACTCTGGTACGTTCATCCCCTTCCTTCCCACCATCTGACTGCTGTTCTGACAATGCCTCAGTACGAATCTTGTAACAATCAGACCGCGGATGCGCTCGACGCGTACCAGCGTGCCGCTGACTTGGATCCATCCAATGTTCATATCAAGGCGCGTCTGCAACTCCTTCAAAATGGGCAGACGACAAACGGCGCCCCTAATCAAGGCAGTGCGCCGGTGCCACAAGATGTGCATCCTCAGGCTTACCAGCCCGCCAACATACACGGTCCGGCTGCCCCTCAATGGGGTGCTCCCCAACCCCAACAGCCTCCTCAAGGCCCAGCACCTCCAGCACTAGGGTCTGAGTGGAACCGTCCACTAGCGCAGATTCGCGATCCCGGGCTTCCTCCTCAGCAGCTCAACCCGTATGAGCAGCGTGAGGGCCCTCGTCCATCTACGCAGCATGCCCAGCGACCACCAAGCCCCAGACAGGAGCCCATGAGACCGTATCAAGAGCCCCCTCGGCCTGCGCCTAACGGACCCGGTCCCGTTGGGCCTGGCCCATTGAGACGCGGGATGTCTCCATCTCCAAAGACACACAACGTTGCTCCCAGCCCATATCACCAAGCACCACCTCACCTACCTCCACAATCGCAGACCCCATCCCAATTGCCGCCCCATCAACAGCCACCACCGCAGGGTCCACCTCCAAACAGGATCTCGAATCCAAATTATGGACCACATGCATCCAACGTGCCTCCGCCGCCGCCGCCTCCACCAACCAATCTCAATGGACCGCCTAGCCAGGGTCCCCTGCCTCCTTATGGGCGTGTTGGCAGTCCCGCTCCTGAAGTTCGCCCCATCATCGAGAACCGGGCGGGATCCCCACGGAACGGCTATCAGGGTCCATATCAGCATCACCCTGATCCTTCGACTGGTGGTGGCATTAGCGCTGGTGCACCTCCACCAGCCTCTGCTTTGGCGGCAGCGGAAGCCGCTGCGCGCGAGCGTGAGGATCGCCCCCCCACCGCTCCTCCGAAGCGATTGAGGGAGTGGGAGGATAGCGATCATCTTCCTAAGCCCCCGAATGACGAGAAGCGCCAGAAGCTCGAAGAGCCTCACAGTCGCCGGCCGTCTCCACCGCCCCACAGAATGTCGTCGCCACAAGTTCCTCGTCACAGCCCCCAGGATCCGCCAGATCCTCGACGATTTACTGATAGCTACCATCCCTCGGAGGCCGCCCATCACCCTCCACTTCCTCCCATGAATGCGTCTCAACCACCTCTTCCTCGCATGTCGGAGACACCAAAGCAGGAACGAAGTGAACACCATGAGCCTGCTGCGCGCCACATGGATGTAGACGAGAACTACGATGACGAGGGCGAGGACACTAAGCCAACTGTCCCCAAATCGGAGCGCGGAAGCCCTCGCAACGCTTCCTCCAATGGAGTTCCCCATGCACCAACTCCCGTGGAAGCCAAATCGTAAGCCAACGATGCCCTTGTCGATAAAAAGAACAGGCGGCAATGGTGTCCATCTTAACTACGAACCTGCTCGGTCTTTCTGAGCTATTACCTGTCGCACGCGCCACGCAGCACACGATATGATGCCGCTAATAACGGTTTTGCCTGTCAATCATCAATCTTGACGAGTGGAGCACCAGGCGGGTTGTTGTGTAAATTGCATTTCTAATAATTGTCTCCTTCACCTTCTATTGCGCTTCAGCGTATATCGGTTCAATGCTCCAGCAACAATGTTGCCGCAGAGAACTGGGTTCTAGCGGTTGACGCGTTTGTTTCTCTTTCTAGGCGGATTCGAAAGCGGGCAGGGAAGCGAGGAGACGGTGTTTACACTTATTCGGGATCCGGCGGGATCGGTCATGAGGTGTTCTTGGGGGTGGATTGGGAAAGATGTTTTGGATGCATACGATGATATCCACGTTCTGCCAGGTGTGCATGGAGATGTTGCAAACCCTGTTGTTGACATCTCTCGTTAAAAGCTCATGTAAATGATTTATTCCTAATGAATTGTTGCCAGACTGCTCTCAACACGAATCAAGTGCTCTTGTCACTCGCAGCCTCCAGCTGGTGCTTTTCATGGCGACAAACAGCAGGTGGGTCCATTCGCTCCATAGGAGAAAGTGCCCAGGCGATGAAATGGCTTCCCTTCAAGACTGCCGTGTACGAAAAAGTAAATTGTTGTTGCATGCCCCTTGTCCTGTGTATGAGTGTTGCAGGGCCAAACAATGCGGGCGCGGGACGAGGCGGCCGTGCTGCGGCTTCCACATCGCGTGAGCTTGCCTGCATGCACGCCTCCCATCGTTGCGTCATTGGTGGCCAACATGACCACGACCAAACGTGCCATCGCCAGAGCAGCTTCACGAACCCTGCAAGCACATAGCAGATCTCTGTTGAAGGCTCGACAAACATTTGCAGGCTACAGAACCCACACATCTTCTCTGGTTTCGCGACACCAAGTCTCTTTCGCCCAAGCAAATCGCAACCCCCTCCATCGACCCACGCTCTGCCTCGAACGACGAAAATCGGATCCAAGACTTGGCAAGGGATTTCACGCGCAAGGCACAGACATGTCAGACGCAGACTACGAAGCGTTTCTCAACAAGGCAAGCGAGGACAGCAGCGGAGCGACAACACAGTCGAGCAAGAAGGTGGGCACCAAAGCCGTGGACACGGAAGTGCCAAAGGCGCTGGAGCAGGTGGAAGAATACTACACGAGCGATGCCGACGAGCCCTTTGAGCCGGTAGCGCTGAGCTACGACGGCAGCAGCGTGTCTGCCGGCGACCTGAAGAAACTGCTCGGACACGGCAACAATGTGTCGGAGGTGAGCGAGAAGGAGTTTGATGGGCAGGGGCAATACAAGAAGGTTGTCGAGGCGGTCAAGAAGGCTGGCAATGGCAAGGTGGGCATTTTCAGAGTGGAGCATGGAGGGACGCGATCCGAGTTCTTCGTGGTGAGCGTGGATGAGAAGGGCGGGAAGCTCGTGGGATTGAAGGCCCTGGCGGTGGAGTCATAGTGGACACATGGTCAATATCTGAGGGTGTATGGGATGGTATATTCTGGGAGGTTTCAATGATTTTCGCCTGAATGAAACACGGCGATCCGATACACTTGGTCAGACTAGAGAAGCACATTGGCAGATACGTGTTCGAATATGTGTGACTTGAGTGCAACTTGAGTGCGGTGGATGGATGCAAAGCTTAATGCATCAGGATGAGACCCTGGCGTCAGCACGGGAGGAGCAGGTGGTCTTCGGCAGGTAATATTAACCTGAGTATTATGCCGGTGAGATTGACGCTCATTCAACTGCGACTGCTGCGACGCTGTGACGATGGGCGAGTAGGCGGCGGCGGTTGAGCGAGAGCACATGACCTTTAGGGAAGCGAGGCTGGCGGCTGGCTTCACAGCGTCTCGCAGCGGCTGGACAGGTGCTGCTGAAGGGTCTCGAGGCCGTCGCCTCAGCTCAGGAGGTACATGGGATGGTACCTCTAATTGTGCAGCTGTGCAGCTGTCAGCCCTGGAGGAGGAAAGGCGAAAGCCGGCGCTGCGCCACAAGCTGTGGCGGCTGTCGATTGGCGCGGGCCGACTCCAATTTCGGGCTAGACGCGCCAATCAGTCAATCGCCTCGGCCCAACTTCCAGATTATGTCTCCTGAACACGTAGCCGTTGAGTGGTCCGCGACGAATTCCCGGTTAGTCGCAGCCTGGTCAACCGGTTTCGACTGTGATGGTGATTTGCATTCCTGGCAGGCCTGCAATCAAAGCCGTTGTAGGTACGGGTGGAATGCCGCCGAGATATGACGACGGATAAGGATAGGGAGGCTTATCAGACCAAGAGCTAAAGGGATCGCCCGTTTACGGGCGGATGGTTGGCTGCGAGATCACGATGGGAGCATGTGAGTGCGTGGCCGTGGCCGTGTGCGATGTTGCACTGCGTCTCAGCGAGAAGCTGTGCAGAGCCATGGATGAGTTTGTGTGCTGAGCGAGTATCGTCTCAGGCCAGATAGCGTCAGCCAGAGGTAGACAGACAGCAGCGGTACCAAGGCTCAGGCAAGCAACGACAGCAAAGCTTCCCAAGGGTGAAGTAAAACTTAAGCGGGGCGAGGCAGTGCTGGGCAGCGGGCGTTCTATGTGGTGCAGGCCGCGTAACAAGCAGAGACTTTCAGGAGAGACGGCGGGCACGGCGGGCACAGCGTGGGGACTGCACTTTGATTGCGGCTCCACTGCGCACGGCGCGGACATTGGAGAGCCTCTGCAGCTGCGAACACGTCTCGGCAACGAAACCTGCAACCCGTTTAGAAGACAAGAATAAGAGAAGGCTTGAGGCTGCAAGTCGCGCATCGGGCTGGCGTAAGTCTCTCTCGCGGTTCCAGAACGCGTCAGGGGCAGCCGCCCGCCGGTGCCACTGCGGCCAGCAGCCCCAAGGGCTACCTATCTGGGCCCGTCTTCTATCTGCGGGGCGGCCAAGCGCGAGTGTTTACAGCGCCGTCGAGGGCAGATGAGGCCATCTGGTAACGCAGGCATAAAACGGGCCGCCGAGGGTTGAAACCTGCTGTTTGCCCGCGATGTCATCGGCCTAGGGGGGGAAGAGGCGGGCACGGATAATAATAGAGCCACTGAGGGTCCTGCGTAAGCCTGCACCCCCCCAGCGTCGCCGCATCCTGTGCCCCTGGCCGTCTGATTCGCCCGCCCCGGCGTTGAGCGTCAAGATCTCCCTGAAGACTCGTTAGGGCCTGGGAAGGGTTGCTTGGTTGCTTGCCACCAGCACCGTCGCCATTGCACCCACAGTTCCTTCCTGTCGCTCACGCTGCACTCGGCGACGGCTGTCTCCTCTTCCTCTTCCTTCTCTTTCTCCTCCTCTGCCGCCTACCTGACCCTCCTCCCTGCGACTGCTCTGTCTCGCTCGCGTGCCCGTTGAGAGCGCCAAGTGGTGTGTCGAGGCGCGTTCCTGGCAACCCTGCACGCCCCCGATTCGGACAGCACCTCCCCTGGCCGTCGCTCCATTTTCTCCTCTTCTCCTCGCCGCGCGACCTGCGACCTGAGCCTCTCTCCGCTCCTCGTTCCAGCAGCCATAGCCAGCAGACTTTTTTGCTGCACCGTGGGACTGTCGCCGGAGAGGAATTCTGGTCCCGCGACTCGTCGTTGCCCCGTCACCGCGCCACGAGCCGCTCGACCCTCGCTGGAATTCGTCGTCCATTGCGTTCCACAACTACATCAACACTCGTTCACCAACCGCCCATCCAACACACTGGCTCAGTCATAACACCACCGCTATCCCACACATACTCACCCCATACATTCGCTCACCATGTCACCGCCCCAGTCGCCGCGAGGAAATGCTCCTCCTCACATCCGCCTCAACTCAGGGACCCAGGAAGTGCTGCACGATGGCCCCTCGCAACGGCCCACCACCGCTCGCCAGCACTCGTCTCGCTCGCTGACCACCCCAACACGCCCAACCACTGCACCAGGTGCTGGTGTCCGATCACCCCCGTCCGAGTCGTCGCTCTACCGCCAACCAGCCATAGTCGCCGAGTCCACTGACATGCTCCTGCCACCCAAGAAGTCAAGGACGAAGCCCTTCAGAGACGAATCACCCCTCCGATCGCCATCTGCCCTCTCATCGCGGCGGACCAGCTGGAGTTCGGAGTCGGTGGGAAGCCGTGACTCTCGATATGGCCCGTTTGCATCGCCCTTCGACGATTCCCGCGCCCCTTCACGGGCGGGGAGCGACGAGGAAGTGAATACGCAGACTGTCTCCGAGAAGTACAACATCCTGCCCTCCGCTGGTCTTCTGCTGTTCCCTGAGGATGTGGAGAAGGACGACTGGCTGCACAACCCAGACCCCAACGAGAAGCAGAAGCGTGACTGCGACATCTTCACGAAAAGAGGCATTGTCAATGTGGGAGCCCTGGTCATCATGGCAATCGGCATCTTGATATTGTTCATTGGGTACCCTGTCTTGTACGTGGACATCCGGCCGAGTCTTGCCATTCCGACTAACACTGCCACAGAACCTTCGTCCACAAGTTGACAGAACCTGACATCACGCCTTGCACCAATAACCCGCTATGCATACAAGGGAAAGAACACGTGGCTCATCTCAAGAACCTCCGAACAGGCTTAGTGGACCCGTCGACTCCCAAGAGCGTAATGTCGAGGACTGCACACGATGGCACCAAGCAAACCCTGGTCTTCTCCGACGAGTTCAACGATGAGGGTCGAACATTCTACGATGGCGACGACCCATACTTCCAGGGCGTTGATATCTGGTACGGTGCAACTCAGGATCTCGAGGTAAGTTGTCGTGGCGTCTCTTGCACGACTTGGGCTGACGAGACGATAGTGGTACGACCCTGATGCTATTACAACCGCAAACGGTACTCTGAACATCAAGTTTGACGCATTCAAGAATCACGGTCTCAACTATCGTTCGGGTATGCTTCAATCATGGAACAAATTGTGCTACAAGGGCGGACACGTTGAGGCCAGCATCTCATTGCCGGGACGCGGCGACACGATCGGTTTCTGGCCCGGTTTCTGGACCATGGGCAATCTCGGTCGACCAGGTTATACTGCAACTACCGAGGGTTTGTGGCCGTACAGCTACCACGACGAATGTGATTACGGCATCACTCCGAATCAGAGCTCGACCGACGGCATCAGTTATCTTCCAGGCATGCGGCTACCTGCTTGCACTTGCCGAAACGAGGATCATCCAAGCCCTGGAAATTCGCGCAGTGCTCCAGAAATTGACGCTGTCGAGGCCTCTGTTACATTCTTGAGCCCAAACAATCAGGACGGCATTGGTCTAGTCTCACAGAGTTACCAGACCGCTCCGTTTGACATCTGGTATCGAGCCGATTATGGTGAGATCAATTCAAGGATTCACCAACTACCACTCGCTAATCATCACTAGACTTTATTGAGGTGAAAGACCACAGCGTCAGCGAAGTGAACGCCTATCTCGGTGGGCCTTTCCAGCAGGCCATCTCCACCCTCACCAACCTGAACAACGACTGGTATGACGGCAAGGCGTACCAGAAGTACGCATTCAACTACAAGGTGGGCTCGGACGGCTACATTACTTGGTATGTCGGCGAGGAGGAGACCTGGACCATGGATGCCCGCGCCATTAACCAAAATGGCAACGTGGGCAGACGAACGATATCCGAGGAGCCAATGTCCATTGTTGTCAACTTTGGCATGTCCAACAGTTTTGCTCCAGTAAACCTCACCGGTATCACAGCAACACTTCCCGCGACAATGCGAATCGATTACATTCGTATCTACCAAGACGAAGGCGAAGAACTCGTCACCTGCGACCCTGAGGGTTACCCGACCACCGAATACATCCGACAGCACCCGGAGCCTTACGCCAACCCCAATTTGACGGCATGGTGGGTCTTCGTACAAGCCAGATCATTTTCAGTGTGCTGACTCGTTTTAGGAGCCAAACAGAATACGACTGGCCAAAGAACTCGTTCATGGACGACTGCAAGTCATGAAACGTCCACCTCCATTCACGTTCCTTATGTCAAACCTAATGTCGACACGGCTAAGCGATGTCACTTCCAACGGTATACCACAAAAGCACGAAAGCGTAATCATAGATCTTTTCCGGAGTCGCACAGCGTTCACGAACGCGTTTTCGAAGCATCGTCCGATCACACATGCATACTGGAGCGGAGTCACGGCGCTTATCTACGCATAAATGTTTTAATTTATCTTCTACTGGAGGCACCTCTTGCTTAGGCAAGCTTTCGGACCAAGAGAGTACGCATGCATCCACTCTTTCACGCCGGTTAGTCACCTCTTGGGTCGACTCAGCTGGTTATTTTGGAGGCGGCCTTGCCATCTATCTCCTACGGCGCCCTTGTATATCACGGCTTCTGAGGCCCGCTGTATAAACTCCTCTGATTTTTGTTTCGTCGTTTGGCAGGATCAAACTCCGGTTATTTTCGTAATACCTTTTCCTTCCTCCGTCACCGACTGACTGGATGGCCTCGACTGCTCCGAAGGGGACTGTTTGGGTCGTCTCAGGATTCGGGTGGGATTACAAAGGCCCATCATCGGGCCCTCGTGCTGTACTGTCGCTGCTTTTTCCCCTTGGTGTTGGTTGGTTCGCCTGAGCGAGCATGCATTGAGCAGCCGCTGTTTGGAGTTGTCAGATGGATACTGTAGGGACATGACTGGTCGTCACTTGCTTAGTTAATTATCTCGGGGAGTTGAGGTTCGGGGATGATGAGGCGCCGGGTGGAGGCGAAGGGAAGAGAATGTAGGGGAAGAGAGCACAATTGCATAAATGTTCAAAAAGAAGTCTTGATGTGTGTCGCGGTGACGTGCAGTACGCGTAGGCGAGCAGGGGTAGAATTAGACCACAAGCCATTTCATGGTGCTTTGCATGCTCCTTCCCAAACTAACGACGGCTTGAAATGGGTTCAACCAGCGTCGCCATCCGCATCACGATGCGTCGGAAGCGCTCCAAGACTGGCTCCCCTCTCAGCCGCGCGGCTAATGGATTTTTAGTGGTCCGGAGTGCAATTGTACGGCGACGGACAGTTTTGCAGAAGAGTTGCCGCTTGGGGAAGTTTGTGATAAGATGGCGGCCGCCCTGGTCTCGTTTCTCGTTCAGGCGGGAGCTAAGGAGGGGGCCTAGTGAACATCAGAGGCCCGGCGTTGTCTGACCTGAACATGGCACCTTTTCCGTCTCGACGTCGAATTCGGGAGGGCGTGGTTGGGAAATAGGGCATAGAGCATGTGAGATGCGAGGTGATTATGATGGGGGGCCGGGTGAGAGGGCGAGGTATAAAGGGGGGGGGGAGAGGAGGGAGGTAGTGAACTTGTTCGTCGATATCAAGGTCAAATCGTCTTGTTTCAATACATCAGTTTCTACTTCTCTCGGTCATGTATTTTCTCAAGCTCCTCCATGTCGCGTTTTACATTGTCTTCACCCTTCTCCGCATCCCCCTTTGGGCCCTGTACTTCCTCTTCCCATCGCTGCGCCAGCATCCACAATGGACATACCGCCAGGCGCTCCGCGTCCGCCTCTTCCGCACCTTTCTCTACGTCGTCGCACGCATCCGCCCACTCGAATCACTCAGTCTTGAGCCCGGCAAGGAAGGACCCCGATTCACTGTAATGCAACCCGCCCACGACGACGCATACACATCCATCCTCCGCTGCGACAACCGCATACTCCCCACCCCCATCGGCGGCACATGGTACCCATCCCCCCCTCCTCCCCATTCCCACCCTCCCTCCACCAATACACCCCTCATCCTCCACTTCCACGGCGGCGGCTTCGTCCTCGGCAACGCCCGCCCTTCCGACTGCGGCTCCCTCTCCTCGCTCCTCCTCTCCCACACCCCCGCCACCCACATCCTCTGCCCCGCCTACCGCCTCTCCTCTTACCCCTCCACCCGCTTCCCAGCCTCTGCTCAAGACGCTCTGACAGCATACCTCTACCTGCTGCGCACCCTGCATATCCCGCCCACCGCCATCGTGCTCAGCGGCGACAGCGCAGGCGGCCACCTCGTCATCTGCCTGCTACGCTACATTGCGCAGTTCGGCACACAGCTAGATATCCCACCGCCTAGAGCAGCGTGGCTCTGGTCGCCGTGGTGCGATGTCGCGACGCCGATGGCGGATCCGGGGGTCGTGTATGCATCGCCGCAGTATGCGACGGATTTCTTGCCCGATGACGAGTTGGTAAGGTGGACGAGGGAGTGTTGGGTGCCGGCGGGGGAGACGGGGGTGCGAGTGGAGGATCCGTATGTTTCGCCGCTGGGGCATGCGTTTGTGGCGCCGTGTCGTGTGTTTGCGATGGTCGGGGGCGCGGAGCTGAATTTTAAGGAGGTGACGCGGTGGTGTGGGGAGATGGGGGAGGTGAAGAGGAATGAGGTGAGGTTGTGGGTTGAGGAGAAGGCGCCCCATGATATACTCAAGTGTGGGGGAATAATGGGGTTTGAGGAGGAGGCGGCGAGGGCGGTGGAGGAGGCGTGGAGGTTTACGAAGGAGGGATGATGGGGTCAAGGGGTTTGAGGAGGAATGAGTCTTAAGTTTGTATGGGTCTTTTTGATACGATTGGGCAGCTTTCATGTAAGCGGGATAAGCTGTTGAGGGACTTGAATGAGTGTTATAAAAGAAAGTGTACGAGCAAGCTTTGGGGTAGGAGAGATATCAGGGGCCATCCATCGTATGGCAGACCAGGCATTATCAGGTTTTCTAGGTTGGATACTTCACATCATGGGTACAGACAGAGTCAATGAATACTTTGCACTAGCCTACTTTTCATCTCTACAATGCCATGCATCCGGTAATCAGAGATGCCGGATCGACGAATGACTAAGATTGTGCGCCATGGTCCTTCTCTCGGCCTTCTCCCATGGCTGGGGACCTAGCATATGCCTCATGTACGCTCATACAATTCCGTGCACAGTATGGAGACCAAACTTCTTTGCTCACTGAGGCGTTCCCTTGCTGAACTGGATCAACCGTTTGACACCGACCTGAATTGTAATTAGCATGATTCTATAAAGCAAATCCGGCAAGTCTTACCATCCAGTTGCTGCCTTCGTCATTCTTGTTCGTCATCAGATTCGTGAAGAGCGTAAATGCATCATTGTAGTTCCTCGCTTGAAGATGGACTGCCAATTCGTTCATCTCCTGGATCGTGTCGGGCTTCAGAAGATCCTCATTGTTGAGATGGTCGAACAGGATATTGAGACGCTTCTCCGTATCTACGATGTGGGCCCTGTACTGCGCTGGGGCTTTGGCCTTCACACGCTGCATGTCTGCACTGAGGATCTCGAAGATTGGTTGGGAGGAAGCCGGTATATGCGAACGATCACCAGGGGCTACAAAGGTCAATACTGACAATAATGCATTCCGTTTAAAGAACTTACGATACTTTGGAGCTGCTGATGCCGCCCTCTGTGACGAAGCAGTTCCAGGCCGAGAGTCAGGCCTCTGTGGCCCTCCTGGTGGCGGGCCTCCTGCTGGTGGTCCAGTCCGTGGAGGGCCTGGAGGAGGACCACCTGGCGGAGGTCGAGCAAAGCTTGGCGGCGGCGCTGAAGCCTGGGGTGGTGCTGCCTGTGCTTGTGGTGCTGGTGCATATCCTGCAGAGTATGCGCCCGGTGGAGGGGCAACCTGTCTAGGTGGTGGTGGCATGCCTCCCTGTGGCGCAGAGGGCTGTGTGCCTGGAGCGGGCGCATAACGATTAGATGGGGGACCAGTAGACGGTGGGGGGTTGTAAGGGGATGCTCCACGGGGAAGGGGAGGCGCCGGTTGGGGTGCGAAACCAGTCGGGTGCGTCGGTGCGTATGCATTAGCAGATGTTGCTGATGGGGGTCTATTATCAGGTTGGAAGCCTGTGGGAGGTGAAGTCAATGGAGAAGATACACGAGGAGGTCCCTGGGGAGGCCCCTTCGGTGGCGGAGGAGGAGTTGGTTTCGAAGTAGGGAAAGTGGGTGAAGAGCCCATAGGAGGCCCTGTGGGTGGTGCACCGTATCCAGGTTGATTCGGGAAAGGGGACGTCATGGTGCTTCCACCGAGGGCTGGTGTACCACGCCTGGATGCAGGCTTTGGGGGGCCAAAGTCTGGAGTGTCATTCCAATTCGGGATGTTGCTCTGCTTTGCAGCGGGAGCTGCAGCGGGAGAGCTTGAGAAGTCGCGAGGAGGTGGAGCAATGGGATGGTGCTGTGGTGGCTGATAGCCTCCGTACCCGGGTGTTGGTATGGATGGCTGCGAAGGTGCCTGGTAGCCAGCTGGAGTATAGGAATTTCGAGGAGCAGCTGGCATATACGACGGTGCACCCGGAGCAGCTGGAGCAGCTGGTTGAGGAATACCGACTGGCGCATACGGAGAACTCGTCGGCTGGATTGGCGCTGGCGCATTGTATGTTGGCACGACTCGGCCGCCTCGGGCAGTGCTGGCTTGTGGCTGCCTCTGGGCAGCTGCAGGCTGGGCCGTGGGTTTCCTGATTGCCTGCTTTATCCGGTTCCTGGCTACATCGGCGGCTGGGTACTTCTCAGGAAGCAAATCCAAATATTTCTCTGCAATAGAGAGCTGCCCATGTGACGCGGCGATATCAGCGTATTCGACATATTTTGCGTAGAGAGGACCAAGCTTCCAATCGGCCTCCTTTTGTTGCTCTGCATCCTGAAAGTCAACAACTTTTCGGAACACCGTGACCTTCTCGATGAAATCTTGAAGTGACTTTGCGTGGATAGAGAAGCTGTTGTCGTCTGGAGTCTGCTCCTCACCGGCGGCCTCGCTCTCCTGCAGTTCTTGCGCCCAATTGACGACAACTTTCTCCAACTTGGAACCAGCCAGATAGCAAAAGGATGCGTCCTTGCGAAGAGAGCCCGCGTCTTCAGAAATAGCTTCCTCTAACCGGTCACCGAGGGCCTCGCAGAGATCAGGGAACTCAGAGGCATCTGCATATGTGCAGATAGCAGCCATGACATCTTTCCAGTCCTTCAGGTCTGCGTTGTGGACTACATCCCAAAGATTCTTGCCAACAACGGAGGCTAGCAGTCGGAGGTAGTTCGGTCCAGCTGACTGTTTCTTGAAAAATGCTGCCTGAGTCTTCGCGATGCACTTCTCTCCACCGCAGATGGCAATCATGAAAGCATCAGAGAGCCTGTCTTCCTTCAAACAAATATCGAGGGCAGTGTCAAACGACCCGAGGAGTAAAGCGCGAGTGATTTGTTTGTCAGCGTCGGATTCAGATCCAACATAGACCTGGAATGGGTTGTTGGTTTTCGCGCCCTTTGACGCAGCTAGGTCGGAGAGGAAATTGCCGCCAGTACTGGGTTGGTCAAAGAATGAAGCATCCTCGTCGGCGACACCGTTTGTCTGTGCAGCTTCCTCCTTCTCGGTCTCTCCGTCTGGCTCGGGCTTGCGGTCTGCGAATCCGAGATAGTCCACAAGCTTCCTTCGAGGGTTTTCTGATATCAAAGTCTCAATGACGGTCCAGTCAGCCTTCTCTTCTTCCGTCTTAGCCTTGGCAATCTTCGATTCGGTAATCGATGTGAGGTCGTTCGTCTCCAAAGCCTTGTCGAACTCCTCACTGGCAGCTCCAATGTCTGAGTCGACAGCAAAAGTTGATATGCTAATCTTGGACTTGTTATCCACGACGCCGAATCGTACCAGCTTGCCGCCAAACGCAAACGATACTCCGGACCTTCGCTTCAGCCATTTCGGTGGCTTCTGAAGAGAGAAAGACGCTCCCTGTGGCTCGACGTGGGTTTTGGAGAAGAAATCCTCACCTTCGAGCGCTTGAGAAGTGGCTTTGGCCTGATCAGTCGCTGCTCCCGTATTCTGGAGTGTCTGAACGCCAATCTTGCCATCAAACGATGCGGTCGCGAGCAGATTGGGGTTTGAAGGGTTGAACCTCGTTTGGAAGGTCCAGTTTGTGACAACGGGAAATTCGCCGAGGGTTTCACCGGTATGTGGATTCCACGCAATTGTCCGATTGTCTTTTCCGCAGGAGAGGAGAATATCGCTGTCTTGGGCACACCATGACAATGAAAGCACACCCTGATCGTGGCCCTGGAGAGTCTTCTCTGGCGCGTTCGAATTCCGGAGGTCCCACACCAGTACAAGCGGGTTCTGGTCCGTTGGTATGGCGGTCACAAGTCTCGTCGGGACGTCTGGGTCCCAAGATACAGCGCTGACCGATTTCCTCCCATAATTGTTCAACGTGAGGTTTTCCTTCTTCTGTCGGACATCCCAAACAGTGACGAAGCCGCCACTACTCCCAGTGGCAAGAATATGTGCGACTTTCTTGTTCCAGTCCAGCGCAGTATATTCGTCGGGATTGGCACCAGCCTTTCCTAGGCGAAAGGATTTATCCTGGTCTTCGAGGTCGTGAATGTAAAGTTCGCCCTTTGCGCCGGCAGAGGCTAGAATGTGGGGTCGGAACGGGTTGAATTGAATAGCTTGAATGGGACCGGTGTGCTTGTCAATCTGCTCGAACTGGGCGTCGCTGTGGAGATTGAGTACACATTCGTGGTATGTAGGCGGGCTGTCGTGTCTGACCTTGCACCTGCCCGCAGCTTCTCAGCGTCCCACAGAACCAAGGCACCGCTGTCTAATGCGCCTGCTATTATTCCCAGCGGATGCTCCTCGCTCGGCTGGCTCCATGCAATGTCGTTGAACCTGTTAGATTCTCAGCACAAGTTCAGGTAGACAGCCCCTCTTCACAAAGACTCGAGGAAACGCACCTCGAATCAGCATTGATGGTCGCGACAGGCTGGAGCTCGACTCCCTGCTCTGAATTGTCCAAGTTGAGCTCCCAGAGCTCTAACGTGGTCTCGTTTGAGAAATCCGCGTCCACTGCCCCCGCCTTGGTTCCCGTCGCGATCAATGGCGACGTGGGGCCAGGCGACCAGGCGAAGGTGGCCGTCCGGGGTATTTCTCTCAGACGAACCATGGTGGGCGGGGCGCGGGACGAAAGGCAAAGGAAAGACGGAAACAAGAGAGAAGAAGGATGCAGGAGCCCAGCGGAGTGAATGCGTGGAAGGAGGCTTGGAATGTGTCTGGGAAGCAGTAGTGGAGCGGCTTCACTTCCACCACCTGGCCTAACTCCCATCGCGGTCCTCGTCGTCTTGGCACGCCGCACTGTGGGCTGCACGTGACTACAGCCCTCTTCCGCTTTTGCCAATCAGCGTACACATGGCCTAGTTACACCGAGGACAGGGCAATTCTCACAGCGACTGCGAAAACCAATCTACGCAATGACGGACGCCTCGAGGTTGAAGGCCACAGTCTATGTCGGCGGCCTCGACCAGCGAGCATCGAAACAGATCCTGCACGACTTATTCGAGCCCTTTGGCGAAATCGTCGAAGTCAACCTGCCGAAACCAGACCTTCCATCGTCAACCGACTCGCATCGAGGCTTCGGCTACGTAGAGTTTGAGCTCGAGGAAGATGCATTCGAAGCCATCGACAATGTGCACAATAGCATGCTGTTCGACCGAGTTCTCCAGGTAGCCAAGGCGAAGCCCCAGAAAGTGCAGGGTGAAGGACTGGGGAGCAAGACTGCAATCTGGGAGCAGGTATGTCTCCTCACACGTTGTTGAGGTGGTGTCGTGCTGACTTCTTCACAGGAAGGATGGCTGGCGGAGCATGCCGTGAGCGAGGAAGATCGTCAAGCAGGCAATGCCGGGATGGATGATGAGCCCATGGACCCAACGCAGGGACTCGAAGGGCTGGACGAGGCTGGTCCAAAAGCTGCCTGAGTCTAATTTTGAGAGAGCTGCTCCAGACCAGTCCTCAAGCATTTGCAAGCGTTTGGCGTCACGGGATTGGCAAGGGGCATGGCGTTCAAGGGGCTGCCAGCGATGGGGAGTTCCGATGTCCCGAAAACTGATGGGTAGGATGTAACAGATCAAGCTTAGGATATGACATGCAGAGGCCCCAAAGGGAAACAATCTTGTGATCTGCCTCTGTGCAGGGCCGAATCAACTCTCACCAGACCACTAGAATGCCGCCATAGAGCCGTGGAGAATCAGATGAAATGCAATGCTTCTGTTGTTGATTTTGGTTCCGACAAATGAGCCTCAATTTGTACAAGTGGCTGTGGCTGCAGCAAAGAACCTCTCGACGCCTCCCGCATCCATGCCCTCCCAACTCAGGAATTATTCCACAAGCTAAGGGGTCCTGCCCTGCCTCTTCAGACGAAGAGTTTTGTCCGTCATGAACTTCCGGATGATGGAGAAGACGGCAGCGCCGAGGGCAACGCTATTCCATGGTTAGTCTAGCAATGGACGTTCCGAGGACGTGGGGAGCTCACGCAAGGACGAAGACTGCACGGTCAATTAGCCTTCAATTGTTGAACAAGCACAGTTTGTGACTTACAGAGAGGTATCAATTCAGCGGGCATCTTCTTCAATTGGCGCAGGCGGTGCGAGATGCCATGAGCTGTGTCCCGTCAGTTGGCTCCCATCTGTCCCTTAACCCGCTGAAAGCGTACCGGCGTGCTCATTCTTCTGTACACTTGTCAGTATATCCCTCGCAAATTGCCTTTCTAGTGCTTACGGGCACAGGGCTCATGTTCCACGCCGTCTGCCTCATGAAGGCCACACGGGTGGGCTGCATGCGCAAGAATGCCATCCTCGTCGGCTGCATGAAGGCCATGCGGGTCGGCTGCATAGCCAGAGCCCTCGTAGCGCGGAACACGGTGCCAGACATGATGTCCTCTCAAGAGATTTCCGTCGATTGTGGTCGGTGGCGAGGTTTGGGAAGCTGTTCTGGTGGGTGAGTCTGGGGGTTGACGTTTGAGCGAGCAGCTCCCGGGCGCCGGCTTTCTCCGCGACGCTGGTTGGTTGGACAAAGCGCGATCGAACCATCCCTCTGCCGACCTCACCTCGTCATTCACCTTTACACCACCCCGTCCAATTGACCACGCCGCCACCCGGAAAACACGCTCGAATAATTCGCAATCATGTCCGACGACAATGGAGATGAGTTGGTGACCAAGCCCTTCAAGTTCGTGACTGGTACGTCCTGAGCCCTCCTACCGCACCGAGAGACAAGAGCTAACCTCGCCCCCCCAGCCGGTACGTCTGCCACCCGCCTTTGCCGTCCCAGAGCTCTCCGTGAGCTCAGGGAGACTCGTAAAATTCGCCACTGAAGCTCGCGAGAGCTCTCGTGAAGCCCACAGAGACGCATACTGACCCCACGACCTGACAGGTTTTGACGCCCGCTTCCCCAACCAAAACCAGACCAAGCACTGCTGGCAGAACTACGTCGACTACCACAAGTGCATCCTCGCCAAGGGTGAGGACTTTGCTCCCTGCCGCCAGTTCTTCCTCGCATACCGCTCCCTGTGCCCGAGTGGATGGACCGCGCGATGGGATGACCAGCGTGGTAAGTGGCTAGGTGGAAAATGGCAGGGCACGCGTGCTAATCATAGAGCAGAGGCTGGCATTTTCCCCGTCCGACTCGATCAGTAGACAATCCCTATGAGAAGAACCGACGGCAAGCAAGGCCTATGGGTAGCAGCGGAGTACTCGCATGGGACAGGGCAATTGTATCATAAGCACTGCTCGATCGAAGGTGACAACAATGTGGCTCTGATTCGCATCCTATCATTACTCCACCCTGGACAAGAATTGTGGAAAATGTGACCGTGCCTGACTTTGGACGAGTGGTTCCGGGAACCTATGCTATGCTCTGTGACTTTTCTTAACCAATCGGCCGTTAATCCCAACCCACACTATTGAACACTACCCCCATCACAGTTGCTGATACAACATTTACATTACCAGTCATTGCTCCAGATGCCAGCGCCGATCCAAAGAGATTCCGCAAACGATCGCTAATGACAGAACTGCGCTCGATATGGAGCAATAAAAGCACAAAGACCGCCATCAAGCAAGCACGCGATACAATCGCTCGACTAAATTTCCGCTTATACGTACTCAAAAAGGTATCATGCTGTAAGCAAGGCAAATCCCGCAATTTTCAGGGGATCAAAGGGGACATGGGGCTCGTCATCTGTTGCATCTTGAAGGACGGGCTGGAGGGGGTGCGGGGGGCGGGGGAGAGGGGGAGGGAGGGATGGGATACCCGAGCTAATGACCTCTCTTAGCACTTCTCCACGTTGAAGGAAAGAAGTATGCTGAAGAACGGAAGTGCACTAACGGTCGCGGAACCAGTTGGGAAATCTTCTCTTCTCACCAGCGCCGGCAGCTTCTAGCTGAACGCTTCGGTCGTAAAGGTCCTGAGCAATGTCAATACGTGTCAATGTTGATCGAGCCGACAGCTACTCACGTCATCGTCCTTGAGAATCTTTACATCTAGAATTAGGTTTCGAATCTCCTCGCTCTTGGGGATCGATTGGTAAGGGGTGCCTTGCGCTCGCTGAACTCCGACGATGACCTCGCCCATAATTTCGAATTTCTTCCAGTTGATACGCTCCTTCCCAGTCACACCCCCAGGAGGCGCTTCTCGCGAGTCTCGGTTGCCCGGGGCACCTTGGAATACGGAAACGCCTGGATGGGGGGTGAAAACCGCCGCAGGTTTCTTGTCCCCTACGAATGTAGAATTGCCCTCCGATGCCGTAAACAAGTCTCGAGTGCACAAATAAACGTATGGGATGCGTTCGCCGGACGAGTTTTCCCAGGCCAGGCGATACGCAAAATAGGACTTTTGCGTGCCCATGAGGATCTCCAACCTCATAAAGTCTTTGCCCGTGCTTTGGGGGACCAAGTCCCGCGTGGTTTGGAGACGATGAACAGCCGTGCCCTTGATTCCAGCCAGCACAGCTCCCAAGGAGTTGTAGTTGTTCACTTGGCGAAGCGCCCGCGCAACATTCATCCACTTCTCCAACATCAGAACTCGATGTTTCGGCTTCTCTCGGAGGAGGATGTAATTTGTAACAACGTATGCGAGGTGGTTGAAATGGTCAATTATACGATTGACATTCTCCAGACTCTTGCATCGTTTCTTCTCCTCTGCTTTCAGCGTGACGTGTCGCACAAGGTCTCGTGGTCGTATAGAGGAAAACATAATCCAGTCGATTCTGGTGAGCTCTCTTGCGATGGCTTCGTCAGACTCTGAGACCAATTGGTGCCACTGCACCTTTGTGAGCGGCTTGATCGGGTTCGGACCTAGTTGCTGCGCTAGTTTCTCATTCTTCTCAATCTGGTTCATCATTGTTTGTGAAGAGCTTCCCGACCCTTGAGTCCTCCCAGAAGTACCTGTTGTCACCGTATTCATGCTACGTGCTATGGAAAGGCGGTCCGAAGTCATGGAAAGATGGTCGATGGCTCTGGCGAACTCATCATCATCATCCGAAGAGTCTTCATCCAAGATGTTGCTGAAGGTGATGGTCGTGTCGGATTTCTCTCTTTGGCGGTCGCAGCACGCCCAATCGGTGTCATCATCCTCAGCAACCGCATCTAGGTCATGAATGATTTCTTTGGCTGCAACAGAGAACTCCTTGTTGCTAGCTAGAGACGATGCAAACTTGCGGATAGTTCTTCTCGTCGAAGGGTACGCGAAATCGCCAGGGTAGTAGCTAACCCACTGTTGCAACACGGCAAGATAACGAAGCTGAGCGATGATACGTATCACATGTGGATTCTTGTCCGACTTTAGGGCGTCGAATCGTTTCAGAACCGCCTCGAGCAACTGACCAGGGGCGGCAAATTTGCGGTACAAGGCGAGGAATATCTTGACAAACTTGGAGTCGCTCTTTGACATGGGCTGGGCAAGTAACCGGTCCACGAGCTGGTCGAAGGTGTATCCATTCTCGTTATTGGGCTGCTCAGGTGGAACGTTCTGCTCCTGATCCGACGTCTGGCCGTCGCTGTCACCCGAATCATAGCTGGGAGATTCTTCTAGATCGAGGAATGTGTGGCCTGGCGTTTCGCTCGACTTGTATCGATGTCCTTTCACTTCCGAGTCACGTTTTCGATGTCTTGAGAGCGAGAATTCCGAACTAGCGCGCTCGTGTTTCCGCGCCCCCCATTGGTCTCTTTGTGAAACAGGCCGAACCGCGGACGAATTGGCTCGCCGCCGTGCCATGGACGCTTGTGATTGAGCTGTGCTAGCAGTCAACAAGGGGTGCATTTGCGATAGAAAGGGGGCAGGAAGGTCCAAGTAGTATTCAGGTACGCGCGGCGCCAGGGACGTTTGCAGGGTGCCAGGTGCAGAATGGCTGAGAGACACTTACGTCGTTTTGATGCTATGACTGCGCGAGTTATGACTGAAAGGCAGCCCCGGAGGGCCTCTGTATTTGTCTCGGATGTTTGAAACGTCGTAATGTCACCAAGAAATGATTTCGCCTTGTGTTCTATTACGGCTGGATCGACTGCACGATGGGCGGGGTGTTGGTCACATTTGCAGGCAACAAGGACGAAGGGCAGAGAGGTTTTGGACAGAGCGCCTGGTTCGACTGTCAGCTCCGCAGCTCGAGCAATTGAGCGTATGGGGAGAGAAGAGACGACTGACTCAGTACTTCAGGCACCTTGGCCAGGCTTTCGTGGTTGGTGACATCGTATATGGTGATGGCTCCATCTATGCGCGGAGGGGCGAGCCCATCAATCGTCTCGGGCCATCTAATGCTATTCCCCTGGCCAATTTGTACATCGCCAAAGCACAGCTCCATGAAGCGGACTATGTAGTAGCCGCCGTCGATGGCCATCTTGCGCGAGGAAATGGCGGCAGGCCCCGTACTCGGCAGCGACAATGCGCGACGGATGAAGGTGGATTTTCCTGTGGCGCGCGCGCCCAAGACGGCAATGTTGATGTCCTGCATGGCGGAGGCGGAATCGCTGTTCCCAGACTAGGCGCGGAGACGTCAGTGCACTACTTATACAGGACAATTCACACGAGACGTACGCCTACAGAGAGGACGGGCGAGCGGGGGCTGGGGAGCGTCTCTGCGCGCTCGAGCTGGTGGCGGCCCTTGACGTTTGTGGGAGACAGAGGCCCTTCGGTGTCGGACGAGCCGTCGGCAGAGCTGGAGGAGAGGTCGTCATGGGCGGGGCCCCCAGGGTGGGAGAAATTGTAGCGTTGGAAGAAGGGGTCCCCGGCGATGTCGTCGTCGGGGTCGGCGGGCGGGCCAGTGGCCATGTGGTCCTGGTCCTGTTCGGCTCCGTCGACGTGGATGGGTGCCGAGTAGGCGCGAGTCTTGAGGCCAGGGCGGCGCGCTGTGGCACCTGCAGAGGACTGAGCCGACTCCCTGCGCGCCGACATGGCCATGGTTGACGGCACTGGTCTGTGGGTCCGGGTAGCCATGGCTCGGCCAGTCGAGGGCATGAGGGTTGCGGGCGGGCACTCAGACGGGGGCACTGGGAGCACACTGTGCGACGTGGAGGGTGCCGCGACGAGCTTGTGACGGCACAATTGCAAGCGGGGCGCTGCTGCCAGACATTGGAGACACGGCGGCGGGACCGAGGGCGGGACCGAGGGCGGGACCGAGGGAGCACGGGGAGGAGGGGAGCAGCGCGCAGAGGGCGGAGGGGTGGTTAAAGTTGTGGGCGTTGGAGGGTGCTGGAGGGTGCTGGAGGGTGCTGGTGCTGGTGCTGGATAGGGCTGGGGATCCCAAGCATACGACGTGGGGAAGGTCCAGACTAGCGACCCTGATGGGAGCTCAGCTGCTCTCTCCCATTTGGCGCTGCTGCACAAAAAGCACACGGCCGCCGCGACTCGTGGGCCACGACGCCCTGCAAGGCACCGCGGACAGCATCCCTCTTGCTGCTGCTGCTGCTGCTCTTCTTGCTGCTGCCCTCGACCTCGCCGTCGCGTGACGACTGCCTCTCGCTGCGCTAGGATGGATGCGGGGGCTCTGTATAAACCACGCCCACCTCCACCACATCCACCACCACACGCGACCACGGGCGCATGTCTGCTGTGTACTAGGTATGCACCGCTCCCCAGCTCTGTCCGCGTGCGCCTCTCGCCAATGCACCGCATTCGGACGAGTTCAAACAACAAGCACAACAACAACACCAACCGGGCCGTGCAAAAGCAACCCCTCGATGATCACTGCCACTGCCAGACTTGCCAGACGTCTCGGGACACTTTCATGAGGCCATTCTTGACTCGCCAGATAACCCCATCACCGACGCCCGGCGCCCGCTCATTGGCCACGCCCGCAATGGCCGACCGCGTGGGCGGGTATCGCTGCTCCTCCCGCCCGCAGGCCACGACCGCGTCTCGCCGTGCATCCAGACCACGGCTCCAACCAGACAGGCTCGCCACCAGCCTCCTCCTCTTCCCCCTCAACAGCACCAGCTCGTCCACCAACTCGCCCGCATTCCAATGCTGGGGGCTGGTGTCGTCGGCAAGGCTGAGCAGCCCGCACGGCCGCGTCTACTGACTGGCCCGTTTCGGGGCGAACGCTTTCGCCTTTATGCACGCCCGCACACGTCGGCCACCCGCCAATCGAGAGGCCAGTGCAGCAACGTGTCGGCGGCCAGCGGCTGCAGCCGAACGACAAATCTCCGCATCGGCCACCTGCCGGGGCCCTGCCTGATCTGAAACTGGCATTGGCCTGACGCGGAGAAAAGAAAGAGAGAAACCGAGAGCGACTACGTATACGACGTCATGACTGAGCGTGAGAATGAGAGTGTGAGAGAGACATCTTTTGTGAGACAAGTGTCTGGCTTTGCCAGAAGTGAACTTCGACCTGATCGGTCTGGAGGGTACGCTCCATTTGGGCATAAATCGCGAGGCCCTTGTGACGCCAATACACTCGCTCTCAGGGGTTCACTTTCATGGAGCTCCAACATCGGCGCTGACCGTGGCCCACTGCGATGCGACATTGAGTAAATGTTCCACCGACCTCGGTCAGCTCTATTGCGTTGCGTGTACACGTCTTGGATCCATTTGTAATGATTCAAACAAGCCAAGCCATACAGCACAGTACATGTCATCCGAGACATTCCCCCCTTTGGATCGATATGATTACTCGGGCACGGACTCGGTGCCGTGTTGGTCACTATTACTGGATTCACCATCTCTAATCTGACTGCTCTGCCGTGCTCCCCAACTACAAGCCCAGGAACCCGCAGCAACCCCTTCGCTCCTTCTTGAGCAGCTCCAAGTTCCTGGTTCTTTCCTCCTCCAATTCATTCGCCCTCTGCACCCTTTGTCGGATCTTCTCCCGCTCCCTCTTTTCAAATTCGAGCTTCTCCCGCTCCGCCTTCCATCGCAGTAGCTTCTCGCGCTCGCGCAGCAGTCGGACGCTGTCGGGCGTCAGGCCTTGGATTTCGAATCCATTTGCGTCTTTGGTGCCCGAAAGCGGGACGCTGTTCTCGTTGTTGCCGTCGTACGTTTGAGTCATGTCAGAGCCGTAGCTATGCCCCGACCTTCTGGATCGGCCAGTTGAGCTGGCTCTTGACCTTGACCTGTGGCGAGTGTACTCTGCCCTTAGCGCCTGCTCAGACGCGAGGTTGTGTCTCCTGATCTTCTCCTCCAGCAACTTCTGCTGCGAATCTAGCAGCTCCAGACTCTGGGGCGTCATGTTGGCGTCAGGTGTTGGCGCAGGCGCTGTCAGAGCTGCCAGCGCATCCAGATGTTCCTGCGTCACGCCTCGCTGATGTCGCGAAGATTTACTCTTGTGACCGGGCTGTGGGACCGAAGACTGTCGAGGCCTGGGGGCATGGCGTGATGTGTTTGATTTGGAAGAGCTAAAGGAATTCCTGTGCGGAGAGGGGTCTCGTAAATGACGAATCTCGTCCTCGGCAATCACACCTGACGGAGGACGGGGGAAGGGGTATGTAGTTTGCGACTGAGAGCTCGTATACGCCATCGGTGCTTCACCAGCCATGATCAAAGGCATCGGCTTGTGTTGGGACAACACCCTCGATGACCTCTTGTTGTGGGGCGTTGCCTGTATCCTCACGGACGTCTCCAATTGAGCAAGAGAATGGCGTCTATATTCCTTCCCAAGAGCCATGCTGTTCGTGCTCGCTCGCTTCAAGAGTTGGGCATCCGTATCATTTTGCAACCCGTTGTTCGCAGCTTCCTGCAAAAGTCCACTGCTTCTTCTTTTCGCAACATCGCTGATAGGTCGATGCCTCCCCATTGACCGACTGTTTTGCAGCAGCTGTTGCTGGCCCGTGGATCCTCTTATGTGCACCAGACTTGGTTTCGAGACAGGCAGGGGTGACATCGAGGGCAACTTGGACGAGCTTCCGAGGGTTATTCCATGGCCCTCGCTCGCTCGGCGTGCTTTGGCCTCTGATACAGCTTGCTGCCGTCTAGCTACCTCCTTATTGTGTCTCTCGCGCGAAGATGCCCGCACTGTGGATTGTTTGCCCTGATCTCTCACTCCAAAAATTGAAGGTGTTTGTCGTCCATCGAGCTGATCTTTCTCGTCGCTGGCGTGTATTCTGCGGAAAGAGAAGTTCACAGAGAGTCGACCCGAACGATCTTGACTTTGTCTCTCGCCATGATCCCTCGTGACGTTTGCTTCGCTTTGTTGTAGGTTGGTCGGCGCGGTGAAGGAGCGAGTTGGTGGAGTGTCCGGCGAGGTTACCCGGATGGACGGTTTGGATCGAGAAAGCTTCTCTAACCCCATACTCTTGGGTCGGCCTGGTTTCGTGCCATTGTGTCTCGTTGAAGGTCGGCTGTCCGAGTCTACATCAGAAAGTCTTGATCCAAAGTCGCCATCAAGTGCTGCGGGGGTTTCGTGCACAGTACCCAATTCGCTCAGTGACTGCAGTGTTCTGCGCCGGTCTTTGGTTTTCTTTTGCATCAGCTTTGGGTTTGGCGAAGAGATTGCGACATGAGGATGTGACAAACGTTTCTGGAGAGGCATGTTTGAACGACGGACAGGGAGAATCGCAACCACGTACAATTTTGGGAGTCAGCTCCTCTCCGTGACTGCTGAGAGGGTCCAACTTCCTTCTCTTCTAGAATGTAATTTGCGCCGGTGGCGTTGACTATCGAACCCATGTTCGTTTGTGATCTTACAAAATTCCGGTTGTGTCACCGTCCTTGCATGAAGGTCTCTCAAGTCGGAATTGCCGTTCCTTGGGAGTGGTGATTGGAATCGCAAGGGAAGACGT
This sequence comes from Polyplosphaeria fusca, assembly GCA_010093805.1. Lineage (NCBI taxonomy): Eukaryota > Fungi > Ascomycota > Dothideomycetes > Pleosporales > Tetraplosphaeriaceae > Polyplosphaeria > Polyplosphaeria fusca. The sequence continues at coordinate 455,698 of ML996098.1, read as the reverse complement.
CGACTTTGAAATTGCGATAGATCACATAGAGAGGCCCCACCCCCTCAATGTCTCTACTCATGACATGTTGTTTTCAGGATAGGCAGAAGGGTGCGGAGCGAAAGGTCGGGGAACGGGGCAAGCTGGCCTATGGATAGTCCGCACATGGCCCTCGTCCACGGAGGCGGCTTGGCCTATGCGACGGCAGTGCGGCGCAAGACGCCGATCTGATGGTGGACTCTGGGCTGGCGCTCCACATGAAGGCTTCCAAAAGAGAGAAACTCTATCCGCGCCAGCGTGGAATCAGCTCAGCCGGCGGGATGACGAGTGCAGATCGCAGGTTGCATAATATGCGGGCCAATCGGGCTGTCCATGACGGCGGGTTGGAAGACGGCCGATTTCATTACGGAATAGTGTTGAAGAGACACGGCAGAGCGACATCAAGACATCAAGACATGAAGACGACGAGAGGCCGGTAGAGGTAGGGGACGGCAATGCCATATTGTCGCACCCGCCTGAAGCAGGCACGGTGGCCTGTGTTCCCGCCGGATCTGCTGGCCATCCCTCGTGGAGCCCATTCGAACCAAGCGCTTGGGACAGTGCGAACGCAGCTTTGAGATCTGGAATGCTCCCGTGGCTCGCATGCGTGGCACGACCAACCAGGACGACAGTGTACCGTTTCGTTCGGCGCTATTCCACGTTGGCACATGTTCGAGAGACACCAAGGATTGTGGCACCCCAGAGATTCCTCATTGGCAAAGGACTCGGATGCGTTGCAGGCCGACTGCCGTTCGGGTCGTTCTCAGCGGAGGTTGATTGAGGTGTTCAATTTCCACCGGGAACAGATGGCGACGCTAATGGTCGACGTGGGAAGGCTAGCCCAGTTTCCTCCGACTTCGCCGATCACAGCACTCTCGCCAACGCCATTCTCGCCTCTTGCATGCGTCGCTGTGCGCTGGTGGCTTGACGATCGTGTCAGGCTTGCGCGTCCATCTCCGTGCTACTCTTTGTGTCTACTCACATTCAACAACCATAAGAGAAGGGCTATACTTCACGCCAGGGATGGCAGCCTTGCATACACAGTATCCGACAGTCTTGCCGCCGACGACATGGACGACAACCTCTTCACTGATATTTTGACCTAAGTCCTGAGATGACCGCTTCGGCATATCACGCTTTGTCCACGATTGGGACTGACATCTGCTTCACATAATTATGCTTTATTGGAGACGCTAGCACTGAGAGTCTCGTTTCGCTACACGTTTGATTCTGTTCTATGCTCTGATTCATGAAATGTTCTCGCAGCAAACGACGCTGTTGTGTTTTGTCTCCTTGCGGTTCGTTAATGCATGGTATTTACAGCACTAGTTCATTCACATCTGTGTTATTACTTCATCACATGAACAATCTAGCAAGTCACTATGCTGGACCACCGCATCGAAATGAAGTGTCAAAACCAACAGAATTTGTTTGACCATTTCCACGCATCCGTGCAAATGGCACAAGGGTAGATTTCGAACATTGTAAATATGCCAAATAATCTTGCGGAATCACTGGAAAGGCTCAAGCTAGGGACGAACCAGCAAGGAAACCAAACTAGCATCCTTCGACTAATTGCAGAGGCCGTTGTCGAGCATCTCAAGATTCGCAGACTTGAACTAGAAGAGAAATCAAGGCGGGAGCGTGTCCAAGAACTGAACAGCCGGGCCATGAATAACCGCCGAGGAAGAGGGAAATCCGGGGACAGGCCTCGTCAAGAGCAAGAAGAGCAGCCTCGCGATGGGCGTCGGGGTAGGTCCGCAGATCGCCGCAGTAATTACACACCTCTCGTCACTGGCCCTTCACTCGAAGAGCAGCCAGAAGATCCACGATACATGATGGCAGGTGGTGCAAGAGAGGCCCAGGAACCCAACAGTGCAGATACCATCCCCCGTCGGCGGCGTCATAGGCGAAATCGGTCGCCTTCGTTGGGCCCCGTTCCTAAATATAAACCTAAGCTAGGCCTGACGCTTGGGATGATGTCGTTCTACAAAGAATGTTGTCTTTACTACGTTGCTGATCGAGAAAAAGAAGCTCGCCGTCAACTTCGCAAAGCTCACCGAGACGCCAGAAAGAAGGATGCACCAGAGGGACATCGGTTCGAGCACGCAGAGGTGGGATCTTCGCGACGCAGGTCTGAGAGAGGTGAGAGCCCGCCCAGACTGGTCTACGAGCAGACTCCTCATTCGCATGCCGTGGAGAATAGAGAACGAGCGCAGGCCGAGCAAGAATACGGCCAACACGTCCCAGCCCCCGGAGCGAGCCACCAGCAAGGCGCACTGTCAAGAGGAGACGATGGCTGGGACAGACCCCCGCCGGGCGACCCACCTGAATCATCAAATAGCGGGTTGGAAAGCGGTGGAGAAGACGCTCCTGACCAGTCCGAGCACGTTCCTTTTCGCCGCCCCGAGGGACGACGAGAAGCAGAAGCAAACCAGGAAGCTCACGAGGTTGCAAACCATCCCCATGGTGTTGAAGAGCGCGGGGACGGTGCATATGTACTTCCCCCACAATACGAGGATGAGCGTAACCCTGAGGATATGACTCCTCCACCTTCGTGGCGTCCCATGCTTAGGGCCGGTGAGTTCCACGTTGAAATGCAGGATTGATAACTTTTCGGTAAGCCGGAAAAATCCATGCATATGACAATGTTGCTTTCGTATCTCTCTTTATCCTGTATGGTACTCCACTTTCGCCAAAGCCTTGTTGAGCCAACACATCGAACAACAATATTTTAAACCTATTTGCCCTGGTAATCTGGCTTTAGTGCCTACCCAACCAAGAAAGTTGCTCCGGCCCCTAGTTTTGACTCACTCACATCATCAATGTCTCAGTCTAGTCCCCCAGATCTCCGAGTCCCATTGTCTCTTCGTTTCACTGTGACAATTGACATGTGATTGTTGTCCCCATACTTCACTACTTGCACAAATAAAGTTTTGCTCGCAATACACACCCATGGAGTCACGTCTCTTATCACAGTCTTAGTACTCGGTACAGCACCGGCGTCGGTAGCTAGTACGACAAAATCTGCTTTGTCTTTTTCCAACATTTCGCAGACTTCATTAGCATCGATATGGAGGATTTTAGTGATTGCATCGGCCTTTTGGTAAGTTTTGAGCTTGTTGGTGAAGCAGAGAAGATCGGTGCATGGAGAGGGTGAGACGAGAGGAACTGGTGTTGACGATTTTGTGACATTTTGACTTCGTATGGCTAGGCTGCGGTCTGGTGCTGTTCTTATCTGAGTGGAATTGGGTACGGTCGTCGGAAGTGTGCGCATGTGTGGGACTTGCAGCGGTAATAATTCTGTGTGGAATTGTAGTAAATTCGTTCAGTGCGGTGACAACTTTGATTGGAAATGCATGGTTGAGTGTGATTATGTTCACACCATAGTAAACTACGCCTGATAAATGTGACGCTCGTTGCTGTTTCCCTTCTGTTGGGACTAATAATGCTGTTTAACACCGGTGATGATGTTCATATACATGAAGGGCCATGTATGCCTTTGTCTTATCTGAGTAAAGTCCCATCGGCGCCAATGGCAATATTTCTCATCCCTGTTGGCGCTCATATGAATGGACAAGCGCTCACGATCCGGTTCGAGGGAAGATATCAGCTCCATGACCTCTTCAAATCCACGCGTACGAGCACATGATGCCAAGCCATCCCACCACATTGTCCAAGGAAGTACAGAAAAGGGGGCTGGAAACAATGCATAGGTAAAGAAGAGCTGCCTCCAGTTTTTGCGCCTCCAGAAGGGGAACCAGGCGAGCGTCAATACGGAGATTCCGATACCGTTAAAAAGCATCTGAAGCATGCAGAGCCAATTTCTTTCCTGAAGTTCGACTATTGCGAACCCTTCTGATGTGTTCAGCGTACTCTGCAGAATGTTCTTGGCGACATCGTCTGGGAAGTGGTGGAAAGAAAGGTTGTACAGCCTGAAGACTTTGGAGTCGTCCGTATTCTGCAAGTCAGCAGGGGGCGCCGCAGCGTCAACACTTCGTCTATAGTAATCTAGATGGCGTCGACCCTGCGTGATATCCCGCCAAGCCGGAATATTTGGGTAGAGATCGCACATTGTGAACTGGATTGGGACATTGCGTGCCTCTGCGCCTTTGCCTCTGTTGATCACATGTTCGAATGTTGGCGTAGGCCCACCGCCACCGGCACAGAAGTCGACAACTTTCAATCGGCATTGAGTGGCGGTTGCCACATGATCTATAACAGGTTTTAACCTATGGCAGACTGTCTTAGCAGGCGATTCTTTCTGCAGGGGCCAAATTCGACGAGTCCATTGTTGTTGCAGCATATTCTGACAGCTCTGGCGGACCGGTGATGGAAACCTGGAACATGATATGAGCACACGTAGCACATGGGTAGAATCACACTTGCCATTCGTAGTCGCACAACTCGCCCGGTCTCTTCCACATCTTAGGGGCCCATGCGAACATTTTGCGCAGCCAGCTTCGATTGGCGCTAGTTAGATATAACTATTGTTCGCCCCACCAACGATGCTCAGTACCTTGGTAATTAGAGCCTGCAAGGGCACGAAACGCTGACCGAGATTTGGCAAGATTGCCAAAGCAGATAATTGCCCACAAAAATGACGTTGTCGTTCATGTTTCTGCACCTCTCCACCGCCTGCCTTGTTCCAATTTCTGGAAGCGACCAACCACGGCGTTTCCTCGTGGCTTGCCCAGACGACGCCTTCGCCGCTAGAAACATCTACTTTTAGAGTTCGGTGCTATTGAGACTATCAATCGCTAGTTGCCTGTCCAGACAACCTTAGCTTTCTGACAGGCATTCAACAGGCCGTCAAAGCTGCCAATCTGCCCCGGGATATCCCGTTCCCCCTCGCAGCCCACATGCTTGGCAACTCTCGCGAACCAGCATGCACATGGTTGCTTTAATTATCCGAGATTTTATGTGGGAACGACGCAGCAATGCCAGCACAACCCCCATGACGGTCCGGTCCAGCTTGCCACATCCCAGAGAGCGATCAGAGTAATGGCGGGTTGTTCCAAGGAAGAAGGGGCCCCGCCCACGAAACCGTTTCTGCTGCCGTCACAGCGCGCGTTTGATCGCCCTGGCCGGCGAAACGTCGCAGGCTCCACCCCAAGACAGACTCGATGGTGGATGCAGAAACGGGCGTGACGACGCTTTTGGAAACAAGACGATGAGGGCGTCAGACCTGTCTGCTTGCAGTAACTGTTTGGCGTCGAGATTAGGCATCATACATGGCGACCGGGCCGTCTTCATGCTAGTGAGCGATTACTTCCTGTCTATGTTGCGAGTCACCATCATCAGCATACAAGCCCATTTGGCAAAAAGGGTTGGCTCTGGAAATAATCACTACGAGGCAAGCGATTATATTGTTGCCACGGAGTGGGTTCGGCGTCGGGATGTGCGTCGGCTCTGATAACCACATGCAAGGGTACGACCCGACGATCATGATGTTCAAGCAGGATTTGTGCTGATGATGAGCAAAGACAAGATTCGGAGATTTTCTTACGCAGATTTTCTTACGCACATTGTGGTCGTGCAATTGCTGAATTAGGTTATCCAATACGGATTAAGATTTGCGAGAGTTGCGGCTCCTCTCCTCCTCGAGACCGAATATGAGCCGCTTCTCTTCTATGCAGTGCTAATGTGCGCGTGTCTTGATCGCGCTATACTGAGAGACTATACATGAAGTTTATGGTAATGATGATGGTGGTAATGCGCCGTGTATCCTCATGCTTGTGGTATCATAAATGCGACAACACCGTGAAATGCTCATGCTAAACGCCAGAGTGCCAACCCCCGTTCCTGTAATGCTGCTGCTGCTGCTAAAATGCCGCCCTGTTGAATCGCCCCAATGCTGTTTTTCAATTGCTGTCTTCGCTGGGCTGTTCGCTGGTCGAGGTCGACGGCGACTTGTCACTGGGGAGCGGACCCAGGGTCCATCGCCAGTCCCGGCTGCGTTTGCGACGGCCCGCCACTGGCGTCTCGGGTGCCGAGTCGCTATCAGACTCTGATTCGGAGGAGTCGCGCTTCTCTCCCGTCCGAGGCCCTCTCGGCCGAGGTGATCTCTCGAGTGAAGCAAAGGCTGCTGGCGCGAGCTGCTCAGAAGGTGAAGAGGTAACGTCGGAAGTGTTGGAGGAGGCGATCGAATGGTGAGTGGCGGATGAGGTCGGCTCCGAGTCAGCAGAGCCTAGGGACACTGTGGAGCTCGAGCTGAAGGAGGACTCGAGGTCAGAGTGCGCCATTGTGTACTTGGTGGTCTTGATCTCCTCTTCGAGCGGGGTGCGGAAGGACACCTTCTTCTCGGCGGGGAACAGTGGGCGTGAGGCCGTCATCTTGCGCGGCAGTAGGTGTCGCGCAGGGCTGTTGGCGAGGATGGAGTTGAGGTTGTGTGGTTGTTTGTAGGGTATCGATATGGTTGCGGACTCGTTGGAAGAGGCCGAAGTGAGGGCGGACGAAAGGGTCGAGGCAGCAGAGGTGGGCGTGGAGCTGCTCTGGGGATTCGAGACGGAAGGGTCTATGGACAGGGACAGTTTCGAGGGGCGTGCCGCAGAGGGGTGTGGCTCGTAGGCGTTGGAGAAGGTGTTGCGGACTGTTGGGGAGACGGCGCTCAACGTGTCGAGTCGCAGGCTGGTGGAGCCCTTGCCAAAGGTGCGCAGTTGTTGAGTATTGATGGACAGCGTGGGCCGCGAGGGCGCGGCGGCGGGCTGCCGCTGGGGTAGTATGGGTAGGGCGACGCTCATGATGGTGGGGGAGGGCAGGTGTTCACGAGACGAATGGAGTGACGGCGACATGGAGTGAGATATAGTCGACAACATCATCCGGACAGGCGGCCTGACGGGCGCTGGGGGGCGTGACGGTGCGAGGTGCCCGATTTGGAGCAGCAGGCGGGCTTCGAGGGCGGGCGGGCGTGCGTGCGTGCGTGAGGGGCCGTCCCAAGACCTTCGTATTGGAATTTGCTGAGTTGCGGAGGCTGCTGACGGAGGGAGCCGGGGCTCGATGGGGAATACACTGACACAGGCGCAAAAGCGATCAGCTGTACGAGGCGGCGTCGGGGGATACGGGGCCTATATACCAGGGCGGCGGGCCTGGCGGACGGAGCAGCATGGTAGGCTCTTCTGCAGCTCCAGTGTCAAAGTTAGCATACCGTAGCAGAAACGGAGGAGCGTTCGCTGCCATCGCGCGGCGGCCAGGGATTGCGCAAGCGCCTCCGTGTATGGGCGCCGCGCCGGGCAGCCAATCAGCTAAATTTGGACTGCGCAGCTAAATATGGCCTGCCGGGTGGCGAATGGCGGCCGGACCATGCCCCAAGCTGGCCGAGCAGACGCAGCAGCAGCGGCAGCCAGACACGCCAGAGCAGCCCCCGCGTCCCAGCAGCACCGAAGCGCCGACGTCTACTCGCGGGCGGCGACGACGAAGACGACAGGCAGGAACAGGCGCGCTGCCCGTTGTTGCGCGTCTCCCTCTCCCTCGAAACACATCCTCGGCCGCCGCCATGCATCATCCCTCGCCCTCCACCACCAAGAGGCTCTCGCCCGCCGTCCACAGGACCATCCTCCACTTTGTAAGCCCCAGCCGTGTCGCAGCACCGCCTGCCTCTCGCCTTGCCGCGTCGTCATCCCACCTCTCTCTCGCGTCTTCGTCTGGCTGCTAACCTCCTGTCTCGTACCCGTCGCAGGACTACGTACGTCAGCCACACCCACATCCACATCTCAGTCATTCACCCATAATCTCCTATTTCTGGGGTAGCTGACCAGCCCGAGGACGCTTTTTATGCCAGCGTCTTCGAGCACGAGAACCCCGCCCTCAAGTCGCTCCCGCTGGCGGTGCAGCAGAAACAGATCGTCGTCACCTGCAACTACGAGGCACGGCGACGGGTGCGTCCCTTGTCTTGCCCGGGGTCAGCACTGGCCGCTGACGCATCTGGAAGGGCCTGTACAAGCTGCAGCTCGTCAAGGAAGCCAGGCAGATCTGCCCAGATGTGGTTATTGTGCTCGGAGAGGACCTCACTCGCTTCCGGGATGCCTCCAAGCACCTGTACGCCTTTCTCAGAGCGTTTTCGTGGAACGACAAAGTCGAGCGACTAGGCTTCGATGAGGTAGGCTTGTCCTCTCAATCACTTCCATGTCTCGACACTGCCACCGTGCCTGCGGCAGCCTGGCGTATGCGACAGGGCACATCTGGGCCGACGACGCTCAAGTCGCGCTGATGCGGCAAGAACACCCGACTGCCTTGCTCCACACATACAAAGCCCCGGACTGTCCTGCTGTGTGCTCCAGCGAGCAGCGAGTCAGCCCTAGACATGTCTTGTTCCCTTCCCTCTCAGCCCGTCACCTCCTGCTGCGGAACATTGTTGAGGCGTTGCGCAGGTTTTCATGGATGTGTCAGACCTGATCTCCTATAACGTTGGACTGCTAAACCCAAACCATCTGCCTCACTCGTTCTTCTGCCTCTCTAAAAATGACCCAGCAGCTGGCTTCGCATTCGACGCATCCTCGGACGCTGGAACCGTCTACCCGCACCCAGATCAGGCAAGTAACAAAATTCCGCTAGGCGCCCCAGACTCGGACTTTGATGCTCTGCGGCTGCGGTTGCGGTTAGGTTCGCACCTTGCCGAATATCTGCGCCACCAACTCGAGACCGAGAAGGGCTATACTTGTACCGTGGGCATCTCTACATCCAAGTTGCTGGCAAAGCTTGTCGGTAACGTGCATAAGCCTAACGGCCAGACGACACTGCTGCCGCCCTATTTCTCCGATGTAGAGGACGACAACGTCACTTCATTCATAGGTACGGAGCAAACAGCGCACATGTAGACACACTTAGTCGGCGTTTCTGGCTGTCGAAACGTTGACCGATGTTTCAGACATCACGGGACGCGTGCCAGCCTCTCCGTCGTTCCGTTTCAAGGTGGACTCCTGCTAAAATCTTTCCGTCAGGTGGCCACGAGATTGGCAAGATTCCTGGAATTGGGTTTAAACTCGCCCAAAAACTCCGCTCTCACGTACTCCAACGCGCCCCAGACTTTGATACAGGCCTCGTATATGGTGGCACCAAGGAGAACGTCACCGTAGCCACCGTGCGAAACCATCCTGGCGTCGATTGTGAAACCCTAGAACAGATCTTGGGAGGCCCGGGTAAGTTCGGGATGTCTGGTATTGCTATCGTCGAGTGGGGTAACTATTGCGTACATAATTAGCGCTTTGCACGCGTCTTGTTGAAGGTCTTCAGGCCTGCTTTACAATTTTGGCATCAGCTTGCGTAATGTCTGCTAATATACCATGATTTAGGCTCGCCGCATGGGATTGGCTCCAAAGTTTGGGGCTTGCTTCATGGCTCCGACGACACTGAAGTCGGCCAGGCGCGAGACGTGCCGACACAAATTAGTATCGAGGACAGCTATACTCGGTTACACACACTGGAAGAGGTCCTCAAAGAGCTGCGGATTTTGAGCAAAAGCCTTTTGAAAAGGATGCACGCCGATCTCCTAGAGGACGACGAGCAAATGAATGGCCCGGACGACGTTTCACACAGCCTCGCGCAACTTCCAACAGCACTCCAGCCTCATACGGACAATGACTCGCTGAGTAGCGTTCGGAGAAAGCGATGGATGGCGTATCCAAAGACGCTGCGCCTCTCGACCCGCCCCCGACCCCCGCAGAATCCCGACGGAAGTCGAAACCGATCCTTCGCACGGATATCCCGCTCTGTTCCTATGCCCAGCTTCATCTTCAACTTGAAGGAGAGTATAGAGGTATTGACGGATCGACTGGTAGCAGAGGTTCTCTTGCCACTATTCAAACGACTTCACCCTGAGAAGAGTGGCTGGAACCTGAGCCTCGTAAATCTAGCAGCGACTAATATGATAGATGCAGCTAGCGAGAAGGGCGGTGTCGGAAGAGACATTTCCAAGATGTTCAAAAGACAAGATGAGATATTGAAACCCTTCAAGGTCTCGAGTATGGATGATAGCCGCGACCCTTCTCCCGTTGACGAGACACTGGCAAGTCTAGTGCAACGTATCGATGAGGGTCGCGATATCAGCGAACAACCACTGAGGCTTCGATCTACTGACCGACACGGGTCGGAAGATGTGCCGACGCCATCTCAGGAATATACAGAAGACATGGAGTGGCAGTCGGACGATGAGGACGCGGTGGCTGACGACTCCTTTCAGTGTGAGGAGTGTGGATCGGTGATGCCGATGTTTGCCTTGGCAGCACATAGTCGTTGGCATGCTCAAGGATAGATTATGATACCCCACTGGTTGGGTTTATTTGGTGCTTGTGGTAGATGTCTCGCCCACGATTGATGTTTTGTTTCGAGATCCTCCATGCTGGAAGATTCAATGGCGGCATCGGTCCGAAATGATTACTTAAATTGGTTGGTTGCGTTGCTCCAGAGATACTCGCAATTGCCGACACGGCGACGAGCAGCCCCTTGGAGCAATATATGAAGAAGTTCGCTTAAGAAAGATCTCGCAAGCCCATCCACATTCGTTGTACAACCTTCCCCAATGGTCGCAAGCGGTTCCCAGACGGGTAACTACGACCGTTGTGCACGGGCCGATTCCTCGGTAGTTTATCGGCTAGCGTGCATGTGAACCTCCAACTCGTGATGCTTGACGTATCTTCGGTACATTTCTCTGCACACCCTAATTACTTCTTGTAGGATGTCGATCTGAGCGCCGCTCCCTCCTTTCAGCGACTGCGACAATGCCTGGCTCTTCGAGACTGCCTGTCAGCCTGCGCGATACCTTCAATGCGCAGAAGAGCTCCGCACGGGGGAAGCTCGTTGCTCTGAACGTTGACGTGTATGTTGGCTTTGGAGCGCAAACCTCGCTGATTTCGTATGCTGACCGGCGCTTCACAGTCTCCGTAATATAATCTTTATCCTCTTCCTCCTAAGATGGACTCGCAAATTGTTCTATCAGCTCAAGGGTCGCGGCATCTCCGGCTCTGTTATCGATGTCTATACCTACACGCGTCGAACCCTCTACGGCATATTTCTTCGCCTTCCAGGCGTACGAACGAAAGTTCAAACACAAGTTTCGGAGTCAATATTGAAGCTAGAAAGAAAACTAGTGCCGTCTGGCCCAGGCGTCGAGCGGACCATTACGCTTCCCACAGAAGGGTGGACAGAAGAGGAGGTCAGAAAAGCACTGACGGATCTCGAGGGAATGGAGCATACTCGATGGGAAGATGGCAGGGTTAGTGGGGCGGTATATCATGGTGGAGACGAACTTTTGAGGCTGCAAACCGAGGCCTTTGGCAAGTTCACCGTGTCCAATCCTATACATCCTGATGTGTTTCCTGGGGTCCGGAAGATGGAAGCTGAGGTTGTGGCAATGGTAAGACACATGATGCCATGACGTACTTGTTGACTGACGTTAGCAGGTCTTGTCACTTTTCAATGCGCCCGAGGGAGGCTGTGGTGTCTCCACAAGTGGAGGTACAGAATCCATCCTCATGGCTTGTCTCAGCGCCAGGAACAAAGCATATCACGAGCGCGGCGTCACTGAGCCCGAAATGGTTCTCCCGGAAACTGCCCATACCGCTTTTCGCAAAGCTGGCGAGTACTTCAAGATTAAGATTCACCTTGTCGCCTGCAAAGCTCCGTTGTACAAAGTACACCTTCCTTCCGTTTCCCGTCTGATTAACCCGAATACAATCCTTCTCGTGGGATCGGCCCCGAACTTTCCACATGGCATCATCGACGATATCCCTGGTCTCTCTCGCATTGCGCACAAGAAGAAACTACCTCTGCACGTAGATTGTTGTTTGGGTTCTTTCCTCGTCCCGCTCCTCTCCAAGGCTGGCTTCGAAGCGGAATCCTTCGACTTCAAATTGAAGGGCGTCACGAGCATTAGCTGTGATACACACAAGTACGGCTTCGCACCCAAAGGCAACAGCACTGTCCTGTACCGCTCGGACGACTTCCGCAAGTATCAATACTTCATCTCACCCGATTGGTCAGGAGGTGTATATGCTTCTCCCAGTATTGCTGGCTCTCGCCCGGGCGCCTTGATTGCAGGATGCTGGGCTAGCCTTGTCAAGCAAGGCGAAAACGGATACATTGACGCCTGCCACAAGATTGTGGGCACCATGAAGAAAATCGAGACTGCTATTCGTGAAAGACCAGAGCTGAATACGGACCTCAAGGTCATCGGACGACCGCTCGTATCAGTTGTAGCATTTCTTTCAAACACGGTCAATATATACGACATTGCGGATAGCATGAGTGATAGGGGCTGGCACCTCAATGCCTTGCAGTCTCCCCCAGCCATCCATATTGCAGTCACCCTGCCAATTGTGGCCGCTGCAGATAAATTGATCGCAGACCTGGTCGAGGTTACCGAAGACATCCGGGATAAGGAAAGGAAGCGTGTAGCTCAAGGCAAGGGCGCCAAGGGTGCCGTGAAGGGTGATGCAGCGGCACTCTACGGTGTTGCCGGAAGCCTGCCCAACAAGAGTGTGGTCGTGGACCTGGCAAAGGGTTTCCTGGATACGCTGTACAAGGCCTAGCCGGGTGGTCCAGTAAAAGTGTCGAGAATCAATCTGTTACATTATTGCCCAACAAAACAATCCTGTTGATTTGTGAGCAGACTGCACTAGACGCTTCAACTTTCAAGCACAGTCACAGGGTTTAGAATCCGTTGCAGAATGATGGAACCGCAATGGGCCTGATCCTATCGTTGATTGTACAAAATGATAACATGATACATTTACAATTGAGCTTGTTGGCTTGCCGCCGAGGCCGGAAGCATCGCCGCTGTCTGTTCCAGGGGGAGCTTCTTCCTTGGTGTCTTCAAGTCCGCCTCTGTTACTCCATTGACACCAACTTTCGTAATGCCCATTACCGGTGCATCGCCCTTCTTGACAAATTCATACAAGCCCGGCAGCTTGTTCCCCGCAAGTCTGAACGCATCCCTCACAACCTGCTCGTGCAAATCGCCCTTCAATTCGAATATTATCTTGCTCACCGCTACCCGAGACGCCCAGTGATCAAAGGAGCCCTTTCCCTTTCCCATACGCGATTCATTGCCCGAGGTGTAAACGCCAATGTTTGCGGAGACCCGACTGTACAAACGAAACTTCATGCCTCGGAGACGCTTCTTGATCGTGTCTTCGGCGATTTTGAGTTGACTGGCGGAAACACGGCGGTCATGGTCGCGCATGCGCAGGCCGTAGTCACCCCAGACGACCGTGGTGCCGCGCATCGAGCCGCCCGTTGGCACACGGCATCGCCCTTTGCGGGACTTGCGCGTTTCTCCAGCTTTGGGTGCGAGCCAGTTAAGCTGTGTGGGCGTCGTCGAGAAGGAACGGATGGAAGGTCTGAGGCATGGGGCGAGGTACTGGGGTATGGAAGGTTGGAAGAGTACTGCTTCAATCAGTCAGACGCTTGCGTCGGGGCTCGACGTGACATACATCGTGGTCGAGCTGCCGATATCGACATGTGGCCCAATTGAGCTACCAGGCTCGATGGAATCCTCGACGGCGGCATGTTGTGTTCGTCACTCGCCGTGCAGATGTGGTGAATGGCGCTGCACGCACCAAACGACTTTCTGATGCCAAGCGCTGCGGAAAGACGCGCTAACGACCCATTATAGTAAGGCGCGTCCCGTGCTAAAGTGATTTCGCGATTTCCAATCCGTCATTGAACGCGTCGTGAGCGCAGCTTCCCCTCGTCCACCGTGTCTGCCTATGACCTCGCCGCCCACAACGCCTGCAACAAGAGCACCGCCATCGTTGGTGCAGCCCCGAGTCGATTGTTTTGTTTAAAGATACCGACGTCGAAGTTGTGAGATGCCGGCGGATATTAGGAGCTTCTTTGGTGGCCCGAAGGCGAGCCAGGGCAGCCAAGGAAGCGCGAGCACGCCAGCGAAGAAGGTTGAGGTATGCAAATGAGAGTTGGTGATTGTGCCCACCTCTTCCCTTAAAACGATCGATATCTTTGCCACCAACTTCTTCAACCCGCCTATTGCTATGGCGCCACGAAGGCCTCCCAACCCGGCTTTCAAAAATATCACCATCAGAATAGGCGTGAATTGTAGAACCAGGACTAACAATAGTGCCCAGAAACCTCCCCAAAAGAAGAAAGCCCGAAATGCAAAGGTAATCGAAGACTCCGAGGATGAGGATGAGGTGCAGGTAAAGGTGCATACCAAATCTACACCCAAAATCCCACCGAAGAAAGTGAAGCGGGAAGCAACCCCCGAAGGCGAGGATATCGATACATCGGCCTTCTTCGCAAGCAAGAACAAACCCAAACGATCCGAGCCCGTGAAAGCCAAGAAGGCTGCCGAAACCACCCCGAAAGCCACCCCCAAGACAACCCCAGCAAAGACAAATGGGAAGAAGGCAGTGGCGCCAACAGCCAATGGCAGAGGATCTGCGAGGGCGAAGACACGTACAACATATGCGGAGCAGCAGGCAAACGAGTTCGAGGACGACGATCTCGAAAATGACGGTGACATCTTTGGGGTAGCATACAAGAAGAACGGAAAAGATGATTACGTCGAAGTCCCCGGAAGCGATGATGACGATGACATGCCAATCGCATTGCCACACCGCGGTACACCCAAGAGGACTGCCAAACCGCAGAAAAAGCACAAGGATGATGATGACTTTGTGGACGACGAAGACGTGGACATGGAAGACGTCGACGCCAACGATGACTTGATCGTGCCAGACGACGAAGAACCACCCTCCAAAACCAAATCGAGGAAGAGCACTGCCACTGGGAAGAAGCGCAAGACACCCGAACTAGACGACGATGAAGAAGAGGAGCAGAAGCCCAAGCGGGGTCGCCCAAAAAAGAACGATACTCCTGCAAAGTCGCCTGCAAAGAAAAAGGCCAAGAAAGAAACTGGAGAAAATGCCGATGTGCAAGCGATCTACGATAGCATTACTTTAGTGCGTCCTCCAACGCCACCTCCGCAGGAAGAAGGCGCAAAGTTCGATTGGCGAGCCAATGCGGGACGTGGAGGAGCTGGCCCATCTGGTGATGGATCTTTGGAGATGCCCTCTGGCTCTGAGACATGCCTAGCTGGTTTGAATTTCGTATTCACGGGCGTATTACAGCATTGGGGTCGCCCCGAGGCCCAAGAGCTCGTTAAGCGACATGGCGGCAAAATTACTGGAGCTCCAAGCAGCAAGACCAGTTTCGTTGTCGCCGGCAGTGACGCAGGTCCGAGCAAGATGAAAAAGATCAAAGAGATGAACATTAAGACGATCGATGAAAACGGTCTGATCGAGCTCATCAATAAGCTTACAAAAAGCGGACACGCGGGTGACTCTAACGCTCAATTGGCGTTCAAGGAAAAGCAGCGGAAGGAGGAAGAGAAAGCCCAACAGCAAGCAGCAGAGATGGATAGGGAAGAGCGTCGTACACAGGGAAGCAAGCCCAAATCTACTGGCTCTACTACCGCGAACAAAGGCGCAGAATCTTCCGTCGACTCTCGCTTGTGGACCGACAAGTATGCTCCAACGTCTTTGGGCCAAATATGCGGCAACAAAGCGACCGTCGAGAAGCTACAACGATGGCTTCAGAGGTTTCCTAAGATGCAGAAGACGAACTTCAAGCTTCCTGGACCGGACGGCAGCGGATCATTCAGGGCTGTCATGCTTCATGGCCCTCCTGGCATTGGCAAGACCACGGCGGCACACCTAGTTGCCAAAATTGAAGGGTACGACATCGTGGAGAGTAATGCAAGCGATACGCGCAGTAAGAAGCTCGTCGAAGAGGGTCTGAGAGGTGTGCTGAGTACAACCTCTTTGAACGGCTACTTTGCCGGCGATGGCAAGAAGGTCGAGTCGTCCAAGAAGAAGCTGGTCTTGATCATGGATGAAGTCGATGGAATGTCTGCGGGTGATCGTGGCGGTGTTGGTGCCCTTGCAAAGACATGCAAGACGTCCGAAATCCCTATGATCTTGATCTGCAACGAGCGACGGCAGCCCAAGATGAAGCCTTTTGACTTCGTCACTTTCGACCTGCCCTTCCGTCGACCGACTGTAGACCAGATTCGTTCCCGCATCATGACTATTGCGTTCCGAGAGGGAATGAAGATGCCGGCACCAGTCATCAACGCTCTAATTGAAGGTACCCATGCCGATATCCGACAGACCGTCAACATGATCTCCGCGGCCAAGCTCGACCAGGAAGGGCTTGATTTCAATTCTGGCAAGGCCATGTCCAAGGCCTGGGAGAAGCACGTCATTCTCAAGCCGTGGGATATTACCCACAAGATCCTCGGAGGTGGATTGTTTGCTGCCAGCAGCAAAGCGACTCTCAACGACAAGATTGAGCTCTACTTCAATGACCATGAGTTCAGCCCCTTGATGCTCCAGGAGAATTACCTAGGCACCAACCCGATACAATCCCTGCAGTATGGTGGGAAGGAGGCGAATCTGAAAAAGCTGGAGCTGGCGTCTGAAGCCGCAGACAGCATCAGCGATGGCGATCTTGTCGATCGCATGATTCACGGCTCACAACAGCAATGGAGCCTAATGCCCACGCATGCCGTCTTCAGCTTCGTTCGACCTGCAAGTTTCGTGGCAGGGAGCATGGCCGGTAATTCTACGCGTTTCACAACCTGGCTTGGCAAGAACAGCAACCAGCAGAAACTTACGCGTGTTGTGAAGGAAATCCAGGGTCACATGCGTCTGCGGTCTTCGGGTGACCGACACGAAATTCGCCAACAGTATATGCCCGTTCTTTGGACGGAGCTTGTCAACAAGCTACAAGTCGAGGGCAAAGAAGCTGTGCCTGAACTTATTGCGTTGATGGACAGCTACTTCCTCACAAAGGACGACTTTGATGCAATCATGGAGCTCGGTGTTGGCCCGATGGACCAGGAGAAGGTCAAGATCGATACACAGGCCAAGGCGACCTTCACACGATTGTCAGTTTATTTTAAGAGTAGAGATTGTTGCATATGGCTAACATTGGGACAGGTACAACCAGCAATCACATCCGCTACCCTTTATGAAGGCAAGCAATGTCGTCGCCCCTAAGAATGCTGCCAAGGAGAAACCCGATCTCGAGGAAGCCATCGATGAATCAGACGACGAGGAGGTAATTAATGAGATCAAGGAAGAAGATGAGGAGGCGGATCTCAGCAAGGACAAATATGTCAAGCAGCCGAAGAAAAAGGCTGCGGCAAAGAAGGCTCAAGCACCGAAGAAAGGAAAGAAGCGAGCAGCTGATGACGATGAAGAGGAAGAAGGCGAGGAGGACGTCAAGCCCAAAGCACGTGGCAAGGGCAAAGGCAAGGCTGCCACCGGCAAGGGCCGTGCAAAGAAGGCTTGAGTATTTTAACAGAAGTATGGGCGCGGTTGGGGGCATTTGAAGGCGCGTGTGGGTAGCATTCAAGTGCCACAGGCGTCTCATTTCGGCGTATACACGGTTTCAACAGCATTGATGACATGGTCATGTATCTGGGGCCGTAGCTGGACAAACAACACATGCATATCGACAAGATGCATCTTCAATCTCAAGGAGGATGATTCATTCCTCGGGTTTCGATCATCCTACCGTTTCAGCTTCCAACCGTCGAATTCCTTATCGTCTCGTCTAGTTCTGGTGGGAACGTGCCTTCCTGGTTTCTTCGCGCCTTTCATTCCCTTCACCTTTACCTTGCTCGGTGAAAGGGTGTGTTTGCCGCCTTTCTGTATTGAGAAAGTGAAGGTGAGTTGGGCCTCTAGCCGCTCAAGTTGATCTACTATTATCAAACTTCCTAGCCCTTTGCTTTTCCTCCGACTCTCTTCTCCTCCCCACCCTCCCCACCCTCCTCTTCTACAACCTCAATCTACTGCGTTCTGCTTCCCCTAAAACTCGTGAGTTCCCCTGGAGCTATGTTGCCTATAGCAACAACAACGCTCAACTCTACTGCAGGTTACCCGCGCGATTCGGTTCGTCAACAACATGGACGACAACAACTCCTCAAGGATCATTGCGGGTAGGCGCGATCCCCATCGTCTCACCTTCAGGTTCCCTGGCCCGGTGGTAATTCAAGCTCACATCATGCCTCCAGAGCAAGGAGACTACAGGAACCCAGGTAAGTTAGGAAATGCAGCACAACACTCTCAAGCTGGTGCTGACGCAATGCTTCCAGCCCCGGATCCAGGATCGCAACAACAGCCTCTTGCCGCCACGAGCATGGCTGAGCGTGCCAGCAATCCTCGTGCTAAGCGTGTCAGCAACCCTCGTAGTCTGCGCTTTGGCCGGCCTCCTGTCCGACCCAATCTGCGCACAAACTTCTCTAACCTCCCATCTTATGCTACCACTCCTGGTAGTTCAGCCAGGCCTGGATACTCTCCCGACTTCACCTGGAGGGCGAATTTCGGTGGGGCAACGAGTCTGCTTTCCAACGCTCTTCCCAATCCTTATAGTCCACCAGGTTTCTCGAATGACGGTTCCCAAGCTCAAATGGCGGGCATTGATCGGCACGATGTGAACGGTGTGTCTTCAAATCATGAAGGAAGTATTGCGAGTCCCGAGCACTCATCCGAAGACGCAGGCACCCGCCCAAACCCTCCAACGCAGCTTCGCCGCGCTCATCGACCGACTCCGTTGAACATGGCTGATATCCGTGCCGTGAACTATTCGGTTGAGAATGCATTCGTGCAGACACCAGGCCGTCCACAGATCGCTCGCGACCAGCAATCACCCAGCGAGCCTATCCTCTCAGCCAACTTGGCCAACTTTGATCCGGATCGCGTTGCCACTTGGCGTAACGGAGCAACGACTCTTGATCAGTCTCTTCTCCATTCGCCAGATACTCCGCGTCCTTTCACCGATGCAGAGATGGGGATGCCGTACTCCCAGCAGCGCATTAAGCGCACTACCACCACCATTTCCGAGGAGTCCCAATCTTCATTTACTACTGCCTACTGCGTCCCGGCCAACGCTTCACGCGACGGTTTGGGTAGCATCGACGGCCCCGTCTACGCCTCTCTAGCTGAGATGCACCGTGCCCAAGAACAGGTCCGCCGCGGTCGCGACCTCCCTCCGCTCCAGGTCCCCGGTGGAATGACTATTGATCGTGGCCCTCCAGCCCGAGGCAACCGCGGAGCAGCACCGCGTCTCGAGGATGGTCCCCGCCCAAATCTCCAAGCTGGACCGTCAGAGACGATTGCTCGTGAACCGACCAAGACGGATACTCCTTCACTCAGGAGGATACGGGAGGTGCCTGACATTCGGGAGAAATCGTCCAGGCAAGAGCATCATGACAAGTTACAGGCCGCCGCCATCAAGGCCGCCACGGACGACCCACAGACGTACACCAGCGAGGGTCTCGCCGCCGTCATGGCCAAAATCTTCGGCCCGGACCGCGTGCCGGACGACGTCATGGAGACGCTCCCGACCCCGGCATGGCCCCTGCCTGATGCTCCCTCATCCGCTGCCAACGAGCAAGCGACGACGGTGTCCCTCACAGCCAAAGACACGGGCTACGTGACGGGCTACATCACGACGCTCCTCGAGCGCATGAACCCAGACGGCGCCCGCTTCGGTATTCTCGTCAATGAATGCACGCGTTTGCAAGCGCTAAAAACCGTCGCAGAGAACCGCGTCAAAGCAGCCGAGAAAGAGGTAGCCACGATCCGCGGCGAGCTGCTCGACCTCATCGAGGATAATGAGTTGGAGAAGGCGGGCTTGCAGATGGACATCAATCACTGGTTCGCGCTGTGGCAGGGAGCGATCGAGCGTGAGGAGGGCCTGGAGGCGTTTGTAAAGTTCGCTGCTAGCATGGCGGCGGAGGATAAGAGGGAGCAGGTTCTGGCTGCGGCAAGGGCTGCGGGTCTTAAAATTGAGGGTCTCGAGGAGCGAGATGATGATCAGGGACTGAACGGTGGCACGGTCTGAGGGATGACGGCGTGGGATGGTGGACGGGCAGCGATGGAGCCGTCGACGCTTGCTATACGGCTTGATATCTGAGCTGGATCGCATGGGATTCTGGCGCCGGGGAGATTTTCTACATGCCTTTTTGCATGGCTTCTCTGGAGATCTCTTTTGCATGCTCGTCTTCATGGGGTTCTTGAGGTCAAGGGATACTGGGGATATGGATGAGGTATACTAGGGATATGGGCAAGGGATACATAGCTCGCCGTACCGAGCGCTGCGTGCAATCTCCTGGGGATCTGAGCAGCACAGTCCCCCGACCTGAAAACATAACGAAATTCATCAAACATGCTTCTACCCAGTCTGCCGTGAAGCTCCGTGAACAACTACTGTCCACAAGGGTATGCTCCACCCCTCCTTGAACGATCATCCCCGCTCCCCCGGCCCCAACGCGGAACCACGGATACGCCATCTGCAACCCTGCATACTGGTACAGAGCCGCGCCCGGTGCCATGGCGGTAGTTTGCCCGCCAAAGGCGCATGTGACGAGGGTCTTCTCCACGGGGACGCGTAGGCTGTCGTCTGTTGAGGGCGCTAGAAAGAGGAGGAGGTCACGAGGAATAGATGGAGCCTTGGAGGGGGAAGGATAAACGGATGCTGCGGTGGAGGAGAAATGGAGTCAGACTGACGACAGAATGGATAAGCGGGGAAAGCACCGAGAGATGTGATGGCGACATGTTGGGTGGGGTCTGACAGCCGGCAAGAGAGATTAGGAGAGCAGCCGTCGGAGACTTCTTTGGCGAATGTTCACTCCTGACTCTGCATTTCAAAGGCCGTCAAGGCGAAAACGAGGCTCCCAGTCGCCGTCTGCTGCCGTGGCTACTTGCGCTTCTCTGGCCGGCGCTGGGCCGGGGCGCGAGGGGTTCTTCAGCTTAGTTCCCAGCCCCACCAAAAGCAGGCCTGGTAGCCGGTGAGTCAGCCCTGGTCTGCCTCGTGCGTTTTCGGCTCACGGCACGCGGGTCGGAGGTGTGGGAGTTTAGCTGTGTTTTGCATGCGGCTCTGTGAGGTTGGCGCAGGGCGATGCTGTGAGGCTTGAAGCGAGCGTGGCGCAGTCGACATGTCCCACCGCTCTTTCGGACGGTGCCGGGGAACAGTGCGAAGGGGTCTTGGGGAGAGGAGTGAGTGGGTTTACCTTTGTAGATGGGTGAGGCTGTTTGTGGTGTCGTCGCACGGAATGTTTGCTTGCTTGTGGACACTGGCGATCTACCCAAGAAAGCCCGTGTCTCTCGAGGATATGGCATCGGATTCGGTGACACAGACCGGACAGATGACGCCGCGGGGCAAAGTATAGCGTGGGTGCAGAATGTTGATAGAGACGGAAGAGTCAGGAGGGAGAGAAGGGCGCAGAAGAGGGCAGAGGGTGAGGCGAACTGGGTGGTAATCAATTGATATTTGCATGTATCTCTAAATACTCTTGACCATGCACTCGATTGAGGAAGTGCTGTGGCGACTCGGATGGACAGTTCCCGCGAGGAAAGCAGGGGAGACGGGCAGGGCTGCCGATGTGCAAAGTAGCGGTGTTGAAGGTGCAGCGGGGCAAGGTACGGGCCAGGACGCGGCCACTGACTGGACTGACTGGACCTGGTGGCGGCTCGCGAGGCCAAATGGGGCGTCGTCGTGCTGCACGGCAGGCGCATCGCGCTCCAAGATATGCGTGACCCACATAGTCCCGCTCGTCTTCTTTGCACGCATAATGGGTGATTGCAGCGGCGTCCGTCTCTTCTGCGTTATTGCGTAGCCTCGACCTCTTCATCCGCCCGTCTGCCCACCACCCACTCGCTCTCTCCTCCCTCCTCCCCTCCTCCCCTCCTCCCGCTGCAAAACAAACCCGCCTGACCACGCCCGCCCGAGTCACGCAGCATTGCATGGCTTCTTACTACGACCGCAACTACTACGAGCCACGCCGCCCCGACTCCTACTACCCACGGTCTCGCGGCGCAGATGGCTACTCGAGGCACGCTCCGTCCTCATCCAACAATCACTCGCCCGGACTGACAGACATGAGGGGCAGTCTCCCATATTCCTCCTCCTCGGCCAACGACTCCCGCTACGACCGCTATGCGGCACAGTCCACTCCTCCTCCGCTCCCCAAGCGATCCAGCGCATACTCGTACCGCCCGAGCGGGGCCGACCGCTACAACTCGCGCAAACGAAATACCAGTACATGGCCGCCCAGCCCCAGCGTCGAGGATGAAGTCGACTCGTTGGCCAAGGAGTGGCCGTCGGTGGGGTCCACCTCGGACGAAGATGACGAAGCGAGGGGACCCCGCGGCGCTGTCGATCAATACCCCATAATCGAGGATATCGAACAACCAAGAGATGAGCGCCAATTTGATGATAGGCGCTTCGTCTTGGTCTCTGATCCTAGTGCCGATGCCGACTCGGACGCGGCTGCTCGCGACCGGAGGAGGAAGAGCTTCGCCGAGCGGGGGAACATGCCCTATCTGAAGACCGACATCGACGACGCGCCCGTCATCCCACAGAGAAAGTCGACCCCTTATGCCTACACCAAGCCGCCCAAGGAATCCACTGCTCCCTCCCCTGGTGACTACTTCCTGTCGCCAGAACCCATCACCCCGAACGCCGCCAACATCCCGAGGTCTGTCCCCGCTCGCGACACCTGGGATTCGCGCGATCAAAAGGCGAAGCCTACAAGACCCACCCATAGCCGGAACGACTCGCTGACACAATCGCCGAGGACGCCCAAAAATGATGTGTTTGAGGACTCGGACTCGGACGCGGACGCGGACGCGGACGGGGATACGACTTACCTTCGCACAGAACGGAAGCCAGCGAGGTACAGCTTTGTAAAGAGCGACTTACAGAAAGAAGATCTGAGGACAAATGTCTTGGAATCACAGGCGCAGGCAGAGAGAAGGCGCTCAGAACGACCCCAATCGCGTCCCTCATCACGTGGCAACTACGACAGGAGTTCTGGCTCTTCAAAAGATACCAGCCGCTCTCATTCGCCTCGAACGTCCGAATCCAATCTAAGTCACGAGAAACCACGGTCATCCCCACGTAGCCGACCCGACCCTATCGACACCACGTCGTCCAATAGGCCCCGCAAATATTCCGATTCACGGCCAGCATCGCCCTTGCCGGTTCGTCCCAGGTCGCCATTGCATCGCGAACGACCATCTGAATCGCCTCCAAGCTCACCAAAGCTGCCCCCACGACGGCGGGCCGAGTCTACCTCCTTGCCCTCTCGACCGTCTTCCAGGTCTGACGCGCGACCACAGTCCCCTCTGGCGTACTCAGAGACACTCCCGCCTCCTCCTCCACCACCTCCCCGTGTCCCTGTCTCTGAAGCCGACTGGCATGCTACGTATCCGCCAACGTCGGCGAGAGACCGCGCTCCGCGCTTCGCTAGATATGATAGCATGCCAGTGCCGATGCCTCGCATCGATGTTCAGTCGCCCTCGCCATCTCCCGCTCCTGTGCGATCATCCAAACCTCCGGTCTCGTTGCCATATCCAGTCGACGATAGGCCAATCGACGTGTCTATGCCAGCCGAGGGCGAATATCAATTTGACCACTCACTCAACTCTCCTTCTGTGGCCTCGAGCACAAGTTTCAGACAGGGAATTCCAGATTCTCCACGAGTCGCTAGTTCGCCCATTACTACCTCTCCACGTGAAACCCAATCGGCATTCCGACCTTCGATGTCCAATCGCCACACGGCTACTGAGGACGTTCCTCGACTACAGCGGCCGCGATCTAGCTCCAACCGATCGCAATCAAGTCTCGATGGTCGACGAGGCGAGCGAAAACGACCGCTCCTCACAATGGATAAACCGCTGCCATCTTGTCCGCGAAGCCAACCCTCGGCAAACTACGAGCAGTGGTTTACGATGGAAAACACACCCAACTTCGACATGTGTCCGACGTGCTACGAAGGGGTCTTTGCCGATACGCCGTTTGCGTACTATTTCAAGCGTCGGCGTCCACAGGAGCTCACCATCTCTCGGTACTGTGACTTTAGTTCGCCGTGGATGCGTTTGGCTTGGCTGCTCACGGTCAAACAGCAGCGGGAGCGCCCAGACCTGATATGCGCTCTCGCAAGGATATTCGAAAAAGAACGACCCTGCCCCAATGAACGCGAGATCGCCAATGGGATTTGGTTCGGTATTCCCGATCCTCGCGATGGCCGCCATATTGCCAACTTTGTCGTCTGCCCATGCGACAAAGCCTACCTCGAGGCGCTCTTCCCATCTGTACGAGGCTACTTCACCATGATACCTCCGACCGATCCTCGTATTGCGCGCAAATACACCTGCTCGATCCGTGCTACATCACGTCGTTTTCCGAAATATCTAGACCTCCTCGTCGATCTCGACGAAGAGGCCCTCAAGCGTAATCGACCCGTCAACTTCGAGCCCTTCATCCAACTTGCCCGTGCGCATGCTTTCAAGGGTGAGTGCCAGCGCGACAAAGCCCTTTTCCACAAGGGCTGGCACTTCATCCCGCAGCTCCCCGAATTCACCGTCTGCGAGGAATGCTACGACGACGTAATCCGCCCGGCCGACCAGGACCGCAACAAGCTCGCGTCCATGTTCTTCCGCGCCATGCAGCCACTGCCAGACGAAGACATTGAAGGCACGAGCTGCTGCCTGTACTCAAACCGCATGCGTCGCGTTTGGGATCGCGTGGCTCATGATGAAGACTTCAAGTACTTGAAGCGAAAGGCCGTGGAGCGCAAGCAAGAGGAGAGCAGGCTGAACCGCAGGAAAAGAGATCTTGAGGACTATATTGAGAGGGCCGGCATGTACATGCAAGGCAGCGTCGAGGTGGACAAGGCGAGGCGCCAGCTTAGGGACGTCGAGGACGAGTGGAAGGAGTGGGAATGAGAGTGAGAAGCGAGGTCGATGATGGGGAAAGTGCGACATGCTTGGGGTCATTAGAGGTGTAAAAAGTTTGTTTTTTCCGAGAGGGAACAGGTGTCTTAGGTTTGATGGGTTTGATGAGAACGGGACACATGATACCTATGAAGCTCTATGGGATACGAATTCATGATTTGGTATACTATTCTAACTGAAAGATGAAGAGGAAGCTTTTCCTCCCCAGGGGTTTGCAGTGATTTGAGGGTGCGTGAAGCTGGAATCAAAGTTTGAGAGGACTCTAAATCAACGTGCTAATGCAGTCTCAATTTCGAGACGCTACTTTCTTGCGTGCTCATAGCAGAATTGTTCGATGTTGATCAAGCTGTTTGAAAGTTTGAGATGGGTGCTCTGTGGTGAAATAGTAAATTGAAGAGAATTCGACCGGTCACAAACAAGTTACTAGTGGCAGAGTGCGTACCGGTGGTAAGATGAAATCATCGTGAAACATCAAGTAAGTTGGTCGAATCTGATGTGTGCAAAGTCTCGGGCGAGGACCATGGGATGGATCATGCTCTCGCCGTGCACTCGAGGTAATCTACAGTGCCGTTCCTCTGAGTAAAGTTGGCAAGTCTCACGCTCCTGGGAGAGACGCAGAGCCAGTCCCACTATGCTCTACTATCCTGCGTACTCCATTCTTCACAAAATCAAATAACGCCATGTATGCACCCATCCCATGCCATGATCGTACAATCCTTCATTGCCCCCATCACCACCTGCTCTTCAGCGCACCCATGGTCTTGCCATCGAGATCCCGCGGCTTCCTCGTTTCGATGTAGTATCCTGGGTCCGGCCGCCTCGCAGCGCGCATCTCGTCCTTGGTCAGGGATGTTTCGACTTCCTTCACGTCCACCAGTTCCTTTATCCTCATGATTTGGCCAGCGACGTCTGGGGTGACGGGGTGGTAGACGGTCGTCATGCGTTTACGGAGACCGAGTGCCTTGAGCACGCCTGCTGTTTTCGCGGGGAGGCCAATGCCAGAGCGCAGGAGCGTTATGCGGAAGAAGGGCATGTTGGGAGGGCGTTGAAAAGACCTGCGGTCACCGAGAGAACTAGTAGCTCAATGGGCTATTAAATGGTCAGCGCAGTTTCTCCGTTCCCATCGCATGTACTCACAGTGACGTGGACGCGGGCAGACAAAGTTGGCTCGTTCGTTTGCGCGTGTCGGTCGCTCTTCCTCGAATTTCTCGAAGTTGGGAAGGCGCGTCCTGATGCGGCTAGTCTTGTCGTGCGGGCCCTGCCCTGATCCCCGCGGTCAACGACACAACCCCAACCTCAACTCTGCCCAGCCTTGACGGCTCTTGCACAGATTGTGTGTCACCTCGACGCCTCCACCGCGTTTGATCAGAGTGGCGGTGAGGCTTTGCACCTCGAGCCGCTTGAGTAGGTATATACCCGCCTCGTCCGCTTCCCCATCGCTCGTCCACTTCAACTGTCATCGTTCCGTCGGAAGTCTGGTCCGCCTCACTCTTCCTCTCGCCATTCGCCGAGTTTCTGGTCGTTTGCTCGTACGTGTCGCTTGCCATGTGAAGACCCATTAGCCTGTACGACCTTCACAGGCAACGAGACTAGGAGCCTTGCTGTGCTCGCACCCAAGGGCCTTCAGACGACTACTCCATCTGCAGCCGTGCAGACAATGAGTGGACTCTGTACGTTGCGCACGAGCCTGTTTTCCGATCTTTCCTGCCACATGTCACTTCCGCCTTGTAAGATTCCTTAATGCGATATCGCTGCTCGGTAAAACCCGACACCCCCCGGTCTGTTGGAGACATGTTCTGCAGAGACTTCTGTGGTACCAGACTTGGTATCCTCGTACCATCGCATTCGACACGTACAGGTCTCCAAGAGAGCGAAGAAGATGAGCTTGGCTTCACTTTGTCAGATTTCCATGAGCTTGGGCTTCGTAAGTCCCCGAGTGTTGGGACTTGCTCAAACGCTATGAACATTCGGCACCTATCCGTCTACCAGCCGTGGCCAAGACCAAATCCGTCAACATTCGCATTCCTCTACCAAGAAACATGAAAGCCGTTGCCGTCGGCGCCTCGCTGTGCCACCTTACCATAACGCCGGATCTATCTCACGATTCCATCCTGAGAAGACAGGTCCACTCACCAGCTTTTGCGCATCCCAACGTGTGTTCCATTGGCCAGGGAATGAAGACTGGTTCGGCTGCCCACGCATTATCCCAGTAGACGCCCTCGCAGTTGGGGCCGGCGTTCGTCTTCCCATCTCATCTTTCTTGAACAGCTTCCCGAGTAAACGCACAATTCCGCTTCAAAACAGTAGTATACTAGACATGAGGAGGGGTTCAATTCGACTCCGTTTGAAATTTCCTCACCGCTGTTTCTCTCTCTGTGCATATATCTTTCTCGGTAACAATCCAGTCGGCACTCTCACTCCAAGCCTCATTCGCCAGATATTCAACATTTCTTTGATATCATCTGATCACACTTCGATCAGACGGATTTCTCCGAATCCAATCCGAATTTTTGCAATACCCTGACCAACAACCATGGCTCTCAGTACACCTTTCTCCTCCCCTCCCAAGAATTCACTAACCCCTCTCCAGCCCTCCAAAACCCAACATCCCCCTCTTCCCCCTACTCCCCAAACACCACCTCATCACCCCCCTCCATCCCACCGACCGTCTACCGCATTCACCACACCAGCATGCAAACCCGCTACTCCTTCGCCACCGGCTTCCACTCCAAAAACCAATCCACAATCCTCAACCAACACTCGCCCCTCAAAACCTTCGGCCTCGCGCACCTGCGCCACCAAACCAACATCTCATCACCCCTCATCTCCGTCTACGACAGCCGCTCGCACGCCGAGGCCGTCGCTCGGCACTGGGCCACGCAAAAGAGCGAGCGCTTCCTCGTCGTCGAAATCGACACGCGCCACCTGGCCAGGGGCCCCGTCTTCAGGGCCGCCGATCTGCTGAGTGCTGAGGTCAAAGCCGCAGACGCCGACTGGCTACATCAGGGAGAGTATCTGGTCATGTATCGTATCCCGCCGCAGGCTATTCGCATCGAGACGCCGTTTGGTAGGCCCAAGGGGGAGGGGTGGATGGCGCCGGGGGTGGTGGGGGGGAATTGAGGCGGGGGTTGAAGTACATGTTGTGAATCGTTTGCCTTTCTCTACGTCCGAATCGTCTGGGGTTTGGCGCTGGCGCTTTCTTTCTTTCTCTCTCCCCCACTTTTTCTTTTTATGGCTTGGTGAGCCTGGTCTGGTGTTTCAGGGTAAAGGGACGCTTCTGGGCTTGATGACGCTTTGGTTTGTGCTATTAATGTGTATCAATGCCGAGGCTTGGATTGCTGACTCTGGAAAGGCGTGGGCGAGGGTTATCAGCGCTGGGATTGTAACCTGCTGTCAACACCGCGGCGAGGATCTCTTCGTTCAGATTTGCATCTTTTAATGTAGCAACCGGCGGTATCAGGTAGTGATGTCTCTCGTTTGGTGATATCGATTTATCTTTGTATTATTCACGGCTAGAGTTTAGCACACGAGCGACTTGTACTGAAGCACATAACTCTTGTACTATTCGTCATACTCTTCAACCCCAGTGCTAATAAAGAAAGCGTGGCGACCGCTTTTTATAACGCCAATTAAGGTGCCTGATGTTCGCCGTGCCATACAAGTATCCGTTTCTTCTTACACTCCTAATCCGAATGGCTTTAGAAATCCGAAATCTCTTAACCCTCATCGGGAAACTGGGAAAGGCTTTCCTAAGCTTCCTAATCTTCACCGGGAGAATGGAAAAGGATCTCCTAAGCTTCCTAATCTTCACCGGGGGAATGGAAAAGGATCTCCTAATCTTCACCGGGAGAATGGAAAAGGATCTCCTAATCTTCAACCCGTATACCCTCTTAAGGAAGATTCCCCCCACAAAACGCCTAATCTTCACCCTGCCGTCCGCAAGTCGTCTCTTGGCCTTCAAACGTTCAGGTTCCGTCCTCATACCGACGGGTCTTGATACTTCTTTCCTCCTAATGCCTTGAGAACGCATTGGAGGAGGCTTAAACTTCAGCGGTGCATTGGAAAAGTTTTTCCTAACCTTCAGCGGTGCATTGAGAAATATTCTCCTAACCTTCTTCAGGTTATTGGAAACCCTTTTCTTAATCTCCACGTCGAAAGTTAAAATGACTTTCTTAATCTTCGCACTGCTGTCCGGGAGTCGACCTGGCTGATCGTCTTTCAGACGTCTACGTTTTGGGGGGTTTGAAGCGATTCTCTTAGCAACCATTTTCTGAACTCTCGTTTTCTGAACTCGCAGTTTCTGAACTCCCAGTTTCTGAACTCCCAGTTTTGGAAAACCCATATTAACACGGGTTGTCCGTGTATCAACGCCACGTTCAAGAGTATCGTCCTTCAAACGTCCATATTTCGGAGAGTTTGGAACGACTTTCTCAACACCGGTTGTCCATGTATCAACGCTGCGTTTAAAAGTATCGTTCTTTGAACGCTTACGTTTTGGGGTGGTTGGAGTGATTTTCCTAACACCGATTGTCCATGTATCGACGCCACGTTTTGGGGCGATTGAAGTGATTTTCCTAAAACTCCACTTCATTTTCCTAACACCGATTGTCCATGTATCGACGCCACGTTCAACGGTATCGTCCTTCCGCCAGATCTGTTCTTCTCGCATTGTCATAACAAATGCCAGACCAAGCGAATGCTGCTTCTGAGCATCCACGGGGTGGAGGTCTCTTATCGTGGCATGTTGCCGCGAGTCGTCGTCTATCCAGTAAACCTTGCCATCCGAGATGCACTCCACAGGTTTCGTGGTTCGACAAAACGCGTTATAGGCCCCTGACTTGGAGCCTTGGGGGATTGTGGCGTTGACCTGAATGCGTCCGCTAGCGTGCCCTAGAGTAATAACATCGTCATAGGCCAGTTCCGGAGGAAGCAGTTGCTCCACTATACTGTCTTGGATTTGTGCGGCAACCGCTGTCGTAAGTGCTTCATGCAGAGGAAGCGGACGGCCTTGAGTATGGAGAGCGACGCCGCGCATGAAGAGATCGGTATTCGCAGGGTTAACGACTTCGCCTGAGGGGAGTTTGCAAGTAGAAGGAGTGGAGATAATGACAATGTCGAGAAATTTGTTGGGATGAATTAATGGGGAGGTTGCCAGGCCAATTCTAACTGCTGCTTCTGATCGGATTGCTTCCACCTTGCGTAGCGCCTCTTTGGGAAGGTCTTGCATAGGGTCGAGCAAGTTGGTGTTATCGATACCAAGCTCGTCAGCCCGTAAAAAGACACAAGGTGAGATGCCATTGATGCAAGACACGTGGTGCCCCAGTACCCGATCAACTCGATGTCCGGTGGGCAGAACATCCGCCTCCTTGGCAGTCTTCAACTCGAGAAGTACTCTAGACTTTATGCCTAGAGCCGGACTGAAAGCATCACTACCGTATGCAATGGCTTGGCTTCTATCCACATTGAAGGTCGAATGGATTGTTACGTCCGTATTGGTATTGCGGGCTCGCACCGTTACTTGGCCGTATTTCTGGTAAAAGCTTTCATTGAGAAGGCGATGATTGTAAGCGTAGGGCCCAACGACACTGCATATGTCCAAATCGTTACTGGAAACGTCTATTTCGCCGTTGACAAGATTGACGCCTATGAAGGTATAATCAACATCAGTCGGCTCCGAGGACGCCTCTGCGTCACGTGAATGGGGCTCAACCAGGCAAATTTTGGACAGCCGAGGTGCGAAATCTTCTGATGTATCGATATGAGAAGAGCGAGAGATCGTGTCTCCCAATTGGCGCAGAATTGCCGGCCATTTCGAACGGTCGAAGGGAAGGTCTTGGGGCTGGAGGATAAGGGCGCGAGAGGAGCCACCACGATAGTAGGCAGCTGTGACCGGACGCTGAGTAGAAAATTGAGGCTCAAGAGCTTTGGGTGTGGGGTCTACTTTCGAGGGGAATGTTGTCGGTGCTGTTGCAAAGGTTCTAGCCGTCTTCCGGTGGATTGATGGAGCTACGGCGAGAGGGAGGATCATCCGCTGCCTGCCGTAGCAGGTTGCTGCTGCAAGTGAATGGCGAAGGCGATATGACAGAAGCGTTTTCATTCCTTGTCGCAATGAGAAAGGCTGGTAGTAAGAAGACTGGAGAGTCGCGTCGGAACGCATGCCGAGGACATTGGACCCTCCACCAAGCTGTCGGCCCGCACGGACGCCATCCGACCTTTTGGCTCCGAAATTTTTCTGAGCGCATCCCATCATCCACACCTCTCCATTCACATCCTTCATCATGTTCCAGAGAGCAGTTTTTCGCGCATCGAGACAGGCGGCGCGCGCCCCATTGCGACAACATGCAGCACTGCCCTCGATACGGCAGCAGCTGAGCGGCACGCGAGCAGCGCCTACATCCATCAGATGGTACTCGGAACAGCCTGCGGCAGCGAAGGAAGGAGATGCTGCCGCGACAGAAGCCAAGCCAGCAGAGCCCGCAGAGGCAGATCAGCTCAAGGCGCAGCTTGAGAAGAAAGACAAGGAGATCATAGACCTCAAGGTATATACCTACACATATCTCACCTCGCTTTGCTAACAGCCCAGGATAAATACCTCCGCTCCGTAGCTGACTTCCGCAACCTCCAAGACCGCACAAAACGAGAAGTGCAAGCCGCAAAAGACTTTGCGCTGCAGCGTTTCGCCCGCGACCTTGTCGAGTCGGTCGACAACCTCGACCGCGCCCTCACCACGGTGCCTGCAGAGAAACTAAATGCGGACAACAACGACCTTGTCCTGCTACACGACGGCCTGAAAATGACCGACAACATCCTGATGCAGACGCTGAAGAAGCACGGCCTCGAGCGATTCGACCCGGCGGTCGAGGGTGAGAAGTTCGATCCCAATGTGCACGAGGCCGTCTTCCAAACACCGCAGCCGGACAAGGAGGACGGGACCGTGTTTCATACGCAGCAGAAGGGGTTCAAGCTGAATGGGCGAGTTTTGAGGGTACGTCAATCCCATCTCATCCCCTCGGACGATGTCATTAACACACTCCAGGCTGCCAAAGTCGGCGTCGTCAAGAACGCATAAAGCTCGTCGTCTCTCCACGCTTTCGCTGTCCATTGTATTACTACGTCATTCGTCATTTAGGGCTCATGCGGCACGGCGTTGATGTGCATTTCGCCACTGTAAATATTCCCCTCTCCCGTCTTGGAACAGTCCGTTAGGCGAACGGATAGATACTTCGCCATCTGTACATTGTAATACTAGGTCATGAGCAAAGAAACATGTCGGAACATGGAAATGAAGATTTTGATGGGTGGTTGGTAGCTCCTATCCAATCTACAAGGGTTGGAGTCGCAAGAGCGACAGTAGGCTTTTCGTCAATCATTGTTGAATATTTCCCTGTGACTGTATATCACTTGCATTGTGACGAATAGCCACATCCAAATTGCACGGCCAGCCTAACGCCAGTGTAACACCGTGCCATGCAGTATAATTACAAGATGGTTGAGAGATGCTTTCCTAATAACTTGGAGCGCCGTATCTGGGAGGGATAAAGTTAGCAAAGGGGTGGGGAAAGGGAATGCTGAGGACGAGATGCGATGTTCCGCTCCAGGAGGCAACTGTCCGCAAACCTCCACAGAAGTGATGGTTCGCGAATCAATGTTGACCGTCTTATGGAGAATCATCCTCTTCGTGCCCCGGGTTAAACTTACGGGGTAGCTCCAAAAGGGGTGGTGCCTCCAGCATTTGCACCACCGCCCCAAGCGCTATTATTGCCAAACGGCGTCGTGTAACCGTTGTCCTGGCCACCGTACCCTCCGTTCATCTGTGGACTCTGGGCTCCGTCGAAGGTATTGTCGCCATCACCACCGCCTGACACGACGCTGATTATCTCGGCAAGCTTGCGTTGAAGGACTGATATGCCTCCCATGACGATTGCATCTGGCTCTAGGCCGCCCACAGTCTCCACGTCGTAGAAGAAGCGCTCGGGCACGGCGTTGAAATCGAAGGGTTCGCCTTCTTGAGCTACACCGTCGATGTTGGCGTTCTCTTCGTTGATGGGCCTGCGGAGATGTCAGTAGTATGAAAAAGTCCTGAACTGCAAGTACTTACCACTCCGCCTTGGGATCATTCTCGTACCAATAGTCAATGTGTCGGAGCTTGTTATTCGGGTCGTACTCGAAGCCGATGGCCGCGCTCGGTGCCCACTTTGCATGTTCTTTCGCAATGCCCTTCTTTGCGATGCATCGCATATTTATAGCTTGGCCCTTGCGCAACTTCACTATGCAGCTTCCCAGCTCGTCTGGATCGGTGCGGACCGGCCGTCCCACGTGCTCGTTTGGCGTACCTGCGCTGACTACCAGGTCGCGGGCATAGACCTTCATGATGTCGCCACTCACACACTTCGCATTCAGTGAGAGCACCACCGAGCAGTTCTCGCAATACGATTCGCACTCGCAGTCCCGACTGTAGTGCAGATCCTCGACACCCCGTGCATCCAGCGGGATCAGACCCAGGCGGTGCGCGATGAACTCGTCGGCGAGAACCGTCGTGTTATCGAGTACTTCTACGATGTCGATGGCCATGGTGGGGATCTCGGCGAGCATGACCCGGCGGAGTGCATTTGCGGTTTCCAGATTGAAATTCTGAACTATGAATTTCGCGTGCATGCTATCAGCCTACGGCTGTGTCAGTAGTGCGAGATGACACGGTCAAGCCGGGGTAGCGCACCTCCAGGAAGCGCACGTTGATATTGTTGCCCTCCACATCGTAGGGATCCATCTTGTCGCAAAGCCTATGCAAGGCGCACAGATCGGTTATTTAGCCAGCTGGAGGTTCAGGGTGCGCGCGAGGTTGTGCGGCGAGGATGCAGGCTGCGGCTATGGCGATGGCGATGGCGGTGGGGAGTCTGAGATTCTTTGACCGTCAAAGGCGCGAGAAATCGTGACCGGAAAGAGCGAGGCTGCCTTAGCGCAGTTTCTGCGCCACCCACCAGCCACTAGCCACCAGCAACTGAACGTGCCTGGCTTTTCAAAGGTAAAGGAGCTGTTGATTCTGGATTCAGGGCAGGACAGCCTAAGTAAAGCCAAGGTGAAAGAAGCCCTATTCTTCAAGTCGAATCGATAGATTATGCATTTGATGCTCGTTCTTGGACAGGTGTTAGATACGCACTCTCACCAAAGGCCATAGTCACTTGAGATTTGACCCTTTGGTGTAAGTATGCTAGATGCTCAAGGAAAGCTAAATTACGAATCAAGTACCATATTATCCGAAGTGGAGTCCGTTCGACAATTTCAACTTTACCTTCCACTCCATTCCACACGTATGTCGCCACCATTCACGTAGAGTGGCAACAAACGTCCTCTGGACAGTCATCTCGTTAGCTTTGTACGCGGTCCGCTGGCTTCCGAACGTCAATTGCATGTTTCGGAGGCTGTTGCGAAGTCCGGCTCGGGATATGCACACAACCGCTTTCTAGTCTACGGATGCCATAATTTATTAACTTTACAATTTCAGGAATTGTCGCGTGCTCGGAACAACTTGGTGCCGTTGCATCGTGGTGAAAGCAGAAGTTCTCAACAACTTGTCTGTGAGGTGGAACTCCAAACGAACATCAGACATGGACCTGCGCACAGTACCTGTAAATGCAGGAGCGAATTACATGCGAGTCTGCCTCGCTGGTCATTCGCACGGGTCCTGTATCCAGCTTTATCCGTGTGATCTGGCGAATACCTGAGGTTCTCGTGAGACATCAGTAAGGGACCTGGCTTCGCCTGATAGGGAAGCCTTGGCCAGGAATCATGCACATGTGCACGCCCCCATGCTCGCTTCAAAACAATGGGTGCGGAGGTTGAGACTGGGGAGATGATGGAGTGAATGGCCGAGCGAATTTTTCAACCGTCGGCCAGAAATCAGCCTGACTTAAGTCGCAGTCGGAGTATGCTGCGCGCACAGTCACAAAACCAAGACCCTGATGAAGCAGTCGACGGTTCCAAGGCGAGAGGGCCGTTGGTACCCGTGCTCTCGAACACAAATCGTAGCTAAATCCCTGAATAGGCAGTATGGCGACCGCGCGCCGTGCTTCGTCCAGGGGGCTGAGCGAAGAACGTGGTCAGCGAGGCTCCTCACGTCGGCTGCGCATGTCGTGGACGCGTTGCGCCGAGCCTCGTAGGAAATGATTTCGTTGAAGAATTCGTGTGCGGGCAGTGCAAAGGTGCTTAGATGCCCAGGTGGCCAGATGCGTGCGGAAAGGGGAGCGAGAAACTCGCGCGCGGTCGTTGGCCACGACTGGTGGAGGCGGGCTTGGCGGCTGCTCCGCCTCGATGCTGCTTGCAGCATGCCGCGGCCAGGTTGAAGTCCATACATAAACCCAAGACGGTCTGCTCCTCCCTCACCAGAACAACTAAGCTCTACACCGGACACCACTACAAAACATCACATAACACGCAAACAATCTCGGCAACATGTCCACGGGAATACCCTCGCCACAACGCTCACGAGCATCCTCCGGCACCAAGTCGCCACTATCCTTGGACCTGAGCGATCTTCCACCACTCGTCGAGCCCTCGCCCCCTTCGAACACTCTCATAATCACAGTATGCATTCTCCCTTCTCTCTGCTCGAGACTCTGTTAACCAATGTGCCAGAACCTCCAAGCGCCCGAGATCTTCCATCCCTCGAACCTCGTTCAGATCCGTGAAACCATCAACCAATATGCCCCGATTCATACTTGGGCACCACTCAAGTCCTTTCGCCGAATAGTCACTTCCTTCTTTGACATCGACTCCGCAATATCTATACGGCAGAAACTAGACGGTGAGACGCTCATGGGGTGCCGTATTCGCGTATACTTTGGCTTGAACACTCCTCTCAACCCCACCGACCAACACCTACCGCTACCCAAGTCGGACAAACTCTTCTTCATCTCGCCACCGCCCTCGCCACCCATGGGCTGGGAAATGCACAACGAGGACGCCCCTAATAAGATCGTCCATGCCGAGGATTTGGCCGCGGCTCTGGCGCGACTGCACGCTGACCATACCGATGCACCATCACCGACCTCGGACAGCATCGAGACAAGTCACTTGATGCAGAGACGGCGAACCGGTAGCTCGACGTTCGTATATCACCCCGAGGACCACGGCGACAGTCCAAACCTTCCTGCCATTTCAGTTGAAGACACCACCGAGAGCCCCATCGCCTTGACGCCCTCAGACCGGATGGAAGGTATCGAGGGCCCGATAGCACAGCAAAAGGCACAGGGTGTTACCACATCAACAGCAAGACCGCCTGTCGAACTGATGGGGTGAATCATCGAGAATTGATGGGGAATAATCGATGGGTCTATGGGCGGTTAGGGTTCTCTTTTCAACTTGTATTATCCAAAAGCGTTTACTACTCCTAATCGGACACGGTTCTGGTATTAACGGTGTTATGGGACACGTTCCTTGGTGGGTTACTTGCATTTGTCGAGCAAGAACACTGGAGGGGGGGTTCAATCATATTCACAATAGCGAAAGGAGTCCATGGTAGCCGCTTGCAGATTTTGATCTGCTTCTCAACACAATATAGCCAGTCTGCCGCAAGCGGAGACTGCATCTCTTGAGATTGAGCAACCGCGGTATTACGAACATGTGAAGCGTGTAGACGGACTGCGGGAAATTGTATGATTGGTGGTGATGAATATTCCAACGCTCAATCATGGCATGGCTAGAAAGAAAACCTAATGCTATAGTCTCGCTGCATATTCTCCAGCTCGATGACTTGCTCAGCGGTGGGCTTAGGAAGCAGCGCATCTTATCTTATCAGATTGTGCTTTTGCTAATCTGGCTAGCGTGGTGATGGCGTCTTGGCAGCTGGCCGCTTAGCGCCCACAGAGAATTTAGACCCAATTCAACCCCAATCCACGACTTCACGCGGCCGACAACACCCCGTTCAGCACCACCGCCAACATGAAGCTGAACATCTCGTACCCCCAGAATGGCTCGCAGAAGCTGATCGAGATCGACGATGACCGCAAGCTGCGTGTCTTCATGGAGCGCCGCATGGGTCAGGAGGTGCCTGGCGACAGCGTCGGCAAAGAGTTCGAGGGCTACATCTTCAAGATCACCGGCGGCAACGACAAGCAGGGCTTCCCGATGAAGCAGGGCGTTATGCACCCGACCCGCGTCAAACTCCTCCTCTCCAAAGGCCACTCCTGCTACCGACCGCGTCGTACTGGT
Organism: Polyplosphaeria fusca; assembly: GCA_010093805.1. Classification (NCBI taxonomy): domain Eukaryota; kingdom Fungi; phylum Ascomycota; class Dothideomycetes; order Pleosporales; family Tetraplosphaeriaceae; genus Polyplosphaeria; species Polyplosphaeria fusca. The sequence goes on along the minus strand of ML996098.1, from coordinate 418,712 downwards.
GAGCGCAAGAGGAAGAGCGTCCGTGGCTGCATCGTCGGCATGGACCTCGCCGTCCTCGCTCTCAGCATCGTCAGGAAGGGCGACGAAGACATTCCCGGCATTACCGACACCGTCCACCCCAAGCGATTGGGTCCCAAGAGGGCTACCAAGCTCCGCCGCTTCTTCGGTCTCAACAAGGAAGATGATGTGAGTTTTCTCATAGCTTCTTCGCCAATCCTTCTGCTTGCAAAGGATTGAGTTTGACATACCGTTTTGTGATATAGGTCCGCAAATTCGTCATTCGCCGCGAGGTCCAGCCCAAGAAGGAGGGCGCGAAGCCATACACCAAGGCTGCTAAGATCCAGCGTCTTGTCACGCCTCAGCGTCTCCAGCACAAGCGTCACCGAATCGCACTCAAGCGCCGCCGTGCGGAAGCTTCCAAAGATGCCGCCGTACGTACATGATGTCGACAATGGTGAACAACTGCTAACAACACACAGAACGAGTATGCTCAGGTCCTCCACAAGCGCATCAACGAGGCCAAGACCGCCCACGATGAGGCCAGGAAGAGGAGGGCCTCGTCCATGAGGCATTAGGTGCTTGTTCAGGGGCTAGGAAACAGATGGTGGATGGATGGGTGATTCTTTGGCGTCAGCTCAAAAACCAGGTGCATGTGGCTTCCGACATGAAAACTCCGGGTTTGTCTAGGAATGGTCTCTCATAGTGCGGGCTGCTCGGCGTGAGCGGATGTATCATGGATACACAAATGCATCAAATTCCTTCCGAACCCGTCAAGGCTCTCATTCATAGCAACAGTCGAGCCTCTGCAGGTATCAGGTTCGCATTCGTATTTCGTGAGTATCTTCAGAAGCTAAGAAGAAGATCGACGTATATTTCACGCTTCCAAAGACGAATTTAGACAACGAGGGCGATGATGTTCTCGCATGCGAGCTAGAGCATTTGAAGAAGAATCAGATGTCAAGAATCCTACCACGGGCCGGACCCAACTACCGCTGTTCATGCCGTAAGTTGCTCCCATACTGTGTCCCACCTCTTACCTTACCGAAGTCAATCGGCCCTTCTGTAAGTCTTTAGCTCACGCCTCTTCACCCGCATTCCACTGCGCTCGCTCATTCCCACCCATGGCGAACACTCCCAAACTCCCCGAAACCTTAATACCGCAAGCCACACCTCTCGCTTCTCCTCGGGGAACGCTGGCCCGATCCGCTGCTGCGATATGCACAAACACAGCACCGCCCACAAAGTACACGTCTCCTCTCTCCCCTACGCCACCCAAAGATTAACAAAAATATCTCGAGTAACAAACTCTAGCGCCTCCATCACGTCTCACACGATACCGAGACCCATGTAACCGGTGTGACGGCTCGCACGTTTGCTCGCCTCAAACGGCTCGAGGGTTCGCTCAAAACTCTCCTCCCCTCTGAGAACGATGGGCCCGCATGCAGGCATGCATGGCGAGCTCAACATTTGATTTTCTTTCCCACTCTCGTGTCTCCCTCGAGTCACGGTTTTTCTCCGAGCCCTGTTCTTTCATGCATGCATGCATGCATGCTTCAGCTTCTTCCCGATGCCGCCCTTTTGCCCGAACGCATGCGCGCCCACTCCCGCGCATCGAGCCATGCAAGGTGTTCGTTCGGTGAATATTTTGTGAGCTGGTGAATGCAAGCCTCGCGCGCGCACGTGGTGTCCCGGGTAGGGTTGTGCTTGTATATCGCCGAGTGGGGGACAAAATAGAGTTTGAGGACTCGAGCACGCCCAGTACGCTAGTTTCGAGGCAACGAAAGATCGGCGCGCTTCCCGAGCTGGAGGGACGCGGGATGGTGTTGTAAAGTTAGAATGGGTGACAGACTGACTTGCATGGCGCGGGTGAGAGTATGGTTTGGAGACGGAACGTGGAGCCGGGTTTGCTGTCTTGGGGGTTGGAGATGGCGCTGATGGCGCAATCGCTTGGAGATATAAAGTTTACGAACGCGCACGAGGCCACAATGGCCTGAGAGAAACAAGTAGAGAGTATTGAAGATGGTGGTCGGTGGAGATATTTCCTGCATGGATAGAATGTGCAGAGCAATGAGTCGCAAGCTTGAGATACACGGGACATTCCAGATCCGCACCACCGTTTGCACCAACCCCACAACAGTGACTCGCTAGTCAGGCAAGCTGTGTGCGAGCTCTACATGCAGCTCTACTCCTTGCACTGCTTTGGTTCCAGCTCTAGTGTTTTTGTTTGTTGTGATTTTTAGCTAGTCACATAGTGGTCTTACAAGCCGACTCGAATGATACCCTGGGACTCTGGATGGCCCTGGAAGGATTTCTTCGTGCATACATTAGTCCACAGGAGCGTGCTTGAAGAGGAAAGAGACGCTCTCGCCATTGTGCGTTCGACGACACGCTTCTGCGAGCTTGAACTCAATTAGTCGGTGTCGGGCTTGCAGAGTCGGCTTCGAGACTCACTGTTGGGCTGATATCAATGGTTTCAATGCGGTCGCAGAGTTCTTTCTTGCCCTCGTGCGGCACTGTGTTGGTCACAACAATCTTCTTTAGCTTGCTCCCATTCAAGGCTTCGATCGCGTTTCCGCTAAGGATGCCGTGCGTGACAATAGCGATGGCGTCTTTAGCGCCATGCTGGATCACGACGTCCGCTGCTTTAACCAGCGTGCCACAGGTGTCGGCCATATCATCGACAATGATGGCCGTTTTGCCTGTGACATCGCCAACAAGGACCATTCTTGACACCTCGTTTGGTCGAGCGCGCTCCTTGTGGATTAGCGCAAAACCGAGGTCTAGGCCGTCCGCTATCGAAGTCGCCCTATCATTAGGTCAGCGTGTGGCTCTGGTTGTTTCAAGCAAATGGCCATGAAGGCCCGTGATCGGCGCCTCTAGCCTGGGCAAGCAACAGGTCGTGGCATCGGGACGCGTTGGAGTTCTCCCAATCTTTCCATGCAGTCGTCACATATCCTGCAGGAAAAATCATCATACCTCTTGGCTCCGCCAGCGTCTGGACTGACAATGACACAGTCCTTGACGTTGAGATTTTCCCGGATCCACCGCAGCGTGCTCGGCTCTGCATAGAGGTTGTCCACGGGCACATTGAAGAAGCCTTGTATCTGACTAGCGTGGAGATCCATGGTGATGACGTGGTTGCACCCGGCCGTCTGTAACATGTTCGCCATCAGTTTCGCCGTTATGGGGGCCCTCGACTTGTCTTTCTTGTCCTGGCGCGCATATGGGAAGTTGGGTATCACAGCGGTGATGCGGCGCGCAGAGGCCGTCTTGCAGGCGTTGATCATGATCAGCAGCTCCATGAGCGCATCGTTGATATCGCCCGGGGGGGTCGACTGCAGGATGAACACTGACGAGGGTTAGGGCAAGTGCACGAGGCTTTCTGGAGAGCGTTGGGTTACGGACCATCCTCATCACGGACGGATTCGCCGATGGTGACCGAGGTTTCTTGATTCGAGTACTGTAGCACCAGTATCTTGGTCAGCTCGAGGCCCAGTCTGCGACACGAATTAGTTGGGGGAAGCGCAGGCTGCGTCGGAGATTGGCAGGCAGCGTCAGGTGCAGAGAGGCGGGAGGGGGGGCTCACCGGTCGGCGACAAGCTTTGCAAGCTGCGGGTGGCTGTTGCCGGAGAGCAGCTTGATGGAATTGGTCGACATTGCGGGCAAAGGGCGGGCGAAGGGGCGGGGTGCTACATGGTGGACTACAATCCACCGTCTTCACGAGAAAATTCGAATCGAGGGCGTTGATCCGACGGCGCCGCCGCGCACGGTCCAGGTGCCCCGCCACCCCGCTTCCGGCAGGCACACTGGGCAGAGCCGGCGGGTCAGCCACTTTCATCTCCAGCCACGTGCGTCAGCCTCCTCCGGCGCTCAGCCTCCCGTTCGGTGTGACTAAGCCTGCGTGCGTGCGTGCCCGTCGACCCTCTCCTGCAGCGAACCGAGCTCCTCACGTTCCTTCACCTCGGCCGTGAAACACGGGATACGGGCTTTCCCTCTCGACCCCTCGCTCCCACCCGCGTCTGTGTATGGCGCAATACGGGATGCTACTCCCCCTCGCCTCGCCGCCCGAGCCAACCTGAGACGCACGTTCTGCGGTGATACCCGGTCCCTCTTGCCTGCGGCGCCCACTTGCACCCGCCAAGTGCAATCTGTTTGTGACTCTGTTCCTCAATTTCCATGTTGTGCACCCCAGCTCACCCACTCGCCCACTGTCTTCGAATCCTCCATCTCCACTTGACAAGCCAATCTGAAGACAGCTAAGCAGCGGACTACGTCAAGGCAAGGCAATCTTGCTGCATGCCTGAACCCACGCCCCACGCTTTGACAACGTCGGCCCACACAGCAGATTGAATATTCCTCGGCACGAGCGGCTTGGCGTGGGAAAGTCGTTTCTCAATTCAAAGACCCCTGCAGGGACGTTTTTTTAACACTTGATACGCTGCTACGATACGCTGCTACGCTTGTTCCTTGCTCCATTTACAATCAAAGAAACAATCATGAAACGCCCGATTGACTCCCACTTTCGCCAACAAGTGATGGGAATTGCTGACTGACTTCAGCATAGGCGATGCAGGGCTCACAAGGACCCGGGTATCGTTTTGCAGAGAATACAATGATGAAAATGCCATGATCAAAGGGCGCTTCGCCAAACAAAATGCCATCCATGAGTGATGTAACAATAACGTGATAGAAGAACAACATGAACCTCGGCCGTAACAGCATATTACACGAGAGGAGGCACTATGTACATCCGGGTGGTGGTGGTGATCCAGGGTTTGTCGACGATTAGTGACGCCACCACATAGGGTGACCTTGGTTGGCTTTTTCTAGCAGTAAAGTCGTGTTCGCGTTCCACATTAGCAAGCTTGCTCGCACATTTTCCCAATGGCTTGCTCGATGTCCGAAAATAGACTCAGGACATGTCCATCGGCGTAGATCTTGATGGATTCGACATCTTTCCGTTCCATCCGTGCTGGGCTTTCCATTTTGACAGGGCTCCTTGGCGGTGTGCTCTCGGTCATGTCGGCTCGGGACGCCGAGGGATTAAGGACCACAGCGGCGGCAACGTGCTCCAGTAGCTTTTGGCGAAGGCGTAATCGCCTGTTTTCGGCCTGTTCAAGCTTGAGAATGAACTCGTCAATCGAAACATCAAGCTCGGCAAGCGCCTCCTCTTGTTTGAGCAGGGATTCGCGCGAGAAGATGACAGTCTCTCCTCGCTTCAGATAGGAGATCATACGGCCGTGGAGCTTTTGGCGCCCGGCGCGCAGTGATTTGTACGTTTTACGGAGGTAGTCGCAGCGCTCGTCAAGTGCTCTAAGCTCCTGCAGCGAGGGTCAGCAACCGCACAGACATGTTTCAAGGGTCCAACTTACTCTTGACAGCGATGCAACATCCCGCTTATTCAAAACTTCGAACTTATCGGCCTGATCGAGGGCTTGCTTGTGCAAAAGCTCCTTGTCCGTCTCGTTCATCCGCACCGAGGCATCGACCACACGCATACCCTTGGGCAACTTCCAACCGTCCTGAACCGGTGACTCGACGTTGCCCGTCTCTGACATGGTTCTGCTTCTTTGCCTTTTGCTCGATCGCCGTACGGGCCTACCACGGTCGAGGATGGATGTGTCTGACTGATTTCGGTTGTGTGAAGCCAACGGGTCCCTCTTCTCGATTCGCGGTGATCCATGGCGCTCAGTGCCACTTAGTGGTGATGTTGCACTAAAAGGGTTCGAGATAGCTGAGAGGGGTGTGGTGAGCGGAGCAGTAATGGCCGGCGATCTTCGTATATCAACAGCGCTTAGTGGAGTTGTACGCCCCGAAGCCATTGTCGCTGGCGTCGCCAGTTGAGTTGCACTGGCCTTTGAGGCGAGGCGGGGTGGTACCGGTGAGCCCTTTCGCTCAAAGAAGGAGGACTTTGGAGGCACTTCAGGTGGCATGTCTGGACTTCTGGCCTCGCCCGTGGTGGCAGTGTCAACCTTCAAGGCGGGTTTCATACTGGGACTAGGAATTGGGGAGAGTGGCTTGCCAAGTGTGGGGAGAGAGTCCTGGTTGAGATATGAGGTATCCTTGGGGCTTGGGCACGGCTCTTGCTCTTCTGTCAGGCCTGAGGGTCCAGTCACACAAGACATGAGAGCATCACCAAATGGACCAACTCTCCAGCCAGTGCCAGGGGCGCTGCTGGATCTCTCGTGGCCGAATGCTTCAGCAGAAGCTTTGCGCAGCGGGGGTCGTCCAGGGATGGTTGCTTGCAAGAGTCAGCCTCTGGGTCAACCCAGTCAAGTAGAAAAAGCACATACGAGAGTCAATGGCCATTTCCTGGACCGTGGTCATGGTACCTCCAAGCTCTGGTACGCTAATCTTTCTCCTCCTTGAAAGAGAGCCGCTGCGCTGCCAAAATGGCACAGTATCTGGATTCACAGCTGTGTCACTCAAAGAGGTGGGTGAGCGGCCAGCAGACAGTGCAGTGGCCCGGTCTGAGGCCAAGCTGGGCAGTGCCCGTCCGACAGGACTCTTGGACGGCGGCCACAACTGATATCTGGAAAATGTGGCCTGCGGCTGGAGGTTGAGCAGTGATGGGCTCTTGTCTAAAGAGCGAATAGACTCCTTGGAGTTCTTCTCGGACTGGAGGTTCCTTAGTGACTTGGACCGGCGGGGTAGGTGGTAATTCATTGGGGGGCAGGGTGGGCGTTTCCAGGCACACTTACGAGAAGTTTCGAGGACGTTTCCTGCGATATATAAACATTAGATTTGTCGGCATCCGGGCGGATGCAATTGGCAATGTGTGTCATGGCCGGTGTTTGAGGGGGCCGTGGCTCACAGTCTTGTCTGCAAGGTTGCTGAGACTCGGGAGGCGGGCATGTCAAACATGAAGGCGTTCCCTGCAGCCGGTGTTTGGGCGCAATGGAGGTGCGGTGCTTTATGAAAGGCTCCTTCAAACTACTATTGCTACCTGGGACGACGAGGAAGCCCCCGGCTCGAGAAGGTACCAATAGCAGGCGGACAGTCTAGGCTTTCGGGGGCGCACCCAAAAGATTGACAGACGGCCTTGGAGTGAAACGCGGGCCTGACCTCCCATGTCGGGCGATTCGTGGGGAACCTGCATGGCGGCCAGGGGTTGCGGGTGCCACGGTGCAGCGCACCCTAGCTATAATCGTGCCCGATATAGACATGGCTACGATGCTGGCGAGTCAAGCCAGGTGCATGAGGCACTGAGGGCATCTTGGAGCCAGCTGCGTTTAGGAAGCGAGCTGCGCGCGGTGGAGCAGTTGCACGGCGCTGCAGGGCCGCTCGTGCACATGATGGCGAGCTGCAGGAGGCAGAGGGCATGGCGCTGTGCTGCAGGCGAGTAACGGCGGGCTAGTGATGAAGGGCGCCATGACACAAGAGGTAGGAAAGCCGCACGGGGAGCGACGGCAGCAGGTGGTAGCGGCCATTTCGTAATGGATGTCCCTGATAGCAGCGGGCAGGAGTGTAGCGGGTGGGTAGTGGGTGGTGGAGGGTGATGTGCAGCTGTCGGCTCGTCTGCTGCGGCACTGACAGCGTTTGGAGAGGAGGAGGGCCAGCACGGGCCGGTGGATGATGGGATGGATAGATAGATGCTCGCGGCTGCTGTTTGCGGCGGCCACAGCGTCTGCAGTGGGCAGCGAGAGGGGCGTCTTCGTGCTGCCGGCGGGCGACGCAGCGGGAACAGCGAGGGGCGAGGGGTGCGAATCTGCCGCCGTTGAGAGCGTTCGCTCCTTCCCAAGCGACAGGGGTTCTTGCCACGCGACGGCGGGCACGGCGGGCGGTGACTGCCCTCGCTGGACGCTGAGAAGGCGCCGACAATGCCGCCTCCAACACCACCACCCTAACCACCTTTCGAACTTTCTAGGGCCTGCCCTACTCCATTTCAAGCCTCCACTTCCCGACATCTCGCTCCCTCATGTGTCCGTCGCCGCCGTGTCCACGACGTCGTTGACCTCATCTCTCACCCCTCCGCCCTGGTCGAGCAATGAGGCTCGTCCGTCGACCTGCATCGGCCCCGGCTCGAGCGGCAGCCCCTCGAGATCCCCTGCGCGCGGGGTCTTGGGCGCACTGGAAACGAAGTCAGGGTCGCAGCCAAACGAAACCAGCCTCACCGTCTCGCTCGCACTGTTTAATTGCCCATATAGCCACGCTCCCGTCACTATAGCGATGGTTGCTGACTGCTGCACTGGAGATCATGGACGCTAGCAACTACAGAACGAGCAAAGTCGTTCGTATACCACCTAGCGTCCACAGCAGCACGCACGTTCGTCACACGCCTCCTCGTCCACCGCCGCTAATTGCAGAGCACAATGAGTCTCAGAAATAGCACTTTCGGCGGCGACAATCAAGACTCGCCAAGCTTCCTCTGCTCTTCAATCGTCGACGTCGCTGCTCCTCTCGGCCCCGCAGCACACCACGCCCAATTTCGTCGCCCCCCGCGTGAACTGCACCTGCAGCACCGCTGCACACGGCCGACGGCCGTTGACACTTCCAGGAACGCGCGCTTTACATGTCTAATTTCCAGCCACCCTCTGTAATAACTGCGATCCGCACCGCGACCACGCAGAGATCGCCGGCTGGGCACATTCCTATTCTCGATTGTCCCTGTGCCTGACAGTGCTGTCTCCTGTCTTGGAACGTTGTGCCTTTTCCGCCACAACGTACCTTTCCTTCTGCCAGTGGCGTCCGTAACGGCCTGTCAGACGAAAACAAAGTCTTGGTGAGCCTTTGCGACCCGTCTCAACTCGGTTGAAGCCGCACAAAAAAAGGAACACCACGAAAACAGTGCGCCGGCCATCGGAGCGCGAGGCTGCACCATGTCCCTTCATGCACTCATACTCCTGATAGCAAAAAATCTTCCCTTGCTGCTACTGCAAGTCATGCTTCAGAGCACGCCAAGATGCTGTGATGACAAGCTTTCGATAGATTACCCTGGGCCCTCCCGCAGCTCTGCCCTGGCTCCTACACTGATTGTGGCCATTCCGAAAAAAAAAACGTATGATCGGTCCCATACTGCGTCTCCGATGTCTTCCGCCGTCCGTTTTCCGTTCTCGTTGCACGGCCAGCCACGAGTCCCAAACAAGTCATGTTGTCTCGTCACAAAAAGCAGCGCCCTTCCTGATCAGGCACTGCTCGCATAAAGGAGTAACTGTCACTGTGCAATCCTTTATCTATTGGCACGGTTCATTCCGCAGACCGGTAGGGATTCTGTTCTTCGCGGTAACCGACAGCTTGGGCACAAATGTGACGAGTGCTCCAGCGCCGCAGCTTGAAACACCTACCCGCTCAATGCGTCCCCCAGCGGCCCAGCCTCACTCAACCCAGCCGATCAATTACTCCCCGAGCTCACCCACCTCTTTCCTCGACTCGATACTGAACACCGAGCTTACAGTTCTCATGCGGTTTATGGTTCTTGGTCCATGATCCACAGGGGAATTTCCTGACCAAAATATCCCGCACGCGGCCACACTTCCTCTGGTGCATCGGTAAGAGCTTTATGACGCCACACCGTCAAGCTAACCCCGGGCCTGTTCGTCGCCATGGGCGGGGCAAGTGTCCCGTTCCTAAAACACACGTCACAGTGGGATGCAGGAAGTCACATCTTGTTGCTTGGCCCGTGGCGAGAAAGAAGACGCCAGGCTTACGTGGACAAGAGCCCAATAGGTTATGAAGGCTCTCGCAATGCCTGCTATCATTTGGCGAGCAGGTCGAAAATAAGACGTCTTCTGTATTCGAGAGATGAGGTTGCGGAGTGGCAGTCATCTTCCCTGTCCAGCATTTCCAAGGTCAACCCTGCTTGTCCTAGCATTTGCCCCTCAACACCTTGATTGAATCCCGGATCGAAACTTCAAACGAAACATCGAAGGAAACACCACTGTGATGACTTCTGCTGCATCTCCTGCAATTACTCGACCACGGTTTGGGCGAGAGGCTGAGCATCCCAATCGTGGATAATGGCCATGTATCACCAAAATCCCCAGCGATATGTGCCAACCACCCCCTGATGCAAGCTTTGGGCAGCCACAGCGGCAGAGTGCTCAGCTTGCTCTTTGGTATTCAGGGCTCAGGCTCTCATGCCAAGTCCGCCGTTGTCAGCGAAGTTCGGGTGCGACACGACAAAGGATGGTCGTGTCGCAGTGTCCTCGTACCTGCGCGATTCATGAACCACCAATGACTCCTTGGTAGCTTGTTTACCTCCTCCTCTCAAAATTGATCCAACTTTCCCGCATTCCATGCCGACTTGCGGTTGCACACTGCTGACGTCGAAGTATAGATTCCGCCTCGCGTGCGAAACAGTGTCGACCACCAATACGAACCTCTCGACGCTTTTCAGTGCTCTGCCGCCAGGAGCGCATCTTAGGATTGCACCATGTCTCAATTTCTAATCCGATCGTCTTGCCTTGCGCTTCATCGATCCCTGTGACGCAAGAATCGTCCTGTCTCCAGAGCTTCACTCGACGGCGCCCTTCCTCCGACCATAGAGAGTAGCAGCACTTCATATATATCGCAGCGGAACACTTTGTCGCCGAAACTCCACTATCGGATCCGGATCGCCATTCGCCAAAGACCCTTCTCCGGATTCGCAACCAGAAAAAGTTGCGTCTGTAGCGTGGGCACTGCATGCGCCAGCAGTTTCTCGATCTGCTGGTCGTACAATCGGGGCTGCCGGCGCATCAACAAGGCAATGGTGCGTCAGTGCATGCGCAACAAACGTGGCCATCCTCCATCCTCCATACGGACTTCTCTGGCACCGTCTCAACTTCGTCGGAGGTTGAGTGAGGTTACCGAAGGATGAGGTCGCGATTCGCTGCCGCCACCACCATGATGCTTCCCAATATGCCTCACATCTTAAGCCTTATTCGCCCGGTATATGACCTCCATAAACCACAAGCATCTTGTTGCAGCCTTGGCATCCAGGCTTTTTCGTCTCCCGTCCTCGTTAATCGATAAGGACTTCGCTCACCGTCCGAATAGGAATCCTGCGGCTAATTATATAACCAGCGGTTCTCCGCATGCACGACAGTCTCTGACCCGGTGCCGGGTCAACCTGCTGACACGAAAGCCCATCCTCGCAATTAAGACGTCACGCGGTGTCTTACTCCTCATCCAGACTCTTACTCTTGTGCATATAGACTTGCGAAGCAGCGAACCTAACACGGACCTCGACGAGCCGGAGATTTTTTTTAGTCACGTAGCACAGCGACGGCAGCGACGGGATTGCGTTACTCGAGGGACCCACACCCTCCTTTCATGCTATATGCCCATCCCTGGGCCGATACGGTTATAGCACCTTGCCAGCGTGGCAACGCCAGGGCTAAATGGCCCTTTCCAATGATCTGGATGCTGGAGGCGAAGACTGGCGAGCCGGTGGTGATCAAGGTTTCCCCGCAATGATTTTCATATCAGGCATCTGGATATATGGCAGGACCATCCAGACTTTTGGTCGGCTTTAATGGCTGCGTGTGGGTTGCAGTTTCGCAATGGACGTTGTTTTCCCGGTAGCAAATGCGGGGCTCCTGCGGCCGCGGCCGTCATGGCCCAATGTATTGATGAAGTACATGTATATATAATTTCACAACCACGGGTACAAGTATGGTACAGAGTGCGGGACAGAGTGCAGGATATCGACGCAGGGGAAGGAGGACACGGGCACACTCGTCCCCCCCCCCCCTTCCCCCCCTCCCCCTTGTTCCTAGCAAACCCTTTTCCTTCTACCGAAGCTCGACGCCCAATTTCTCTACGAGCTGCTGGCGGAACCGCTCGTGTAGCTCGTTTGTCTCGTCATTCGTGAGGGTGCGCTCCAAGCTCCTGTAATTGGTGCGATAGCAGAAACTCCTTCTCCCAGTCTTGGGATGCACGAATTCATCCACTAGCCTGACATCCTCGACCAGATCCCCACAGACATCCCTCGCAATTTCCATAATGTCGTTCTCGTGAAAGTCATGGGATGTCGCCTGCGCATTCCGGCCGCGGCCTCCGGCGCCAGTAATGGCTGAGGAGCTGTGCAGCCAAAAGCTCACGTCCTTGAAGCAGGCAGGGTATTTTGAGAAGGGGACGAATCGCTGCAGGGGCCCCGCGGCGCTGAACTGGGACAAGAAGCGGGAGTCCGTGCTCCAAAAGAGGCGGATGTCGGGGATGGAGTAGAGTAGCATGGCGATGCGCTCCAGGCCCAGGCCAAATGCCCATCCGACCTTGTTGCTCACCCCGGCGTTGTTGAGGATGCTCTGCCTGACGATGCCGCAGCCAAGAACCTCGAGCCAGTCGCCCTGCCAAAAGACCTCGAGCTCCCATGAAGGCGAGGTAAAGGGGAAGTAGGCCTCAACCCAACGCACCTTCAGGGGCTCATCTGCCGGCGCCGCCGCTGTGTCTCCTCCTGTCGTCGCTGCAGAAGCACTCCTCGCGGTACTGAAAATGGCAACCACGACGTCCTCCAAGGAGCGCTTGAGATGCGCGGCCATAGCCTCGACGTCTTCAGCCGAGTGGCCGTCCTGTAGCGGGTTGCGTTCGGCATGAGTGGTCGGGTTGGGATCTTCAACCTCAATGTCGTGTTTGGGGATGTTCGCGACGTCCTCCCACACCGTCTGGGCCAGACTTTTCCCTGCGTCGAGCGCGCCCCTGTCCCAGATTCGGGCGCCCTCCATCTGGTGGAAGACGGGGTAGTGGCTGCGATCGACGGCATCTCGTCGGTATACGTCGGCAGAGATGAGATACCCCGCGCTTTCGTTTGCGCGAAACGTGTCGGCTTGGTGTGCAGATGTGTGTGTTCGGAGCACCGTATCCTGATTGAGATAGTATGTGTCGGTCCTACTTCGGCCAATGTGGTCCGCAGGAAACCCAAGGGAGTCGAAGTTCTGCTCCACTGTGACTACAGGAAACAGGTCATTGTGTGTGTTGTACCCCGGGAAGCGGGACTCGATAAGCTTGCGCGTGATGGCGAGGGGGTGGTCCTGTTGGAGGTGGAGGCGGCGGGAAATGGCGGTGAGGATAGTTGATGGTGTGTTCATCCATTCATCTGTCGAATAGGTCTTGCCCTCGACTGTGACCTCCGTTGCTTTTGTCCCTAGCTCCGTCTTAGACTTGTGTGTCTGGATGATCCAAGAAGTGGAGAGAAGAGGCTCGTCTCGGCTCCGGGCGAATGCTATGATATCAAGAAAAGAGAAAAGGGATTTCAAACGAATGATGAGGAGCATTTATGGAAGACGGCAGAGAAGACTGAGACATGTTCAAGATGAGTAATGGAAAGAAGGTCTCAAAGGAGAATAGCAAGTCATGTGACTAGGGCTTACCTGTAGACGAGAATCGAACACCTATCCTGAAGCTGTCCTGCGGCCAAACCACAGGAAGAGGCCTTCTTACCCTTCCCAGCGATGCCAAATTCACCCTCCGGCACAACGACGCAGCTATCAGTGGTATCCGCATTGTCACGATGGACTCATGATGTGAGTGTCTGAACTCGCGTTTTTCGCGTCAGCGAGCGAGCTCCCACGCGTTGCCAAGCCCGCTTTAATTCCGAGCCTCCGAACCCAGTCGCAATTTTCCAATGACGTCCAGTCGAAGAGCTGTACATAACTTCGACATATTCCTTCACCTCTCTTCCGATATCCGTTGGGGCTTAGGAAGACGTAGAATGCACGCGGAGAAGCCATGCCTGCCCTCGACAAAAAGGTGACGGCGCGGGAAGTGCAGAAGAGTCAGGATGTGAGGAAGGTGCCAATACATTATCCATTCTGGTTTGGAGGGAGTGCGAGCTGTTTCGCGGCATGTTTTACGCATCCTCTGGATCTTGGTGAGTGCTGGAGTGCAATTGGTTACACAGACTTTCACTAACTGGCAGTAGTAAAGGTATATTTGAGACGGTAGCGTTGCGACATACACGAGCTCACGATCCTAGGTCAGATTGCAAACACAGGGAGCACAAGGCGTGCGACTCAACATGCTACAAATGTTTGGCCGCGTCGCAACGGATGATGGAATTAGGGGCTTATATAGAGGAGTATGTGCTGGAAAACCCCGTATGAATACATATAAAAGCTTCGCGAAGCTAACAGCACCTAGCTCTCCGCCGCCCTTCTCCGTCAGTTGACCTATAGCATGACGCGCTTTGGAATCTACGAGGAGCTCAAAGACAAGTTCACGACACCGTCAAAACAACCCTCCTTCCTCACCCTTGTAGCCATGGCCTCCACATCTGGGTTCCTGGGCGGCGTAGCCGGAAACCCAGGCGACATTCTAAACGTCCGCATGCAGCACGACGCCGCGCTACCTCTCGAAAAGCGCCGCAACTACAAGAATGCCATAGACGGCTTCATACGCATGGCGCGCGAAGAAGGCATCGGCAGCCTGTGGAGAGGGACGTGGCCGAACAGTTCAAGAGCTGTGCTCATGACTGTGGGGCAGTTGGCGACGTATGACGGGTTCAAGCGCGTGCTGCTTGAGAAGACAAGCCTGCAGGACAACCTGACGACGCACTTCACGGCATCCTTCCTGGCTGGCTTCGTGGCGACGACGATATGCTCACCCGTTGATGTGATCAAGACGAGAGTCATGAGCGCCACGGATAAGCGAAGTATCCTGACTCTAGTGACAGATATATCTCGTGCCGAGGGTCTGAGATGGATGTTCAAAGGTTGGGTGCCGAGCTTCATCCGTGTCGGTCCTCACACTATCCTCACTTTCCTCTTCCTGGAACAGCACAAAAAATACTATCGGCAAATCAAAGACCTCGATTAAGGCGGGTTGCATGCATTTTTCCATTCACGATACCTCGGGTGGCATTGTAGATTTCGCATAGAGCGAGGTCTTGCATGGCATGGCGTTTGCAACATGATTGTCTTGTACAAAGCACAGGCTCAAGATCCTTACAGCATACATAGCGCATCGGCTACAAAGTAACATATTCACGTCTTTTGTCAATTTTACAACCAAATTTTGGGAATCATCCCTGTGTGTTCTCATTAATACTACGCTGAAGACTCCTGACCCGCATCCGCCATCGTACTAATTACTTTCGGCTTGCCCGACTTAACGAATAACAGTGCCCCCTTCCGTTTGAGCCCCATGTAAGTTCTCAAGGATATCGCTGCCACCCAGTAGACCCATTGTATGGGACCTCCCTCTCCTTCCTCTACCTTCAGCCCAAATTTCATGGAACCTGATCGCAGCATCGCTCGCCGCCACAACCAGGCATCCTTCGTCGTTTGTTCTTCCCCACCACACTCCATCCTCTCCCCTCTCCCTACGGCTGCCACCAACATTCGGCCCTCCTGGATATGATATGGCGTACAACGCTCTGTTTTCGTCAAACCAGGGGATGGCGACGACCTGCTCGCAAGATGGCCAACTGAAGACAGCAATGCGATAGGGATGCTCTGGCTGCGCGAAGCCGAACGTGGCCGCGATTTCCCTTTTCGAAGTGCTCCAGACCAGAGACGTAATTTGAGCGGCACAGTCAATGGTAGCGAGGCAAGCGCCTGAGACAGTGTGGTAAAAGTGGATACAACGGTCGTTTGAACCGCCGCCGATAGCAAGGAGGCCGCGTTGCCAGGGGCAAAATGCGATGGCTTTGACTGCGGCGTTGAGCTCCCACCTGTGCTTTTCGCGGCCGGGAGAAATGAGTTGAACATGTCCACGGCCAGGAGAGACAGTGTAGATGCTTTCGCCATTTGAGCCCCGCCTAACATCGACGACGGAGTCACTGTTGGGTGCAGCCGGGTTCTGAAGGATTTTTTTGATTTCGAAAAGGTAGCAGGCGTTGTCATTGCCACCGCTGACGAAAAGCTCACCATTAGGGGACCAGGCGAGGCCGCAAACTTGCTGGCTGTGTATGTTCAAGCGTGCTAGAAGAGTCATGGCGCCATGCCAGCCAAAAAGGGCGCTCGCGTTTTGGTCGGGCCACTCCACGGAATAAAAATAAATGTGACCGGCCTCATCTCCAACGAGCAGTTCCTCAGTCGGCACGGTCAACTCTCTGTCTCGTAACGAAGGCCGTTTGGTTACTGTGGGGCTGAACGAGACACAGGATATTGGCTTCGGTTGTGATGCGTCAAATCGAGGCTCATCATCATACGGACTCCACAGTGTGATACGGCCATCCGCTCGGCCTACTGCTAGGATGGCTTGACCGCCTTGGGTAGACGAAAAAGACACTGAGGTGACATGATGAATGTCCGAGACTGATGAGTTTGAGGAAGCGTTTAGTGACTCTGGTGTATCCACCCCCGTTCGCTCCGACCATAGATGAACATAGTTTCCAAGCCCGACGGCAAGAAGGCCCGCAGTAGGGCAATATGCCAACAGCGAGCAGTAATAATCATCGCGCAGTTGAGGAGCATCGAGAACTGTGGGCTAGGTCAGCGTCTATTCGTCAAGTCTTGGTTCGACATATCTGAACGGCAATACAGGTACCGTCTTCTTCTCAATCGGCCGCGATCGACCGGTGGCTTCAGATATATGTTAGCTTACACGCGAACAGAGCACACTGCAAGGTAACAAACGCATAGTCGTCCCATCCTTGACCCATGCGTTGTCCCTCCAGACATGGTCCGTTTGCTTAGGCGACAACCCCACAGCGGAGCTTGCTACCGCGGGACTAGATGAAGGCGCAGGTAGGTTATCCAAAACCTTGTCTGAACGATCGACATCCAAAGCCAAAGCTATGCGCCGTTCATATGCTTCTAGCTCTGCTTCTGGGTCGTGCCCGTTCAAGAACAGTGAAGTGTACAGGGGTGCATTAGTGCGACGCCCAAGCATGCCGCCTCGTCCATTAGAGACTCCAACGACAGTGTCGCTGACTGCAGAGGATCCCCCGACGTTCCATACGGCTCCGGCACTAAATTGACGTGCACCAAGGTTAAATGAGCTGCGCCTAATACTAGAGCTAGCGCCGCGTCGATTCAGATGTACCCTTCCGGTGATAACGGAGTGCGTCTCTCGAAGAGTTCTAAGCTCATTGTTTAGTCTGGTCGACCTCCGTAGCCGGCGGCTGAATGGATCTGCGCTGGCTGTCCCGCGTGATGTGGTGATTCCTTCCGCTTCAACACGTTCTGACGGCTTGCCTAGCTCGAAACTTTGGCGCGTGGTGTTAGGGGGGCGGCGGAACGGAATGAAACGATCTGGTGTCCGACTTGATGGTCGTAGAGATGACAGGGAGCCGCCGCGTGTCGTCCACTGACTCGGTCTCAAAGGTGAGCTGTAGTGTCGGAGTGGAATCCTGTGAAGCTGATTGGATGGAGGGACCTCATCATCAGAATACGGCGTCAGTAATAACGGGCCCGAACTTCCCGTTCTGCAAGGGCTACTTATTGACGGGAAAGCAAGAGCCTCAGATTGAGCCTGCACCTCGCTGTTTTCCAGCACGGTGTCATCTATCGTATGCGTCGGATCGCCTCGTGTGTCGGGTGACAATTGTGATCCATGGCGAACCACCTCATTTGAGGAGATGCAATCATTCAAACGGAAGGAATCAGATAGGCTCCGAAAACCCAAACCATGTAGGAGCTCTTGCTCTTGTTCTGGATGATGGCCGCCACTTGCATGTAGTTTGGGGGGGACTGTAGCAAAGAAATGGAGATTGGGCGCTCTGCTGAGCTTCGTGGGGGAAACAGGAGGCGAGGAGCAATCTGTTTCGACATCAATGTCTCGGAAGAAGAGGCAGCTTCTTGCCTTGCGAGGTGAGGTGGGCGTGCTTGGAGAAGTCCAGCCTGTTGTGCTGACACTCTTCGATGGTGATAGTGGAGGAGTCAGGTATCCTGGATCTGGATCAAATTCAAGCTCGCCTCGACTTGGACTGTTCATGACTTCGTCTGATTGAGAGGCCCGAAAGTCGAGTTACGATGTCCCGAGCATAGTTGACGAGAGCGAAGGGCAGCTGCACTCGTGGTCGGCGTGGGGAGAGGCGTCCAAATAGGAGGATGGCGGACGATTGATGAGTTGCTGCGTGTTAATCGCTGCCTCGTTAGTATAATCTTGAAGGTGGACGGTTCATAGGATGGTACAGGATGAGTTGAGATGGTTAGGAGGGCATGGCGTCATGCTGGTGGAAGGTGCTCTTGTGGCGGGTGATCTTTTTGCCGCGCCGCAGGTGGTGCCTGCGACACCTCCGAGCTCCGCAAAACGAGCAAGATCACTGCTCTGCCAGTCGCAAAACCTTGGAGGACATGGCAAGTGTATGTAATATCCTATGCGGCAATGGAATCCAATATCTGGATAATCGCTGACGCATCCTCTAGCATGGGATATCACGCGTCGCGGGGGCGGGCGTCCGCTCGGACGAGTCACGACAGAAGGAGCTCAAACAGATCGCAGCATACCAGGAACTGGTGGATCTTGTGAATACCAAGGTCAGCAGCTTACAGGCTTATCTGATGATTACACTACTAACTTTGCTCGATAATGAAGTTGGCGGAGACACAGTACACGGTAGAGGTGCTAGATTTGACCACCAAGCTCCTGAACGAGAATCCCGAATACTATACTATTTGGAACCACCGTCGACGTGTCCTCCAGCATCTCTTCTCTCGTACGAGCCCTGAAGCCGTTCAATCCACTCCGCCTTCGTCCTCCTCAGAGGACTTCGTGACCGACGATTTGCAGCTAACCTTCGTGCTCCTGCGCAAATATCCCAAATGCTATTGGATATGGAATCATAGGAACTGGCTCTTGGACAAAGGAGAAAGCCTTCTGGGCGCAGGAATGGCGCGAAAACTCTGGACTGGTGAACTCCAGTTGATCGGGAAGATGTTGCATGCAGATAGCCGCAACTTCCACGCCTGGAGTTATCGACGAATTGTTGTAGCTCAGTTGGAACGTGTACAAGCGTCAGAAGCAGGAGATGACACAGCGCAATCTCTAGCAAAGTCCGAATTCGACTACACCACCAAAATGATCAACACGAACCTTTCCAATTTTTCCGCTTGGCACAACAGGAGCAAACTCATCCTCCGCCTTCTAGAGGAAGGAGGCGCAGATAGTGGAACAAGGAGGAAAATTCTCGATGACGAATTGGCATTGATTTGCACCGCTGTCAATACGGATCCGTATGACCAGTCTATCTGGTTTTACCATCAGTTCCTCATGAGCACGCTATCTTCAGGTGGCGCTCGGCCGGGTAAGATTGTCCAAGATTTATCTGACAGCGACCGCGAAACGTATTATGCGCATGAACTGGACTACATTCAAGATATTCTTGAAGATGAGGCGGATTGCAAGTGGCTATACGAAGCGCTGCTTCAGATTGTGATCCACTGTCGGCAGATCAAGCGTGGCAGGGAGTTGTTCACGACGCAAGATACGCGATCATGGCTGAATCATCTGAAGAGGCTGGACCCACTGCGTAAAGGGCGGTGGGATGAACTGAGTTGGTTTTTGAATCTTGAAGATTGAACTTTTCACCGCTGGTGGCCCGACCCCCCCTGCTGTGTTGTCTCTGCTCCTCGTGCATCTTTGCTTGCGGTAGGCGGTGATGTCGCCTTTGACCCCCCTGGCCAGTAGCCAAAGAAAGAAAATGAACTAGATGCACTTGATGACGTGCTGTTCCTGACCTGCTGCTTAAGAAGCTCAGGCTCTTTGGGCTTCGCCAACGAAACAGGGACCTCTGGAGGAGCTTTGGATGTAGACTGTGCGGCTGCTGCTGCATCACTAAACTCGTTAGTTCGGTCTGGTGCGCACATGGTACAGAGACTCGCCGCTGATGTTCTTCCTCCAGCTTCTTCAGTCGCTGTGCCTTGAACTCTCTGTCAAAGGTACGCACGCCTCGTCGTAGTCAGCAGCAATCCAACAACGCATGTCTGCGATTCTGCATTACCTATAGTGATGCCAATGGCAGTCACAAGAATGATTGGCACGACACGTCCTGCCATTGTATTATCGATGTTAAGATGATGGCAAGGTGAAATCAAGATGGAAGATGCAGCCAGCCGAGGCCGAATTCAGAGTTTCGCGTAATCACGTGATGAAGCGCTCGAGCTAGTGCGGCCAGCGCGCGCCACTCGTCCCACCTTGACATTTCAGCAGACCCCACTCACACACCCTCAAACCCTTCAACGACATGCCCCGACTCAATGTCCCAATGGCGACAGAGAAACTATGTCCCGGACTCGGATGAAGAAGAGGAGGACCTGGACCTCTCCAACCGCTCTTCGCAGGAGAGTCAGGACGCGCGCAACGAACGCGTCGCTCGCGACTTTTCGAGCTCTACGACAGTGACGCGGACCGAAGAAGTCTATTTCCACGACAGCCTTGTTTTGGAACGCTCAGATGTTGCCGTTGGAAAACTTCCCTCACTCCAAACACAAAATGCGCCACCTCAAGAATCAAACACAGAGCTGCAGTCGATTCCGCAGGAAACAGAGCATCGCAGCGAAAGCCCCGACCCGCTCCAACAGTCGCCAGTCCATAAAGCATCCAATCCTGAACAACATAGTCTCGAGCCCACCGTAGCTGCACGCGCAGATCCGCTACAATTAGAGCTTTTGCCGCACTCGAGTTCTAGCGATGATGAGCTGTCGGATCCGCCAACAGACAGCTCCCAAGCCGTCATATTTGCCTCCCCGAAACGACGAACCGATGTTCGCGTGGTTATACCATCTTCCACCGGCCGTGATGGACCAGGGGAGCCTAAGGCGTCTCGTTCCTTGCGTCAGCGAACTGCGATCCAGTTACATCCATACCTCCTTGAAGGCGAAAGATATCGGCAAGAATGGGTGAACAGAGGCCTCAGGCCTGTACAAAGGCCACAGTCTCCGCCTCGACAACCCATCCACGAGGAAGAAGAAACACAGGACCAAGAGTTTGACCCCGAAAATGATAGCCCGCCCAACAGCCTGCAGCCGCCCGCATGGAGTACGCCTAGCAACGGTAGGATGAGGTCTACGCAAAAGTCAGCAAGACTGAATTCTGGGGCTGCGACTGAATCGACACAACGCGGGATTCAAAATCAACGATCGTCTGGGTCACCGTCTCGCAACATTAAAAGGCGGAAGTTGAAGCACCATTTGACTCAGTTTGATCGTCCGCGCTCCTCTGCCAATACAAGTAATGACTCGTTTTCCTTGGTTGGTATTGACGATAAAACTAACAATGCGGACGTTTGGGCAATCCCACATTCACCTCCCTACTCAAGCAGCCCCCCACATACCGGAGCATTAACACGACTGTGGAATCGTACTCCTCTGCCAGGTCTTCCAACGCCATTGAACTCATCAAGCGTTCGCAACGTTCATGAGCTTGTCGATGATGTTGGCGAATCCGCAGTAGACCCAGAGGTTTCTGGCCGCACACCTCAGCAGCGGCTGCAACTGATCGCTATATCCAGTGATAGCTCTTCTACGAACACCGAGTCTTCAGATGAAGTTTCCAGCGAGACTGAAACAGAAGTACAGCGTGTTGGAAGACGAATTAAAGGCGTTCTCCCTGCCTCTTGGCTTCGATTGGATAGACAAGCCCAGGAACAGAAGGAAACACTGGCAAAAGATCGCGAACTTGCGCTTCTTTCGCCCGACATTACCGGGCCCCAGCGTGGAGTGGCTAAGAAAGTAACGAAGCGTGCCCCACGCTCACGGGCAACTTCTGCACGGCCTGAGCCTATCCCCATAGTTGTATACTCCGATGAATCGGACCATGGTACTGAACATACCGCTGGTCTGAATCGGCCAGATTCTGGAGAAGCGGCACAAGCTGCATATAAACTCGCGTCGAATTTCGACCGCCGTTGCGCTGGCGATGACTCCGATAACATGGAAAGCGATCGCCTGCATCTATTTAGAATTGGAAGCACCCGCAAAACAAAACCACGCCAATCAAAGTTGCCTGTTGCTCTTCAAGCAACCCAGAAAGTATCGAAAGCTTCGGTAACAGGCAGAGGGATCCCCAGGAGTTCGACGTCACACGTACCACGCACACAATCGCGTTTGAAGAGACTGCCTTCACAGAAAACACAACGCACCATTCCTAGAATGAGTATTGTCGACTTCCAGCATTCAATATCTCCTGGACCTGTACCTCAATTCATCAAACTCGCAATGCATGCTGCACGGAGACAGCCCCTTCAAGGCAGAGAGTCACCACGACGTAAGTATGTCAGATTGCATCGGCGTGACGACACGCAAGAAGCTCTTTCCACCTTGAATCTATGGCGAAGTGGGTCTATGAAACCTCGGCAATATGCCTCGCCGCCAGAAAGTTTACAGCAACCTCGTTCACCTCTTGTAACCCGTCCGGACAATCAACAAGACCCGGATGTGCATTTCCCTCAGGGGAGCCATGAGGCACCGGACGAGCCAGCACAAAGCCACAGCATCTCAATCACATCTGGTCCACGGAGTCGAGAAAGCCTCACGCAAGAGCAGCTGTTTCTTCGCAATATGATGGGACTTTCCAGGAAACAGACCCAGGAACGGCAATCAGGGACCAACCCGACGGAATCAGAAAAAATGCGGAAGGGACGCGCCATATCGCAATTCATGAACAAGCCTGACAGGCCTCTTAGTCGCCCTCTACCTTCCTTGCGACTTGCGCAATTAGAAGGTCTTGAGTCTACCTTCAGTCGTGGCTATCAAAAGGCAGCCTTTGCAAAGTCTCTACAGAGGATCGAACACCGCTCTTCCTTCCTTGGGGACCAATACCATATGTTCAGGAACCCTCAATTAGCTCGATTTCTTGCGGACGACACAGCTCCTCTTCCCGTTTCCCTTGTAGATGGTTCAAGGGAGTCAAGCCAAACTCCAGAAATAGGAATCTCATTCAAAGAGAAGGGGCGAACCTCTCGAAAACGCCAAGCTAGGCGTATCGATGTGGACACGCGAAGATACAGACAGCCGAGCGAGCCAGCCGTTCAGGAATTTGATTCGATCCTTCTCGATCCTACAGATCCCCGCGAACACGTACTCTACGGTCTCGGGCCATTTGGGACTAAGTACCCGATCACGTTCGACGTTTCACCTCTAGGCGTGGGTACCTACTTTTCAACGGGCAGCTTTATCGGAAGCGAAGACTTACGACGAGCTCTCGATGGTCGCAGTCGAGATATGGACGCATTTGCAGGATATCACACAATTCGCCATAAGCTTCTAGTGATCAGATGTGGCCCCTGGGATGACGAGACGCAATCGCAGCTTACGGGACTGTTCAACGGCATCTGGGCGCAACTTGATGGGATCGCCTCTGCCAATGTTGACCCAGAAACTCAAACCAAGAACGTGCTCCGCGATACGTCCGATGTATTGAGATCCCTGATTGCCTATCTTTCATCCCATCTCAGTTTCATCGACGCTATAGATCGCCGCGAATTTACCTCCAAAATGAAGCGCCTGCTGGAGACTCTCCGCGACCGCCTCAAACCCCTGCACTGCGTTGGCAACTCTGGACAAACAACACAGCCCGACTGGTCCCGCCAGAGTCTTCGACCTATGGCATACATCCTCGTACTTGGCGCTCAGCTCTACCATGTTGCCTCACATGGCGTTGTTGAGCCTACGGTCGCTTCAGAATTAGCCCGGTTCACCAAAGAAACTGGAGCATTTCTCGTCCAATACCTCGTTCGTGGGGGTATATCTGAACTCGGAACTTTCTTAGATTGCAACAAAAAGCACAAGGTGCGAGAAGACGGAATTCAAGAGAGCGATGTTCTTGTCAACGTTCTCGTGACCTGCTTGCATGTTTTAGGAGATGCAAGAGTCACAGGTTCTTCCTTCTGGGACCTTGTTTCCAGCGAGCTGTCGAACAATATCCCGAACATGGTCCACTTAAATGAATTCGAGGCGATATGGGCCTCGATCTTTACACTCCTGCCTTTTGCGGAGCTGGACATTACCGGGGTGCTCGCCGTCAATCGGAGAT
Source organism: Polyplosphaeria fusca (assembly GCA_010093805.1). Taxonomy (NCBI): domain Eukaryota; kingdom Fungi; phylum Ascomycota; class Dothideomycetes; order Pleosporales; family Tetraplosphaeriaceae; genus Polyplosphaeria; species Polyplosphaeria fusca. The sequence goes on along the minus strand of ML996098.1, from coordinate 394,877 downwards.
CAAAGTTACGAAATGAGAACTGGTCCGCACTGAGAGACCTTCTGAAGCGGCTGTTCACTCTGTACCCACGGACTCTGCCGGCCAAGAATGCAGCTCTCAACGATTACATTAGAACCTCGCTAACCAGATGCCACGTCCTCATCGACTTCTGGCATTGGAGGAAGTGTGATTCGGTCCTCAATGTCGTGTTTGACTTTTTCGCTAGGAACGGACTCCAACAGCTCCACAGTGAAGAAAGCAGGGGGTCACCCAAGTTCCTAGAGCGACTCGCAGAACACCCGAGTCTTGCTCTAGAACCTACAGATTCCGCCTTCCATATTTTCCTCAAGTGCATGGGACTTGGACTGCAAGGGATGCGGGAAGATTATTCAACGAAGAAACTTCGCAGTTTTGTTTTCCGATGCACCCCCAATCACGGCCGCAGCTACCCAAAGGATCAAACATTGGACCAAGAAAGCTTGGACGCCCTTCGTAACCACCACGATCTCATGTGCACCCTGTATTGGGCATCACCCCCATCATGTCGTCCGAAACTGGACTTGATTCGTGGTCTAGTACAACATGAAACCTCTCATCGACAAGCGTGCAGGTTGAACGTTCACGCTTGGGCCAACCTTGCTGCGTACCAGCTGTCCACCGAGGAACCACCTGAATTTCTAAAACCGCTTGCGGCGTGGCAAAAGGACATGTTGGTGCAGACGATGAATCAGTATCGACTTGCCAAGGTCGAAGCTGAAGAGTACGCCAAACAAGCTCAGGTCGCCGGTGACAGCGACATCTCAAGGAACATGGTTCATCAGACGATTGACAAGAATCAATTGCAGGCTATCGCCACGATTCGAGACTGTATTGCTGGAATGGGGCGTGCAATTAAGTATGGCACTGAGCACTCTGTGAGAGTCTTCCTTCAAGAGTCGGGAACAATCGACTTGCTCGAACTGCCTCGAATTGAAGACGCACGCTTGACTGGAGTGATATATGACACTCTTGTTATGCTCAAGAAGTATATGTGTCTTGAACGAGCTGATCCGCCCGAGCCTAGCCAACTGCGTCAGGAAGAAAGCGAGGAAAGTCAGGATTATGGCGATTTCCCTGATCTAATGGACATCGAAGGTGTTGAAGAAGTCATGAAGCGACCGATCTTCACCTTCCTCGAGGCTCCGCTGTGGCACCTACTTTCGAATGCGTTTGGTGCTGAGCCCACACCTGGAGATGAGTTCTTGATGCAGAGTATCGACGTTTGGGTGATGATAGCCGGTCGACAAGTCGCTGCTCATGAGCACAACTGGTCGCATTATTTGGGTCAATTCAGTCGAGTATCTTGGCAACAACTGCGCGACACAGAGCAAAGCCGCAAATTCGGTCCCTACTTCATGGCATCGTTGATTAGGTCCGACCGAGCGGCCTTTGAGCAGCACCGCCACGAGTGCTTGACTGCCTTGCTCGTTGCTCTCGTCGAAAGGGAGGCGCTGTTGAGGTTTCAAGATCGTTTGCTTCATGCTCTAATGGAGGCCGCACCGACTCATCCGCTTTTCTCAAATCTGCCGTTCCTACGAGATTCTCAAACTGGACGACTAGATGTTTCGGCGGAAAACCTACGTGCAAGACGATTGCAGTTGATCTCGAGCATCTTAGCAAACATGCGGGATCAGTTCCTCACATCCATGCATCAGAATCCTGAATCGACTGCAGGACTTAGGCGAGAATTCGCCGAAATGCTGGAAAGCTTGATGAAGGCCATGAAGAACAACTACAGCCAGCTACACCAAGGACAGGCCATTTCTGGTGTTTACGCCGAGTTCGCTCAGCAGGTCGTTCAATTTCTTCAACAGTACGCGCCAGACATCTGCGCTGTTGATAACTTCTTCACCGATCCCGCAAGATTCCCTCCGCCACTGCACGATCCAACATACGTTGTGGGTCGGGTGCGAAGATATGGACCGAAACTCTCACAGCCAGGAGTCATGAGGGAGCTATCAATTTTCCTGCAGACAGTTGCACAACAAGCGGCCGGCAACAATGAGCAGGAGAACTTTGGATATCAGCTATCGACAGCTCTTTCCACTTCTGAGGCAGCGTCGAGTGATGCACGGGATATGCGCAATTCATTATTCCAGCATGTCTTCCCAGCCTATATTGAAATTGCCTTCATGTCGAAGACGAGCATGCTCATTGCGAGGCCGATACTTCAGGCATTGAAGCCAATTCTGCACGACATGTTTCCGGAAGTTGATTTTGCGCATCAGGCTATTGTGTGGCCCATTTGCAACAGCATCAAGTCGCTCTTGCATGCTTTCCGGCGTAGCATGGAGACCATCGGCACCGACATCTCCCTTTTACAACAGCCGTACGTACTTTACGGCATCACGCTTTTTCTGGACACGATGGCTGAGATCCTTCCTTTCTTGGACTATTTCGCAAGTAAGGATCAATTTGCTCCTGACAAACCGTGCATCGTCACGTATTTCGAGCGACTGAGCGATTACCTGGTACCTGTTGATGGTATTATCTGGTCCCCTCATCTGCCAATACCCGACCAAGATCTCGGCATGCCTTTCGAGCCATCTGAGCTTCTGTCCTCCAACATGGATGATCTGAGAAAAAGCATTGAAGCCGAGTGGAGCGAAGAGCATGGGTGCGTTTTCTTTCGACACGGCCGGAGCAGGAAAGAAGTGCTGGTAGACTTTGGGGGCAAAATCGCACAGGGAAAGCAGCTTTTCAATGCTGTTCAGGCCTTTCGTGAGGCAATCCACTGCACATATGGGAACGTGGGCCCCGATCGCCGGAGTAATGTCATGGTAGATGTCTTTGCCTAGAGCTTCTGCTTTTGTATGTTAATTTTGGAGCGTTTGGCCGCATTGCAGGCGTTTTGGGCATCACATGGTAGAATTACGCGCATGAAGAATGACGAGAGTTCCTGATGTTCAGAAAAGACGCGATGAGGCGCTTCCACTACTAAGCCTTGCTGCCCACCTTTCATCGCATGCTCAGCTGAAGCCAGCAAGGCTTCGTTCCTACCAACTCGATCTTCCTGTTGCCACACACACACACCCGATGTCATAATATGGGTCACATGGCTCGCTATTGGTAAAGGTCGAATGTTTCAAAATCGTCGTTGTATGCAGTTCCTCAATCGAAGAACGCGATTGTTGCGGAGTTGACGGACGTCCTCCGATGATCTACATTCTACTTTATACTACGATGTGACGCAGGACATTGTCTCCTCCTGCTCACCTTATGCTCTTGGGGCTTGACTGCGCTTGATCATGAATCCAACGAGCAGGGCCCTGGCGTCAAGCTATGCCCTCCAACATGAGTATGGCATGCGACGACTTTTAGTTTGGCGTGGCCAGTCTTTTTAGCCGACATCTTCCGTGGCTAATGGTGGCGGCGTCCCCGTCACGAAATCATAGAGTGAGCCAATGTCCAATGGCTTGGTTCGGTTGTTGACGATGCTCAATTAGCATGAGACCAAACAGAGTGTTCATCCAGGAGGCGTGGTCTCGGGGTGACCATTGAGGTGGAATATACGGCGAACCGAGTCCACTCCCTTTTTCATGTGTGGGTGGTGGGAGAGAAATGGCCCTTCTCCGTGATCCATCTTCAGGCCAGCGAGCGAGCCCCGCTTCCTTCCTGCGAGAGGATCGAGCGGTCCTGCCTTGGGTGGCCATTCGCCGTTGTCCTTCCAGCCTTGCACGAGTGCGCTGGTCATGTCTGACAGGTTTATGGGGACGGTGGGCGATCGCGAGGTCATGACGACCTTTTCGTAGATGTCGTGGTACGTTTGGGGACCTATTTTGTCGCGGATGGGGTTGCCGGCGAGTATGCGTGGAGCGACTGGCGTGAGGGACTCGATGGGCATTGAGCTTGCTGCGTTGTTGGCCGATGAAGTGTCTGAGGCCATTATGGAATTTGCTGTAGATGCGCTGTCGCCCTCTGATGCCGAGCCCACCCTGTTCCTCCCATATTTCCTCAAGGAAGCGGCACCAGTCCACACGTCCCGTCGCTCAATGTACTGTGCCAGACCCTCATTCCACGCCATCTCGGCCTCGAGGTCAGTCCTCCTCTTCCGACTCAAGCTCTCGGCCTTGGATTCCAGCGCAGTGCCAATTGCATCAGGCGAGTCGAATTTGTACGGATCGGCTGCGGCGGTGCCGTCTGTGTCGTTGTCGAGGTCGGATGTGGATGCGTAGAAGCGCTCGCGGAACTGGGTGACATTGCGCACTTCTTCGTCGGATGCCGACCAATATTCAGGCGGGTTTGGCCAGTCCCAGTCGTCTCGAATGCGTTCGGTGAGGAAGCGGCGTGCCGCGCGGGAAGCTGTTTGGTTGCTCTCCATGTGGCGAGCAAAGAAGAACAGTGCAAGGAAGCGAGGGTTGGAACGCGGGCGCCGCCTCGTTTTTGCTGTGCGTCTGCCGAGTCTTGTTTACGACAAGCCTTCCCACCATCTCTCCACTTTCGCGTGACGTCGTCGTGGAAATCTAGAACGTCACGCGGAAGCCTCGGTTGCACCCCGTACTGTGCAGTGACGGTACCTGGTCCCGTGCTTCCTCATCATCGTCATCATCATCATCATCATCATCTCATCAACTCGACGGCTTGATTCTTCAATTATTCACACACCGATTAACCAATTCAAGGTCCTACATACCGACCCCACAACACAGGCACTCATGCCTCCTTCGCCCACTGCTTTCCGTTCCAAAGGTTTCCCGTTGTCCACATCCAGTAATCTCTTCCTTTGATTAGCCACACCAGCCAGCTGGGCACCTGGTAGCCCATTGCTGATCCAACCCCTTTGCTTCTACCAATCGGAACCAGCTGTGTTTCCCGCCTGTCTTCCTTGAAGCTTCTAGCTACACCAACTGAACTCTCCGCCCTTCCGGCGCATAAAAGTAAATCACGCTTCATGTTTGCCCCCAGCACCGGAATAGCGTCGAGAATGTTGTGGACTGCCGGCCGAGCGTGCGATGCCACGTCGCCAATAGCATAGATGCGAGGACCCGCTTTGTCTACGCGCAATGTCGATGCATTGACCTCGATCCGCCCGTCCTTTCCAAGAATGGCTGCATCGACGAAGCCAACGTTCGGTCTCATGCCCACGGCTGGCACGTACAAATCCGTTTCCACCTTCTTCCCATCGGCCAGCGTCACTGTTGCCTTCGCTGCCACGTCGTCGGTTCCAGCGCCCGCTGGCTCCACGGCTTGAACTCTTGCATTCTTTACCACCTTCACTCCAACTTGAGCAAGATAATCCTCAGCTTTTTTCGCAAGAGATGGCCGCAGCACCGGAAGAATCTTTGAAGCAGCTGTGTAGACAGTGATGGCCACATTGGGACTTTCTTGCTTCGCATTCCGCCCATTAAGAGACTCGCCCAGCTCGCCAGCGACTTCGATACCCGCTGGTCCTCCTCCTGCGACGACGATGCTCTTTGCTGTTAAAAGGCCTGTACGGAAAGCTTCCCAGCTTTCTCGAAGAAACTTCTCATCTCCGTTAAGAGAAAGCAAAGGTGAGGGTGTGGATGCACCGGTTGCGACAACCAGAGCGTGGAAGTCGATCGTCTCCTCAACGCCGGCTGCGCAGCTGTACGATATGGTCCGTTTGGCATGGTCGAGCCTAGTTGCCGAAGCCTGGATGAATCGAAAGTTGTCTTTCGCATATTGTTCGAATTGCTTCTGGATATCAACGAAGAGTTTGTCCTGTGGAAACATATTGTCCGATATCAGGGCGCGAGGACAGGCTTGGCGCAGCAGAGCCTGAGATGAGGTGCTGATCATGACGATCTGAAAGGTATTACTTTCAGGAAGTTGAGGAATAGCATGTTTGAGAAGGTAGTGTGCAATCGAGACGCCCCCAAAGGATCCTCCGAGCACAACGATATGGTTGTACGACGGCACGACTTTGGGATCAGCCATGTTGGATTTGTGACGAGCAAATTCGCGAAAAAGAGACGAAGGCTTTCGAGAGCAAGAATTGAGTGCTTGCACGACATAAACAGAGAATATTTTACGGGAAATTCGTGCGCGTTAAATACATCGATGCTGAAGTACGAAAATGGTACGAACATGTTTGGAGTTGGCCAATCGGAACAGATCGTTCCCTCGACCGGACGAATTTCTCCCGCACATCTTCCACACTCACAACTGCCACCCTCGAACTCTTGCGCAACACTAAAATACAAAGTGAACCCTGTTACTCAGTTCATTCGAAACGCATGCGATAGCGAAATAAAGAGAATACAGCACATTACTCCTGCTCAGGTTCCGACTGGGAAAAGAAGCCGTCCGGGTATTGGCCTTCCTCCTCCTCCTCCTCACTGTCTTCGGCCCCTGCAATTGCGTCTCCGTCCTCGAAAACGGCCGAATCTTCATTTGCGTGTTCCGGGCTGAAAAATGCTGGGACATCACCTTCAGCGTCGTCGTCTTCGATCCAGAACACATCTTTGATACCGCCAGGCCTGTCAAAATCGATGGCCTTCGCATCCACCTCAGGATGCTTTTGGCCATTGCCGTTCCCGCTGAAGAGCCACTGGAAACGTCCAGGATTCTCCGGCTTGACGCATACATAGCGGACGCGGCGATAGGACATGAACAGGACGATATCCTCGGAATAGGTGCCTTTAAGAGTCTTATCGTTGACGCTGTGCCATTTCCCGCCAATCTTAACAGGAACTGTCTTTGTTGGATCTTGAATGCCTCCACTGGCTTCCGTCTCCGCTTTCTTTATGACGTCGTACGACACTCCTCCGCAAGTTATCAAGTTTGTCGCTACCCACAGCACTCTCTTCTTGCTCTCGTCTTGTTGTTCAAAGAGGTTGATTAGGCGAGATCTGTACTCTCGGTCATGCAACAAGGCATTGATCTTGCCGCGCGGCGATTCCATCGAGTAGCGTTGCAGTACGGGAATCTGGATTGTGTCGAGTTCCGACTCCTCGATGCCCAAGCCAGCTGCAATAACAGTTTTGACAACGGCTTCAAAGCCAGTACCCTTGACCTTCTTAACGCATGCCTCTACACCGATGGCCGGTGTAGGCTTGTTTGGGTAGATGTTGTCGACGAGTTCCGTCGGCCATTTGCAGGGGGTCGTGTAACTGAATTTCGCATTCGATGGTGGAGGAGTCTGCGGGGCGGCTGTACTGGGGTTGGAAGCGCCAGCCTGAGCTTGGCCACTGCTCCATCCGACCATGCTCCCCAGAGTATTAAGGATGCCTTTATTGGCATCGACCTGGACATCCTTGCGTCCTTGTGGAGTGAACTCGCCCCGCGTCCCTTGTCGAGGATTCTCAAAAGCTACGCCGAGGAGGTTGAGTTCTCGATCCTCGGCGACCATTGGCATGTCAAACTTGAAGAACTTATTCTTCTGTTTAGGCTTCTTGTCCTTTCCGAAGGGTGACTTATGCATGTTGAAAGCAATTTTTACCGGTGCTGCACCTCACATTAGTATCATATCCTAGTAATGTTGTGGGGTAGAAATGCCAGAACTAGGAGACTTGAAATAACAAACGAAGATGCAATCAATCAAAACTTACCAGGATTCAGAGGGGTGTAGAATGATGACAGGTCTGATGATTCAAGCGAGAAAATGGGAGTGGCTGATGGAAGGAACCAAAGGAGAGCTGCCTAGATTGATATGTAGGCAAGCGGCCGCCCATAGAAGGGTTTCGAAAGCTGTGGCGGAGCACGTATCGATGTCGCAAAATTTTGTTTTTCGAGCCTTTAGCCGGCCAGCTCCATGCTCGAGACATCTTCAGCCGGGAGCCTCGTTGCAGCAGGAAGAATGCGACGTGTAGAAGGGAGCGGACTGTGAGAAATATTTCGGCCGTAAATGCGTCTCCTAGTTATCACCGAGTTCGAGGAAGCCATTTGGTCAGACGGAATATTCGTTCCCCAGCTTTCGTTGACCATCCTCTGAGACTTGTTCAGGTCATCGGCGCGACGCCGCCTCCCGCCAGCCCCAGCTGAAGTGGCTCAGCAAGGTGGATGCGAAATGGTGTCTAGAATGCGCCATGGCGCCTGCGCGACCGAATCCGTGCAACTACTGCATGAATCACATGGATTCAATAAGCGATTGCGTTTCATTGCCAGCCCCATTATGTGAGCGATCGCCGGCCGGCCTGAGGCTCCCCGCTTCAAGTCCAGCCCTGAAAAAGCCTCGTTCCAACCCTTGCGCTATTGTTGTTCGCCTTTTGCTCTGAATTTCGGCCGGTAATGAGCATCGCATTTTTTCTTTCATTGTTGCGTGCATACTAACGAGTGAGCATTTCCAGCGTTGGTGTATTCAGCGAGCATTCGGGTTGGAGAGCTTCGCAAGGCTCCAACTGCCGTATACAAAATAATTTGGGAATATAAGGGAAGACTTCGCCCCCGATGCAGCAAGAAGATACGGGCCTTACCGTGATCTACCTGTCTCGAATCGGGAATGCTCGAAGCCAAAGAAGAGTCTGGGAGATTGAAGTCACTCACAATGGCGAAAAGATACATCCTAACAACGACATGTCACTTCTGGATCCCTTCATGACGCATCAGTATTCTACTTGCTTCAAATTTCTTGCAGACGACTCGTTTCAGCCATACAGATACAACAGAAGCGAAAATCAAAACCAGCAAATGGTGCAGATAGCCAAAACAAACATGCCCACGTACGGTACGAGTCTTCTGGAGGCCCTCGGATTAGACAGACCTACACTACGGCGACTGAAAAAGCACGATATCCTGGTTGTAGAAGATCTCGACACAAATTGCAATGATAATGATAGTCTCCATAACATTGTCTGGGAGCTTCTCGAGGATCCTCGATACTGGCTGTCGACATCTCAGGAGCGTGTCACTGTTACGAGGATCATCCGGCCCCCTGGATCGCCCCGTCTACCAGCGGGGACGGATTGGAGAGAGCTAAAGGAATTGAGATCTTCTTCATCAATTTCTTCTATACTGAACACCCCTGATTACTCGCCTATAACCGGACTACACGAGCATAGACCTTTAAGAATGTTGCTCGTCATCGGGCGCTGTCTTCGACATGACCGCACGACCCAAACGAATTTCGAATATGCAGAAAGAATTACCCCAGGCATCATCCAGAAGACGATCATGCAAACAGTCAAGCATTTGAATCATTTGGGCCACACGCGAAAGGTACAATTGGAGATCCTCAGACCAGGAACATTTCGAGACCTAAAAGCATATCTTGGAATCGACCCAGTGAACCCCAATACCCCAAAACATACGTTCGATATTATTCATCTTGATATGCACGGGGTGATGAGAAGGTCTCCAGGAACGTGCGTATTTCTCCTATCCGCGCGTAGCAAGATCTAACATGACTTAAGTGACACAACGCTAAAACCGCATCTCATGTTCACGTGGGTGCCCATGGAGACCTGTTATGTCTTGGTCTCAGATGTGGCGCGAGCACTAGGACAATGTACGGACCTTTTGGTCATGAACGCATGCAATAGCAGCAGTATCAGTGGTCAACTTGGAATTCGCATGGTGCGCACGTTTCTACAAGAAGACATGGGTTGCATTTCGGCCACCAGTTATCGGCTGCAAGAGTCGGCTGCGAAGATTTACTACCCTCACTTCTACATGTCGCTGCTGCTCAATGGTAGCTTCAACCGAGCGGCCGCCGACGCCCGAGCAGCCCTGCGCAGGAACCAGACCAGGTACCGTGGCGAGGAGCGAGACGATCACTATGTTCATTGGAATTGGTCACGGACCGCAAACCTTCGCGCTGATGTCGAGCCCTTACGCTCCAAGCATCTACTCATCCGCATGCTCCTGGAGTCAATTCCTAGGGTTCTCTGCTGGCTGTATGCCTGCATGTGTTTTAAAGTTGATGCCTGGCGCGACTCACAAGCGGACGACTACCCCATGTACGCCATACACCGCCAGTTCGACAGATTAGACCGCCACGTGCTCTGTGCAGAACAGAACGACATACCCAGCATGGGCTTGCACATACTCGAAGCCGAATACTATCTAACAAAAAACGACAAGCATTCCGTGTATCTGCATTCTGCCTATAATGACGGACCTGGGCGTCGATGGATCAGTAGCTTGATCCGGAACACGGTTCGCATCTGGGTCGAGACGAACTTTGTGTCCGAAGTACGGCTCCTCACGGTCCAAGGCCTGCTAGATCGTGACTGCAAGCCCTGGCGGAAGCCACGACTCTGGATGGAGTCGTGGTATGCCGAGTCCATGAAGCATCCGGATTGGATCTGGAGTCAAGAGAACCCGAACCCAGACCAAAAGCCACCAAGCATTCGCCGCATGCTGATCATAGACGGATTCGAGAACCTGGAACCGCAGTCCGATGCGCGAAAGAGGGAGGTGCTGAATAAGATTGGGGCAATTGCTGAACAAATGCAGAAGGAGGATGGGGATTTCTATCTCATCACTATTGGCTCCTTGGTGGAGACGCAGTGGAAACTGCTCCCTTCGGATTACGCCCGAAAGAATCTGACCACGTTGACGATGAAATGGACCGGTATTCCTATCCTAATGGTGCCGTTGGAGGAGGATACAGAGCTGGCGACATATGTGCGTAAACGGAGGAGGTAGGATATGGCGGGCGGATTAGCTGGAATTTCTGGTTGATCTTTCACTACTGAACTGATAGTCGTAATAAAAGCTAACTTCATTTTCTTGTTAAATCGTATGATTGGAATCTGGGTCGCGTAGCCTACATTAAATGAGTTTTGAAATTCCCATCTAAAATAAAATGTGTCGTCCCCAATTACGTTGTGTATTCATCTTAAAGTGGGGCTTGTGAAAACATCCATCAAAGCATCATTTTGAGCAAGAACAAGGTAAACATTCGCTATGAACTCCTCCTAATGCGGGTATGCTATATCACTATCATGTCTTTTCTCGTTCCGTCGTCTGTCCCGTTCCCTTTTCTGCAGTAGGACGCTGTAGTTTCTCTTCATGTCTGTGTAATCCTTACTCTCTGTGCCCAGTTGTTTCGCTGCGTGCAATGCCTCCTTGTACAGGAAATCAGAAAAGTCGTAGTCTCCAAGCACGTTATGCACAATTGCCAGGCTTTCCTTGATCTTGGCTGTGCGAATATGCTCCTCACCCAGGATATCCCTTAGCATATCGATAATCTTTTCGTACCAACCCTGCGCTTTCTTGAGATCGCCTTGTTCTCGGTAGGTGCGAGCAAGGTCTTCGTATACATCAATGATCTTGAGATTGGAGCTGTCCAACGAGTCCATCTGTCGATACATGAGCACTTGCTCTAGTAATGGTGTTGCTCCAGCGAAGTCCCCCTGGTCCATGTGCATCCTTGCAAGTTGATGAACCGCTTTCAGAGTATCGTCGGCTGATGGGCCGAAACTCTGCTCGAGGGTCTCGATCAGCTGGTGGCTGCTTTGAACCGCGCTGGGCCAGTCCTCATATGCAATCTTAATGTTGACAATCTGTTTCAGCACGTCTCTCTTCAGCCGGAGATACGGCTTTTCTCGTCGATCCTGAACTCGCTCGAGAATCCTGAGACAATGGTCGTCAACGTCTTCGAATTGACCGAGCATTATTTGCATCCGGACAAGGCCTAATTCGCTGCGGAGTTTTCGCGAATTCTTGGTGTCCTTGCCAAGTGAATCTGGACTTGGGGGCTCTGGATCGGGTGTGGTGACCTCGAGGATGCTGTCAAAGGATCTTAAACTTTCTGCATCATGCCGACTGTCGCGCCGCGCAACCGACGGGTCGACTGTGAGGTATGAGTCGGACATGAGGCTCTGAGTGTCGCTATTTGGAATATCCTGGCCACCAGCTGCTCCATAAAAGCGCGCGGCTTCGCTATACAAGCCATGCTTTTCACTGAAACCAGCGAGGATGTCCCACTGACAATCTGCAAACGCTCCCCATTTGGCATAGTTATCCAGGCATGCGTCTATATGCTTGAGGAGATGTTGCTCTTGCGAAGACCTCCAAGACCGGGATCCAGCGATTGTTCTAGCCTCGCTGCTGTTGATAGATCTCAGAGCAGTGACCATGGATTTGCAAGCAACGTCTGCAGAGACTGCAGCTCTGCCGCTAGCTTCAAGCTCTTGCCGTCTCAGTCGTCGATGGGTTTCGGGTACTCTGAAGGTCTTGGTATTTTGGCTCAGCCAGGCCCAGCCGGCAGACTGTAGTTCAGCGAGTCCCCGACTTATTTGCTCTTCGTCTTGACTAAAGCCAGCCTTTATCAAGAGAAAGGGGATGGGTTCACAGCCTAACATCACGCTACAGTTCACCTGACTTTGCGTCAATTTGAGTCTAATTAAGAATGCGACAAACTCACCCACTCAGCATATCCGGCCGGAATTTCTTCGTAATGATCCCCAGATCGCAGGTCTTTCTCAACTTGTTGCACGGGATCAGCAGATGATTCGTCAAACGCTGAGCCAATGCGATATGTGATGTCTGAGGGATTATCACAATACTTTTCAGCAACTTCGTTGAAAGTCTGGCGCCCTGCTACTTGTCAGTAGGTGCTTGTTAGAGGATTCGTGTACTTACTTGAAAGTTCATTGCCCACCGAGAGCGGCTGAGAATGATCATAGACAGTTTCCATATATTTCAACGACTCTTCACGGTCGAATGATCCGACCCTAATTGGAGGAAATTTCAGTGACCGTTCCACAGTTACTGGTGTAGATTCCGGTGGCGAGTCGGGACCAAAAAAAGATGGCTCATCTCGGTAATATGGTTCCTGCTCGTACCCGGGTGGCACAAAGCTTCTGTCCTGCGCTGTGGGATGTGTGGCGGCTTCATGAGAACCATATCCTGGGCCGTTTCCAGCTGTACTGCTTGAGTCTGATTGAACGCGCCTGAAAGGACCAAGTTCAATTTCGCCATCCCGAAGCTCCAGTGGATTCTTATGATCTCGTCTGCTAGTGAAAATCACATACCCGCGGTCCGCTTTCTGTGGCAAATAGTCCTGTAAGTAGGGCGCCTCCGAGTCCTCAACATCATCGTATACCAGGAGCCACGTCTCATTTCCTGGAAAATATAGCCAATCCAATATGAATCGCATTACGAATCTGCGGTCCTCTTCTGTTCGCGGAATGCCGTCGTCATTCTCCTGAACGCTGTCGAGTGCTTGGCGAAGTGCATAATAGGTATCCTCTTTTCCGGGCTGGTCGATATCCTTTCCTGGTTGACGTCTTTCCTTCGGTTGTCCGGGATTCTCTGTGACTTGACCGCTGTTGATTGGTTGCGCATCGTCATATGGAAAACAGTACTCGCGCAGTTTCCAGAATATTTTCATGAAGCTGGCTTGAAGAGCATGATCACTACCTGCATCTAACCAAAGTACAGATGAGGTTTGGACCTTTGTTCGTCCTTCCTGTGACCTGTGCGCGAATTCCGAGGCCAAGGTCGTCTTTCCATTGCCTGGAGAGCCTGTCAGAACTGCACGTCGAATCCTTGTTAACTGATTCTCAAGCTCTGCCAGTAGACTCTCTCTCGATTTTGGTCCCTTTCCAGAAACAAAGTCGACTCTCGAGGGTAAACTTGGCTTGAGCGTAAATTTTCGACGACTGATAATGCTACTAAGACTGGTTATTGAGTCTAATCGTTTGTCAGTACGAAGATCACAAGTTCCTAGCTGAGGTGCATACTTGGGGTCTCCAGAGGTCCCGTCCTCCTCCTGCGTAGAACTGCATGTGATTTGTCATAGAAGACTTGTATCGAGTTACGTATCTTTCGGAACTCCCGGCTTCTGGTCCGGAACTTGCATAGATCTGCATGATCTGCGTCGATAGGCACTGCTACGCATAAATCGTGAACTGCACCCTTCCGAAAAGGCGACGGCACGGTTTGTTCAAGCGATCGGGTATTGCTTATGGACTCATAGCAAAAGACCTCAGGTATCTCCTTCGCAATGGGCTTATACTTGTTCAAGCGCGTCTGCAGCGTCTTGACATCGGATTGCCAGCCGGTAGAGCCATAGTCCTCGAACTGGGGTATGTGGTCTGGCAACTGACATAACCGCGCTATCATATCGGTCAAAGGCGCGTTCCCAGCGAATATCTGCGGTGTTCCAAAAGACACAATACCAATAGTGGAATGGTATATTTCACGTTCTTCCGTGACAGTTGAGTTTCCAATGTCAGACGCGAAGATCAGCGCGCTCTTCACGAGAAGGCCCCCGAGACTGTGCGCGACGAAGAGTAATGGCCGGTGTTTGCACTTCTCACGTAACTTTGTTAAACTCTTTAGCAGATGATGTCCGTGATGATAAAGGGTTCTCTCAGTCAGCCAGCACAGGCTATTGATCTCGGTCTCGTAACCAAAGAGTAGAATCCGGGCTTTTGGAAACCGAGTACCATCCGAGAGGGTCTGATCAGCAAGGTACTTGGTCGGCCAGAAGATGTCTTCCTTGGTATCTGTGTTGTGAGCCGTCCATGTGGATTGCGCATCTCCGGTCAATCCATGGATGAAGCAAATACTTGGACCATCAGTAAAACAACTTCGAAGTGAAAATCGGCACTCACTCGATCTCTGGAGAATCAGGCTCATATGCAACTGATAATCCGTGAATCTTTGGGTGCTCTTTGCTGCGAACCAGGCGCTTTTTCTTCTCTGAAGTGGGGACCAGCCAGGGCAGCGCGAAAGTCCACCCGACAAGCCCGGCGACAACACCGACGGCAAGCCCAGCGGTCTCCATCAAAGGTTGAGAGACGAAGATGGGCGACGATGCGACGCGCGAGTAGATGTTAGTAGTGCCATAGAGAATGGAAATGCAGGTCTCGCGATGGAGAAAAGGCCGGAGTTGGACCTGTCGTGCGGCTGAGGAGGCGTATGCCTGCATGTGTGAGGTGGCTTGACGTGAGGCGCCCAGACATCTGCCCCATGATCACGCCTTCAGGCTGGAATACATCTGGATGCATTTCAAAGCCTATCAGCCTAGCAGAAACATGGATAATGTTGGACTCATAGCCTTGACCAGACCGTTGCACATTTTCAACTTTGAGCTCAGGAACGGGTGGGCCGGACTCGCGGGGCTGAGAAGCGGTCGAAAACGGTTTAGTGGCAAAAACATCGCCACATGAGTGGCTGGGCTGGCTTGCGTAGGCATCCACGCATCCATTCTTTTCGTCCGCCTTCTCATCACATACACCGAGCGTCGACTTCGCAGGATCCCTACGGCGTTTAGGCATATGGTAGAGGGAGTCTAAGCCCCTCGAGTCGCTGCCGAGTGTCCACGTGCTTCTGTCTACCGGCGGCCGCCACTCCTCAGCGTGAAAGAGTCAGACATTCTGTGTCGGGTCTGATGAGGCAAAGGCGCCATAGATCAAGATTGTAGTATATATACTTTTTCTTCAGAAATATCGACCGCGCAATTAGTAGCATAGTCGATGACACACCGATAATTCATGCTATTGAATCTTTGTCAAAGAAATGGATGCCGAGTAGCGAGATGTCAGAATATTCCCTTAGGATGGTTTGGACATTCGCATACAATGCGAGGTTGGGGCATGTATCTAGTACCTGGCATTGTTTCTGTTCCGGCTGAGTCCGACGCTTCACTCAGCGCGTGTTTTCTTAATGACTTCCTATATTTCCTTCTCGAGACTAACCGGCGGCCTTTGAGTATTTCCGTTCAGCTAATCCTTGCCTATAGAGTCTCTCATGTACCCAATCAAAGGAAGGGTGGGAGCACCGGACCTGTGAATGAGCTTGAGGGCTCATGTACCCTTTAAGGCTGAAGCTTGAACTTTAGATCCAACGCAAGCGCCCTAGTTGACTACGTCGTGAAGCCTCACATGCTGGATGGCAATGCTACCGTGCTTAAGCGTTCGTCCGTCAGCGATTGTAATGGGTTTGTGCAGATTCAATCTAGACCTCTTTCTGGCTTCATTACAAAATCGTGTCCACATACTAGAGACTTATCCAAGACTCCCAGACAGAAAAGATGAGTAGCGCTAATGGCGAGTCTGATGTATGAATTGGGTTGTCAATTTGAAGTGCGCTAAATCGCGATAGAAGCCAGGTCTTGTCTTGTCGATGCATTACGGCCATTACTCATGTCGAAGGTAGAAGCGTATAAGATACAAAGGAGCAGTAATGCCGCGACGACAGATAGGATGGTCGCCATGATGATGACGGTGGCGAGCAAAGGTCTCGATAGAAGGATACTAAGAGAGCAATCGTGCCAACAATCCGGGATCAGAAGAATCCGGGCCCGTAATACTATGTTGATTGAGGAGAGGAGAATAGCACAGCTGGCCACGATGGGTGAATTCGAGGCCAATTCTAGGTGCACTTTCCGTTACATCAAAGCTTTTCCTAACGTGGAGACATTTTACGACAGCCTGAGATCACTGATGGGACTAGACTGCTAAGAGGACTAGACATAGGCTGGAAGGGCGCGATATGCTAAGTTGAGATAGCATCTATAGCCCTGTACATGTAAACCGGGACCGATCATCTCGAATGGCGCCCTGTATGTCAGGCTCAGACCCCGGCAGAGAAAGGATGACAAGTAGGACGATCGCGCGACAAATTGCGAAGAAGCTAATTTGTTGCGAAAGCAGCCATTTGTTGCAGAAGACGCCTTCCCATGCGATTGAATGAGCCTACATAATTCTAATTTGGAAAGGATGCAACAGGGTGCGTAGCAGTGGCAGCATCCTGATGTACCGGGTGCCTGGCGCATCTCCGCACAGGCCAACGAAGAACGACATCCCAACTTCGATGTCGAGACAGTAAGAACGCATGCGACAGCGATTCATTTCGTTGTGAGATCAAATTGAACGAGTAGAGCGACAAGGGTAGATCATGGATTGCCCAGTGTAAGTAGGCACACAAGGTGCGATGGAAAATGCCAAGGCGAACGCAGGCGGTTTGACCGCTGACATAAGCAAGACGACGACGAGGTCGAGAGCACCAGAAGTCGTGCACACCAGACACTATGGATGCGAAACTTCGTGAGATGCCTAATGAGGCCATCTGAAGCCCATTCAACCAGTTGGAAGTAAGGAATGACTGATGGAAGCCGCAATATAGACCGCACTGCCGACATGAGGCACGACGGCGAGAGGGAAACCCAGAAAGGGGATGCATCAACGTTCTAAGGCCTTCCAACGCCCATTAACCGTGCTATGTGTCATGGATTGCTACGTGGCCATGAGGGAGCGTCCCTTGGGGGACGACCAGCAGAGGCCGCTCACGGGGTCCTGAGTGAACATCAAGGAGGGACGGGGACTCTGCAAGTCGTGCCTGTCAGTGATCTTGTCGCTGATTTCGACTCTTCTATGCCAATGAGACCTCGTGGAGTTGAATGGATACGTTATCGAGGTCCGGGACGTGGGGAGTGGGCACTGCATGCACCAGGTGTCGGGGGGGTCGAAGGCTTGGCCTGTGCGCCCACCTTATAAGTCAGTCCGGTCCCCCTCCCCCCTCCATCCCTCTTATCCTCCACTCCACCATCTTTCTGACCATCACCATATTCCACATATCCAACGCAATTCATTTCAAAGAGTCCTTCCAAAGCCTCGATACATTCTGTGACTCTCTTCTTGGCCTTTTCAGATCACTGTTCACACTTCTGCTGTCGCCATGGCATCCAAGCTCTCCGACATGTCACCGTTGCTGTCGGCCACAACCACCAAGACTCAGCTCTTGCAATCAAAAAGCACAGCGCAGTATCGTATTTCCGAGTATCACGATGGGAAATCAATTCGCATCCAAGAATCTCGTCGCCGGTCCGCTGGCACGGATGAACCAAGACGTTCGCCGACACACCGTCCTCGCTACTACTCAGAATCATTTGAAGGTAGTCTTTCTGTGCGCGCTACACCCTTGTTGGATTCGGACGACCAGTATGGGCTTTATCACCCGACCGCACAGATCGAGAACGCTTGGGTGTATCACGTGACTCCAGTCGGGTCACGGGTCTCGTCTCCAACTGTGAGGCCCAAGGCTGTCGTCATCCAGAGTCCAAAGCCAGTCAAAGGATCCAAGAGAACGAACCCAACGTGGGTCGAAAAGCAAGCGATGCCAACCCCGCCGCCTACGCCAAAACTGGGTGGTCGCCTGCCAACACCCGACATTCCAGAATTGAACGAAGCTCCATTTTGCGGATGCTGTGTGAGTCCGCACGTCGTCAGATATTGTGCCTCCTGCGGACGCGATATTTCTGACCATCGAGGTTGATGAACAAATACGGTAATTCTCTTCCCTTGTTGGACGTTGCCGTGTTTGAGATGGCATATATCGTTCTAGGATTTGGCGTTGACGGATCCAATGCTCCAGTGTGTGACTTTGAGATTTCATTCAGGAGTTTAACGGATGTTTCGCGAGTTGACTCAAACCTAAATCTTATTGTCAGCCCTTGATGTTCTGAAAATGGTCGGTGCATCTCATAATTATGCCCAAGTAGCTACTCTGAATGGAAAAATATGACTGCAAACTTGTGCATCCTCACAATCGATATGAAAAGGTCGTATGGATAACTTAGAAGTAATGTACTCACAGCCATTCAACTTCATCCACGCTCCACCACTCCGCTTAAAAGCCGTGGCTATTCTCACGATAATTACTCTTGCGGGCGCTCGCTGTCCACAACAAAGAATTTTCCTGCTACGCGCTCTGCAGAGCCCATGACGTTCCAGCTTTCCACGTCCTTGGCATCTACCGGGTCTGTCTTCCTTTGTATGCGCTTATGATGCTTCCCGATGATCTGCTCTTGCGCCAAAGCCTTGCTGAGGGTATCCATTGTCACCATCTGTTCTTTTTCTGCTTCTTTCGTCTCATCTCGAATAGCCCGTAATGGCTTGACATTTGTTGTATCCACTCGTTGTATCTCTCCGACAAAGTGTAATTGTGCTGACAGTGTGTTGAGCATCGTCTTTTCTTCTTCGGCTGATTCGGGGGGAGGCAGGGCAGAGAGACGAAGGAGGTGATGCAGTTGCTGTGATGACACCGTGGGTGCATCGGGAGCTTGGTTCTTGGGCGGAAGGAGCGATTCGACAGACCAAGAGGGTTTTGCGAGCAGTTCATCGAGTTCGTCTGGCTCTATACCGACGTCCGTATCACCGTTGAGACTGTGAGTTTGTTTGGCATAGCTTCTTATGCATCTTCCTGGACCGTTGGCGATTCTGTGTGAATGTGAAAGCAACCCTCGTACGGACAATAGAGCGCGTTTCGAAGCCATTTCTCTGGATTGAAGATTGAGTTCTCTTGTGGCGGGTACCGGATTGTGGAGATTGAAGAGTATTGTTAGAATTACAGCAGTATGTTAAAGTCCACAATCATAGAATTCGAGAGAGCGCAAGCACGGCCGCGAGTACTCAGCGACAATGTAGAATGAAGTGTCGTCGTTGAACATTATGTAACCACCGGCAGCACCCGAGGTTACGCCGCAGCCAGCAGCTCGGGCTTGGGGCACGAGCCAAGCAGGTCGTCATCCTCAAAGCGAGCCACCTGTCACAGCCAACGTCTCCAGACATTCCAACCCTGAAATAATACCTTTGCAAGCACACAGAACTTCCAAAGACCTCTCATTTCCCCTATAACAGTCTTCGAATCTCACAAATATGGCCGGAGATCCCAGGGCCCTTCTACAGAAGGTGGGACACCTCAAACACCGCCACAAAGGAGTACCAAGAAGCTGATAAACGTATAACAGGCCGAGAAGACGCTCCAGGGTGCCGGCTCGGGATTCAGTTTCTTCGGAGGTCGATCAGAGAAGTGTATGGACGATTATGATTGATTTCGATGCGAGGCTGTTAACTGTTTGAGCAGATGAGGCAGCAGCTGAGCAGTATATTGCAGCCGCAAATGCCTTTCGAATGCAGAAGCAAGGTACACACCCTTTTAATCAACTATCAGTACTATCATCCGTCGAAGTTGCTGCTCCTTGCGATCGATTTGTTGACTTTGCTTCTAGGAAAGGAAGCCGGCCTCGCATTCGAGAAGGCTGCATCGATACAAGGCCAAAATCTCAATGAACCCGATGACCAAGCCAACTCTTATACAGAAGCTTTCAGTATGACACTGTTCGTGCCCAGTTTCGTCACGTGCCTTTAACATTCTTCACAGAGGCATATCGAAAGGACTCACCGGAGGACGCCGCACGAGTGCTAGACAAGGCCATTTCTCACTACTGCGCCAAAGGCAACTTCCGCCGTGCCGCAACTCACAAGCAGAATCTCGCCGAACTGTACGAAGTCGAGCTTGGCGACGAGGGTAGGGCAGCGGCTGCCTACGAGGAGGCTGCCGGGTGGTACGAAAGCGTATGTTGCCACTACTCTAACATTCACATGTTCGCATCTGTTTGATTGGTTACTGACTTCGTCTAGGATAATGCTGAAGTAAAGTCTCCAGCCCCGGCAACTCTGAATATTGCTAATCACAGCCAGGCTCTCGCAAACAAGTTGTGGCTGAAGACAGCCGACCTTGTTGCACTCGAAGGCAAGAACTACTACAAGGCGATGTATGACCTCTTTCACTCTCTCGTCCTTTCTAATTAACTTCCTCAATCCTGTTGGTCCCATTCAGTAGCGCACAGCTAACCCTACCGCTAGCGAGCTCTACGAGCGCGTCGCCCGCACCAGTATTAACAACAACCTCATGCGCTGGTCCGTAAAGGAATACCTCCTCAAAGCCGGCATATGCCAACTCTGCACGGGCGACATGGTCGGCGTCAACGCCGCGCTCGACAAGTACCGCGATATTGACCCCTCCTTCACCCAGCAGCGCGAACACCAGCTGCTCGTCGACCTCGCAGAGGCTGTGTCAGAGGCCGACGGCGAGAAGTTCGCCGACAAGCTGTTCCAGTACGATCAGATGAGTAAGCTGGACAAGTGGAAGACGACGTTGTTGTTGAGGATTAAGAATGAAATCAAAGACGACATGGCCGATTTCTCGTAGATTTTAGGTGGTTGAGAAGGAAGTGCGGTCGGGGGGCGTGGTTGGTTCTGGGATATGATTGATGATGCATGTTTTTTGGAAGTTGAGAGTAGAGGATGAGGTTCAGTTACGTGATGATAAGACCCACAGCATACAGTACGAACAGCTATGACGGTCATTTCCATTGAAATTATACATAGTCCCACCCTTAACTCCGCTCTTGTTGTATCCGAGATGTGTATGGTATCTAACGAGTCAATTCCCTAACCTTTTGCAATCAACCTTTCTTGCCTACCTCGTTTTGATTCGCCTTTTCCTTCTCCGCCATCTCCTCCGCTTTACTCTTCTCTCCCCTACCCCAGATTCCACCAAGTTTCACCTTTTCCATTGCCCAGTCCATTGTACTCTGCTCATTCTTCTTCTTCACTTCCCTCTCCAAATCCTTGGCCTGGTCGTCCTCACTCTTGCCCTCCTTCTCCTTGTATTCTCTCTCCTTCTTCTCCATCTCCTCCACCGCCCTCATCTCATTCTCTTCCTGCTCGACCTCCTTAATATCCACATCCTCAAATCCAATCTTCTTCAGAATACTGCCAGTCAGATACCTGTACCTCAAGTGCCCGGAGACAAGTTCCGAGACGTCCACATTCTGGACGCCAGATACGCCAAGAACGGGCTGCAGACCCGCGACCCCTAATTGTATCGACGAGGTGCGGTATAGGAAGGCGAGAATATAGTCATTCGTGCTAAAGACGTTCACGCAACGGCCAGAGACGACGGAGCGTACTTTGCGCCAGTCGGAGGCGTCGGATGGGGTAGGGCTGCCGAGCAGGACGACGCTCTCGACGAGGCCGAAGGCTTTGCGGTCGGCGAGGGTTTGTAGACAAGAAAATATCAGACGAGCGCCTAAAGAGTAGCCGATGAGGGTTACGGGACGTTCGCCTTGACTAAATGAAGTGTCAGTACGAGATTATCATCGGGAAGCGGGTACAGAAGAGTTCCAAGGAGATTTGAGCTTGCAGCCGTCCTCTGCTAACAGCGCCGAAGGTCTCCAGGATCTAATACAGATTCGGAGGGGAAAACGTACACTTTGTTGATCAGTGCATCGGCGAGCACTTGCCCAGCCTTGTCTGCGCGGACCTTGGCAATGCTAAATGGATTGTCGAGAAGGGAGGCAACTTTGAGTAGACCCAGCGGCCACAAGCCAGCTGATAGCGCACCGAATACTGTTCGTTTGAGGATTTGGCCCTTGGCATAACTCCAAGCGGCACTCTTGACGAAACCGTCCATGGCGTTCCCGAGCTCTAGCAGAGCTTCCACTTCCCACCTTAGCGCAAAGCCCTCTATTGTCTGATTGATGTAGCGCCATGGAACTACGACTTCTTCCTTCGAAGTCACCCAGCCAGATATTGCGATCGCGATACGTAGTCGACGAAACTCCTTCTCCAGTTTTCGAGGGCGATGGTAGTGGTGGATGGGTATGAAGCCAAAGTCAGAAACCTCTTTGGCGTAGTCGTCCATTGCTTTGCCTGTCATTCGCGCACCATATGCGCCAAACAGACTTCCCACGAGTACAGAAGAGCCTGCCAAGGTCCCAAGATAGCCTGCTGCCGCTGTAGCACCAAGACCAAGGCCGCCCATCACAGTGCCGATGCCAGCAGCGAGAAGTGGGGCAGCAAGTCCTCCCGTAACTCCAATCAGGGCTGCGCCGGCCACTGACGCAAGCCCAACCTTCCACTTGCGCGCTGTTGACGACGCCTCCGCTTTCTTCCTCGTCTCAGCGTCGGCGTTGAGTTGTTGGTCTGCGGCCTCTAACAGACCCCGCGCCACCGTCTCTTCATCCTTCTTGAGCAAAGAGAGGGGAAGGTCCAGTGAACTTGCGAGGTAAAGTAGGAGAATCCGTGAGTGTGCCGAATAGTGTTCGAGACTTAGAAGGATAAGGACAAGGGAGTGTAGTACCAGCGCTCGCTTGCTCTCGTCTAGACGAGTTAATGAAGTAGAAGCGGCAGGATACAGCTCCTTGAACACAGTATCCTCATCTTCGCCTTCCTCATTGATGTCATTTATGCTTCTCAGGCCAGTATCTTGCCTCTTGACATTCTGTATCACTGCCTGTTCTGGGACCTGGGTGCTCTGCTGCTTTGCCTCTTCCCTCGAATTTACGATTTCGCCCACTCTTATTATGATGTGCCCTCTCCACTCGTCGAAGTGTGCAAGCATGGCTTTCTTGAGCTGCAGCGTCTCCGGCTTCGCGAGTTCCTTACGTGCATCTTCCTCTCGCTCTTTGCGCTCTTTCTTTAGCTTGTCCTCCTTCCCCACATCTACATCGGCCAGGTTGGTTGGAGCCGCCCTCAGTGCCTCATCCACCGACTTCATCTTTGAGTTGCTCGAAGGGCCCCAATTCTCGTCGGCGGTGAAGGTATCGAGGAGCGACTTCCGCATCGTCGCGGTTATGGTCGCGATAAGGAATGTGAGATCGGCGCATTGGTCCTGCGTGAGTAATGTTGTGAGAGATGTTTCTTCGGACTGCGCTGGGGACTGGGGGGGTGATTTGGCGTGACCAAAGGGAAGATGGGACTTGAAGGCTGACGCCATGCTGGAGGCGGAGACGGTATGTCTTTAATTTAGATCAACTCGTAGGGAAGAGATGGAGCATTTGCGAAAGGGAGCCCGAGTATCCGCTTACTGTAGTTTGAGCTGATGTGTTACCGGGATGACGTAGTGGCGGGGCAGCTGCAGTGCGGGTCCTAGCTCGGGGGCCTAGACTGCCCTGCCCTTGCATGAAAACTTTCGAAAGCTACTTTATATCTTGTTGATCGCGGTACATGCTGGTTTCAGGAACAGAATAGAAGTTCCAACGCTGGCAGACAGACTAGCCAGCTGATAATGCTTGGGAAACGCTACCCAGTGTGCTCCACAGCACAGAGCTTCGCATGTTGTTCATACAACAGGGGCACTGACTCTATGAATCTCGTTCCGCCCAACGTCGCGAGGAACAGTGAATACAGGAGCCCCCTTCAGCTTCAAGCTCCTACCGCTGGCGAGTTTCTTCCACCTGCTGGGAAGTTGCGCGCGCTCAAGAAGACGCCTTTGACTGCTCTGATGTCTGACTTCAATATCTCGATCTGGTCGTCTTTTCCATCCTTCGTCTTTGGGGGTCCAGAACTCGGCCCAAACAACATGCTTCCCATACCATTCTGGTACTGATTTTGGTAGGTCATATCCCCCAGATACGTTGTCAAATCCGACAGTTTTGTTTTTAGCGAGTTTGAGGATGCTTTATCATTGGTATGTGTGGCCTGAAGCTCGGAGAGATGTGCAGTAAGAATTTTCAGACGATTTTGGTGTTTTATGGCTATCGACTGCTCCACTTCGGGCCCGTCGCTCACGGAAGACCGTCGGGATAAGGAGGGCGTGGTCTGAGTGCCAAAGTCGCGGTGGAAGAGCTCGGTGGGGTCTGAGTCTGCTTCCGAAATGTCATCTAGAGTATCTGAAACGCTAGACTTGGGTTTGTTTGCAGGGTCAATCGAAGTGACGTCTCCGAGTCGCTTGTTGAATTCCGACAAATGTTCTTGCGCATGCGAAGCTAGGTCGTGCCGTGATTCGACAAGCCTTTCTACCATTGGCGCGATGATGTATTTGGACAGCCCGTACATGGTCGCCATGAGACCTCCCGCAATATATGTTGTGTTCAGAAGCCGTTGCGTTGTTATGAGCGGTGGAGGCTTCTCTGACTTTGTCAAGAATTCAGGGTACGTGACTATCGGTGGTATCTCTCGAGGTGGTACTTTTGCTGGTAGAGGCGGAGGAGGAGGCGGCTGATGAAGTTAGAATTAGATTTGTTCCAAAGACGTTGCATAGACCAGATGTTGATGCTTCAACGGGAGAATATCCAAAGACTCACCTTTAACCATGCCTTTTCGCCCACTGATGCTAGCTCAACATCGGCCTCCTCTATATTCTCCCCTTCTAGCAGTTTCTCGATGTGTTTGGAGGCAACTCCTTTGGATTGTAGGTATTCGACCTTCTTTTCTCGCGGCGCATCCTGGATTGTGGGGTCTTGGAGGAACCGCGAGGCCTGGCCTAGCAATGGAGATGATTCCTTTGGCGATTCTTCTGCGTCTGGCACTGGGTTCGGCTCTGAGCGTTCACTTGGTGTTGAGCTATTGTCTGCAGATGATGGCGATGATGAAGGGGGCGGATTAGAGGACGCGGCGCGCTGCCAGGACGGGATTTCTGGCATGGTGTGCAACCCGGGGCGCAGGAGGTAGACGGCGATGTAGATATCGAGAGAAGTCAGAAGGGAGCATTAGAAGGTTGAGCTCGTGGGGAGTGCAAGTGGCTGGGCCGAGGTCCCTGGACGGCACCATTCCCTTCTGGGCCGACGGCTTCCTGCTGAGAATCACCAACCGCGAGATGGTGTAGCGAATCACCCGCACACGCAGACAGAGAGTGCAGCGCGTCCCAGCAGTGCTCCCACGCCGCATCTTCGCATACGCGGCGACATCAGCGCTCGGCCATGGCAGACGGGGCGGCAAAGCGCGTGCGGCGGCTCAGCACCGAGGACGAGGACGAAGGAGCAGCTCACGATTGGGCCCAAGGGGACAAAGGCAGCGCTCATCTCAGCAGGTATGTGGCTGACCAGACGACATTCCATCGCTCCAGCTCCAGCTGCCAAGCGAGGCGGGGAGTACAGGACTGCCCGGCAGCAATCTACGCCGCCTGCATGGGGCTATCTGCGCAACTTCTCCATTGCCTATCCAGCTGGGAAACTTGACGACTTCTGCACTTCGGCCTTGCGCCACCTGCCAATCCTTGTGCACGTCACGGCGGGCAACTCGACCCGTCGACTCTCGTCTCCCGCCCACCTGTCTTTCTCTCCTCCCTCAACACCACGCCCGACGAGACACGTCGACCATGCCTCGCCTGCGATCGCGCGCAGCGCTGACAGCCCCCAGTGCAGCTCCCACGGCCTCGTCGACACGCCCTCGACGCGGCACCGCAAACCAGCAGCAGGCCCCCTCGGCCGCCGTCATCCAGCGCTCCTCGCCCGAAGACACGCGCCAATCCATACACCTCACCGTCAAGGCGTCGCCCAACAAGCTTCGCACTGCGACCAGCGGCAGCATCTCCAAGACGTCTGTGAGCTCGCGGAACATCGTGTCCGGGAAACGAGCGTCGCGGAACTCACGCATAATCCAGGAGGTGGACACCAGTGACGAAGCAGAAGAAGAGGAAGATGACGATGTGCAAGAAGCTGATGTCATGGATGTCGACGACGAAGAGGAGGAGTCAGAGGAAGATGCCGACGCCGAGGGAGAGTTGGACGACGAGATTGACGCCGATGTTGACGCCGACGTTGATGCAGACGGTGAATTAGACGATGAGATGGAAGATGTCACCCCTGCGCCGCGCATCGTAGTCTCGACCACTGAGACTGTCAAGGTGAAGCCCGTCAGCCTCCAGCCAGTGGCACAGGACACGGTCGAAGCCAAAGAAATGGCCATGGCAGACGATGACGACGACGACGAGCTCAGCGAACTTGATTCTGACGAGGAAGATGCCGAAGGAGAGGACCTGGACGCCGAGGGCGAGGACGAAGAGCTGGATGAAGACATGGACAGTGACGGGACTCCTGGATCCATGAGCCGAAGTCACACTCCGGATCTGAGCAAGATGACACGCAGACAACGAGCGTTAGTCAATGAAGACAGTGATGGAGCTCTTCTGGCGCTGTCGAATGGTAATATATGCCACTTTGCACCGTCTTGACTTGGCTTACTCTCTCTACAGAGGCGCAAAAGAAGAAACATCTGACAGCAGAAGAGCATGCCATGCGTCGTGCTGAGATGGCTCGGCGCCGCAAAAACCTTAGCGAGAAGCGGAATGAGGAGGAAAAGGCAAGCTGCAAGCAATCCAGCCAAGGCATTCGCTAATACCGCGCAGATGGACACCATCAACCGCTTGCTGAAGAAGCAACCGCCTAAGCGAGGACGCCGTGTCATTCAAGATCTCGCCGACTCTGGCCAAGAAGATGAGCCAGAGGTGGAGAAGGCCCCTCCCCTGTACGTCCGTTACACCCAGAATGCCTCGGGTGCTCAGCTAGCCATACCTGAGGAATGGCTTGAGGCTCCTGCTGGCAGCATCTTCACAGGTGATCTCGCGCCTGCGTCACTTCGCCCCTATGGAAGAAGGATGGTCGAAGAAGTTTCATAAATTGAAGCATGGCGTTCATAAGCGGAAAAAAACTACAAGCATTTGTATGGAGTTCAAATTACGAAAATTCTTCGGCAGCATCTGGAACTCACTTTGGGCGTGGCACCACAGTGTTGATACCATGGGGACCCAAATATTTCTTTTCACTGGACCCTTCTTGCAGTTGCGAATATCAATCTATGTGGATCTCTGCATTCTCTGCGTCGATTTCTATCAGGCCATCCACGAGGTTTGTTCGGATTATTGACTGTCGAACTGTCATCTCATCATAATAGACGTAGCGGTTGTTTCAGGGGTTGTATTTGAGAGTGAATGTGGCATATTGGACTGATTCCAGATGAATCTTGGTACTAAACATTATTGCTGGGCTCCGGTCGCTAACTTATGAACTGGCATACACTAAAGCAAGTCGATCAACTTCATCCCCACTGCGAGAAACGAACCCAATAATAGCCCATCCGTCCTCAGCAGTCATGGTCTTACACTCGCCAGTCTGCACTCCCGAGCTCAACGACCGACCCTGGCTCGTAGTAACCATCATATAGAAGATCCTCGTCTGTCCATTCCTCTGCGCCTGACACAACGTCGCACCAGTCAACCTCTCACCAGCATTCAACCTCAACGTCGTCGCCGTTCCTCCAGTCCCTCCATGCGAAAACGTCTGCCCGGACGCCAACGTAACGGACACGGCATCAAGTCTATTCGCCCCTCTCAGCGTAATCGACGACACAACCGGCCCCTGGATGCCACTCAGCACCGGAACATCGCTCTTATAGTTACCATGCGGACCGCCATGGTAATCAGACATGCGCAACTTCTCCCCAAGAGTCCACCTAAAGTCCACGAGCACGGGGTTGTGGTCGCTCAGCACATCCCCGTTTTCCTGCAGAAACATGTTGCCGGCGTACTTGAAGCTCGTGGCCTCGAGCTTTACAGTCGCTGCTCCGCGGTACCACACCTTGTCCACAATCTCGCACGCCGTGGTCTCGGATGGCAGCGTCTCGCACACGATATCCGCAGCGCCGGGCGTCGGCACGACGCCGTTGCGGGCAATCTGCACCCAAGGGTCCGTCATGCCATTCTCGGTGGTGAAGATGGACGGGATGTCTGCGGCGCGCGTGTATCGCGAGTTAGTGTCGCCGAAGACGAGCACGGGGTTGCCGGCCGAGTACGTCGTGATATGTTGGGAGACCTGGCGCAGGTTTGCGGCTCGGGCGGACAGGTCGTCTGGCTCGGTGCCGGCGTCGGCGTGCAGATTATAGGCGTCGATCCAGACGCCCTCGCTGACTTGGACGCGCATGAAGGTGAAGCCCTTGGGGGTCAGGCAGTCGGCCCCGCTGGCATTGCTGCATGTGTCCCATTTTGTGCGCTCGAAGTCGACCCAGTAAAAGTTGCTTAAGGTGTTGAGGCCGGATCCGAAGGGGACGCCGCCGCTTGTTGCTGTGCGGTAGGGATGGTTGTCATTGGCATAGAGTGTCGCGTGGTAGTTGAAATCTTCTTGAACGTGGATGAGGGAGAAGTTATAGGTGGAGAAAAGGCGGCCAATTGAGGCAGTGTTGGCGGTCTTGTCTCCAGGGACGTCATTACCGTTTAGAATCGCAGGTAGCCCGGCGACGTTGAAAGAGAGGATATTAAACGTGCCGGATGCTTGGGGCGCAGCGAGGGCCGGGCCGGCCAAAAGCATGCATAGTGCGAGGGATAGCATGGCGGACGATAAGTCGTAAATTATAAACTACAGTACCGATACGCGCAAGATCAATTTGCGGTGTTGACGTGCATTGCTCTTATAGATCTCGCTGATCTTGAGATTCCTGGTGAGATTTTCAGGGGACGAAATCGATAGTCGGAAATATGACCAAGGTCCAAGGAAAAGCGGAAGCTAGAGGCAGAACCCTAGTTAATCCTCGGAGGAGACACTGAAAAGTCAATACTCAATCTTTCTGATAGGATAGCAATACTGTCGCTGTCCTGGTGGAATGTCACTCTCCAAGCGAGCAACCACGACGCGGGGTATCGTGAAAAGCATGCCTCTATCCTAGGGCTGATGAAGCCAATTGCGCCAGGCTTCAGTACCATGTGCAGTGCACTATCTTCGCTAAATAGATTATCGCATAAATTGACCGCGGGTCTTTTTCCTGATCGCTGAATCTAAGCCTAGGCATTGACTACCTTTACGGCTAGCGCCCGAGAGTGCCAAATGCACCCAGTCAGTGACGTTGGCAGGTCTGCGGGCGACATGGCAGACCATGAAAGACAGGAGTGTGACTTTTACGTCAAACTGATGGAGAGTAGGCCCGAGATGTAACGAAGAGTCTGGTACTAACGCAGATGGTGAGGGAGAAGAACAGTCAGTAATGCGACCAAGTTGAAAAGCGTTCCATGTGAAACCAGATACATCACAATGGTTCTTCCCCACGGCACTGGGGAATCACTAAGACGTGAACCTACCAGAAAAAGCCCATTTAGTTTACTAGGGCTAAGAGTGCTGGCCTCGTTTATGTAGTGTTTAGGTGTCTCCGTCTCCTGAGCGAAGGCAGAGATCTTGATGCAGGACGGAGACAGAGAAACGTTGGAGACGTGCTGGACAAAGTCTGAAAAGGTGGACTGATCCATGTGATAAGTCCGCTGTTGCTGGGCTCTAAACCTGAGCGGAGTGTTTTCCCAGGGTAGGAGCAGCACCGCGATGCCAGTTCTCGATAAGCATTGACCACGGGTGTCAAGATGCCGTGCCTTAAATCTCCACATATACCCATCATTGGGGGCTTTGAGACTAAATAAAGTTTGCACCTGGCGCACGAAACACCCTCCCGCTTCACTTTGGCCAGATCGATGCGGGAGGCAGTGTATGCTCCCTGGGCAAGAGGTGGAGAGCCGCCTGTCTGGCCGTAAGCCATTTGGCAAAGCATCGCGTGCTTAATCGTGCCCGAAATTCCCACCACGATACTATTCTCAGCCTGGCTCATACAAAATGGTGCGGATGGAAATCTTCCAGTGCCATCAGAATCATGTAGCGTGTGTCAAGCTATAAGCGACGCTGGTATAGCCGCATATTTGAGAGAGACCAGTACCTGCGTCGCAGTCGACTATCAAATCTTCTCGCGGTTGAAACATGGTGCTTGGCTCGGTGTCACAGGTACCAGCGCGAGGTGACAGTGATTTGGGCAAGATTCGAAGCCATCGAGGAGGCGGGTCGCCTCTCTCAGAGCCAATGTCGGTTTGGCGGACCGTGAGCGTCTACCATGACATGGCTTGTTGGTAACTATCTCAGTCTTCCCATGGTTTGGTTTTGAGCGGTCTGTGGGCTGGGCACTGGTGGTGTTTCAAGCGGTCGATAGTCGCGTCTCAGGTGAACGCTTTCTGCACGGTCCATATAACCGGCCAGGGGGGTTTCCAGCTCTTTCACGGTCTCCTGCATGGCCCGAGGCAAGCTGTTTCCAAACGTTGGACAGCGCCGTGGTTGAGGAGGGCGCGCGTGCGATGGAGAGGGGCGAGGGGTGAGGGGCGAGGCAGAGGTCAAGGCCGTCACACAGCAGCAGCCAATGAAGGGGCCGCCAGTCTAGCCCGCCCGTGAGAAGAGCGAGCCATCCACCCACCCATGGACCTGCAACGCCAGCTCCACCACACCGTTAGACGCCACGCCCAACCTGCACAAAGCCTCCCTGCGCTGGAAGCACCCGCTGCACAGTGCGGCCACGAGGAGTTTGACAGACGTCCGGCGCGCCTCCCCGCCCGGTCATGTTTCCTCTCAACCCCAATCGGGCACGGAGCCCTCTGCCCAAGCACCATTCTGTTGCGGCTGCCGTCACACAGCCCACGGCCATCATACAGGAACACACGCCTAGTCACATTGCCCTGACGTACATGACGATTCAACCTCGACCCGCCCAAGGGGGTCTTTCGCACCTGTGCAGCATTTCACACGACCCTGTGGCGCCGCCAATCAGCACCAACATCACATTGTCCTGCACCATGCGGGTTTCTGATCCTTTTGTGCTCCCCAGCCCTCGTTTTCCTTTGCTCTGGCAAGGCAGGACCTCGTTGTTCTATTCTCGCTCAAGTTTCTGTTCATTCTCGTCCCCGTCAGCCGTGCCCCATCTTTAGCTGCCATTCCATCAATCCTCAATGACACGGGCTCACGAGTGGTGATGATGGTCTCTTTTTCTGTCTTGTCTTTCTATACTTGATTTCTCCATCACCATCGCTTGAAGTCTACCTCTACTTTCCATCTCCTTTCCATGGCTTCACCCGCGGGCTATCGGGTGAATGCCATCACGTTAATCTTTACCGTCATTGCCGGCGCAACTGTCGCTCTACGGTTGATCACCCGTTTTGCAATTCTCCGTAATGCTGGGTTTGAAGATGTCTGCATTACGCTTGCCATGGTGCGTCTCCAAAGGCCCTTTGTATGCTTGTCAATAGCCATCGTTAACGCTGATGTAGGGTTTCTCCATCGCACTAA
The DNA here is from genome assembly GCA_010093805.1 of Polyplosphaeria fusca. Classification (NCBI taxonomy): domain Eukaryota; kingdom Fungi; phylum Ascomycota; class Dothideomycetes; order Pleosporales; family Tetraplosphaeriaceae; genus Polyplosphaeria; species Polyplosphaeria fusca. The sequence continues at coordinate 363,358 of ML996098.1, read as the reverse complement.
CAATCGCCATCTCTGAACAGGTTCGGAATGGGATGGGCATGCACATTTTCGAATTAACACCGAAGATGATGGTCGACTCTCAAAAGGTAAATTGTTTTGAAGTCTTCTTTCTCGCCCTAACAATATTCCAGGCTTTCTGGGTTAGTGTATGGGTTTATTACATGGCCCTCACTTTCACCAAGGTGTCGATACTTGTACAGTATCTACGCATCTTCCCCACGCCACGATTCCGAGTCGCATGCTTCGTTATGCTGGCCTTTGTTGGTGGCTTCGGTATCTGGAACTTCTTTAGTAGCATCTTCCTATGTTCGCCGGTTCCATTCTTCTGGGACAAGTCGATTAAGGATGGTACATGCCTCAACCAGTTTGTGGTCTGGTTCTTCAATGCCGGATCCAATATTCTCCAGGACGTCCTCATTCTCCTGCTTCCAATGCCGGTCCTGCGTCGCCTCAGCATACCTAGGAACCAGAAACGATTGTTGATGATAATTTTTGCCCTTGGTGGATTGTAAGTTGTATAAGAACCCTATACTTTGTGGTCAGTACTCACCTATTACCAGCGTATGCATCATCTCCATCATTCGCCTCCAGACACTGGTTCGCATCTCCAACTCCACAGATCCTACTTACGACAACCCGCCTGCTGCTACCTTCTCGTCCGTGGAGACCAATGTCGGTATTCTTTGCGCGTGCCTGCCGGCAATCCGGCCATTACTTAGCACTATGCTCCCCAACTACTTTCCCGCGACAACAAGGCTCACCAGTATGCAAACCAACGACGAAGAGCGACTGGAACATAAAAGGACTAGGTCTTCTAGTACTAGCTCGCCAGGCATAAGCTCTCGGCCAGCAACTGCCAGCACCCGGCCTTATACGGCACAGTCTAGTCGAACAAGTCATTCTCGATCGAATAGCATCTCTACCACGGCATCACGTAATGGCAGCGAGCTAAATGCCATGTATACTCATGAAGCCATGCTGCATGCTCCAGCACGGCAGATCACAATAAGTACCATGCCTCGAGCGACGCTATTCAGTGGCAATACCCCGCGACTTCCTCGTCTTCCGGAGAATATCGCTTTGATGAGCCCTGTTGAAGAAAGCGCACGTCGGAACGGAGGCTGGCGACCCCAATTACGAACGTCGGTTGTACAAAAACCTCTTCCTGTCACGCCGCTTCCGACTGTTGAACAACAACCCTGGTTCTGGAAAAAGTCCGACGAAGCAACATGAAATCTCGGCCCAAAACCGAGCCCATCACCATTCCTTAGTCGATACTTTGCGTATGCCCTTCATCACACATCTGCCTCTCGTTACGATCCCTCACGAATCACCTTGTTGTCTCCTTATTCACGTCCACGATCCTTTCAACAAGTACTATTTACGCGCTACCCAGGACCAGCATCACGCGGTCCTGCTGTCACGGTCTCTATTAATACCCCGTTCATTGTCCGATCCTGTAGCGGAAATTTCACGGCCCTTACAAACAAGCCCACATTATCACACGAGCAAATTGGACACGCTTTTTGAATCTAAGAATCTACGCCACACAACGACTGTCTTTCTTTGTACATTTTGAATCGCATTTGGACCAGGATCCATTACCGGTCAGCGCCTTGTATACTAGGATCTGCCCCTCGCGATCGACGAAATAAAGATGCACGCTTGCGGGCGGGAGGCAATACCGCCCGCGTCCCCACATGCTCACCATCACACCTCGCTCTCGCTCCAATCTTTCGCACTTCCCCAACCACGTCAGCCGCACAGTTCGCATTAGTGTCCGCAGCGACCGTGTGTACTGCATCTCACACTCAAGATGCAACTACTATCACATCTCACGGCGATCCATCCGGTTCGACCTCCCGCACATCCAATGTCTCCGAGGTTTTCCGCAAATAAATTCTCTGTGCGCAGTTCGCTTGTCACAGATTGCTGACGGGAATCGCATTCTTGGGACACGTGGGGTATTAAAAGTGCTAGCCGTCAGCAAGTTCGTATTACCATGACTGCATATACTGTGCGTCGTAGGATCCGGGTACGACAAAGCCAACATAACTTCCGACTGCCAAACCACGGTCGAGACGAGAAAGGGCGGTCGTCGGTGCCCGGGAGGCTTTTTTGATCCCATGGCGCTGGTTGCTTCGACGGCAGGTTCTGGAAAACACAGAAGTCCGAAGTGAGAGCTGGAGAAGAGGGGAAGGTGTCGTGGTACGCGAGCTTGGACTAGTTTGCGACTCACAGGATACGATCCTTCTTGACCCATTGAGACGTGGTATACGCACAGTTCAAGGGCTGCGACCGTTCGCTAGGGTGGGACGACGATGTCCAAGTCGCATGTCACCCGCATAGGATCACATACATGAACATTCTTTAGCATCATTACCTAGGTACATCCTGACGAATTCAATATCCTCCCGTTACCATTTTTCAACATGCTCGATCCTTCTTGACGATCCAAGCAGGGCCGAATTCTGCGTCGTGCCGTCGCTTCCGCAGCAACGCAAAACTGTCTTGCCAATATCATCCTGCAGGCTATTCATTCCACCAAGCCCACTGATATACCCTCTTCCTTCGGCACTGCAGACTAAGATCGTGAGTCCTCGGCAAGCACCCACACACATCATCTCCAGACATAGAACTCCCAAGTCTCACCAACTCAACATCAAGCATACATGCACATGCACAACGGTCAAGGTCAAGCTGAAGCCGACTACCCATCAGGCCAGAACCTGCGTCCCCCCCAGCCAGCACATCCTTTTACGCCTCGGCCTACCCGCAAACACCCTCCGGACTTCCCACCTACCCAGTCTCTCCTTTGCACAAAACTAACCCCCAATATCTCCACCCCCCATGTAAGACCGCATCAGCGACCCAGATGCGCCTCGTAGGCCTCGTAGCTCGCCCCAGGGCGGCTAGCGAAACGACCCCAGATCTGGGCAAGGGCGCTCCATACAGGGCTGCGGGGCTTATCGCAAAATCACAATTGCTGGGGCCGTTTATTGGCGTTTTGCTGGATTGTTTTTGGGCCGAGGAGAGGGACATTTTGTTTTATCTGAGACTGCGAACTTGTGCGAGCTTGGATCGTGTGATACTTGGTTGTTCTGATAGCGGCTTGGGAACGGGACTGTGAGTGGGTGAGAGATGGGAAAGCGCGTGGGTATGCAGAGGGTTTCACGGCGTCTCGCCTGCTGGGAATGGGGTGGGATGGTGGGCGAGACGCGGCTTGAGTATACGATGGTGGTTTGATGTGGGGGAGGGGTTGAGATGGTCGCAAGGTGTAGCGCTCAGCTGAGGGCTTTTTTCTTCAATTGTCGGTGAGTAAAACTTGAGCATGCCAATTCAAAAGCTCTCAAATGATGAATTGTTAACTCCTATTCCCAGAGAATGTATCTTGTACAAGGTCCGCTCAACGCCAAAACCCGCCCAATACGAATACATTCATTTCCTGAATTTGCTGAAAACAACGGCGATGATGAGAAGCACCAATACGGTGATGATTGCAATCGTGATCATTCGGTTTGTAGCCATCCTGTATTACAACCTCGTTAGCGCCCCGTAACACACTAGAATGGCCACCACTGTCTGGAACCCCGTATCAACACGGCAGCGGCAGCGATAGATTGTCCCAAGGGGAGACTTACCTCCTAGCCATACCCCTCAACGTCTTGATACTCCGATCAGTGAAACCTTCGCTGTCGTGCAGCGTTTGCCTCGTGTGCCTGATTTGCTCGCCCTGGCCGTGTAGGTCGGCGAGTGTGTTTCTGCCGATCTCCTCCGTCTCTAGCGCCATCCTCTGTGCATTCTGGACTCGCGCCGAGGATCGTTCTGCGCGCTCGGTTGTCGACAGCAGCTGTTGGCGCTGTGCCAGATGGTCATCTTCATGCGGTTCATCAGTGTAGCGCGAGCCAAAGAGGGCACGGCGATCGTCGGCGAAGGACTTGAGTTTTCGCTTTGACCCATCGACGTCTGCCTCGAAGTTTCGTAGACGCTGGTTGATCTTGTTCTTGGAGGGGGCCGGAACGTTCGATTTCTCGAGGCGCATTTGAGCAATCTAATGTAAACGATCGTCAACATGGTCTCCAATGTATCTTTCCACTCGTACTTTGTCCTAGCAGTCGTGGAGGCGCCAGAACTCTGAAGCAAATGACGTCGGATCATGGATTTGCAGGCTCCCACTTACCAGCTCGTCGGCCTCTTCCAGCGCCCTCTCCGCTTTCCTGATGGCCGCCTTTCGCGGCTCGCCCGTAAGCTCTGGTATCTCATCTAGCTGCTGGCTTATGTCGGCTTGCACCAGCTTCAGCTCGGCTTCGTAGCTGCCGAAACGTTCGGTGCCGGCCTCGGCGTCGATGAGGTTCGACATGGTGGGGAGGGGTTGCGAGGCGAGTCTGTAGTGTTTTATCGGTGGTTTGGGACCAGAAGCTTCAAGCGCAGTGGTTTGGATACACGACAGGAGCTGTGGTGGATATGGAGTGGGGAGCGTTGAATGGGGAGTCGCGAACCGGAACGTCACTCTCAGGTGCTGGGATCCTCCACTTGGCGCTTACGCCTCGCTGTCACGTGCACTGCGCCTTGCCCAGGTACCGTTCCGTCATTGATGAGCTTTGGTGTTTCGAAGAACATCAAAGTAGGTCAACTCATAGTGCATCCCATCTCCGGGTAACTTCACATATCTATCATGGGGGCTCACGATCAGTACCCTAGAGTGTTCGTTCACATTGCAACAGAATTGCACCCACGAGAGTACGGAACTGTAGCCAGCTACTTCGGGAGGCACGACCTTCGGCGCATGGCGTTGCAGAATGCATATTATCTCCCATGAGGTTGCTCCACTTCATATTTTCTCGAACCAACAGCTTTGTATACCTCTTTGAAAACTCCGTTGAGAATTCATCGCTTTATTATTGGCAATATGATTCGCCACTTTCCTTACCAAAGGGGCACTTTGGCCGTTGTCGTCGAATAACAGATTAGACATAACTATAAGCAAAAGCATCGATTCTCAAGTCCATGTCCATCCGCCGCCTCTCGGAAATGGCCTGTTAAGACTAATAAGAGCCAAGCTGAAACGGTATTCGCTTCAAAAGTCAATGACCTCACCACTTTTTGTCTTCATTCCGAACGACATCTCCTTAGCTCCTCTTGTCAGATCTCCATTACACATACTGCTAGCGCTCTCTAAGTTGAGGATTGCTTTTCCTCTAACAACTACTGAAGAGAATGGAAAGAAAACGCATAGCCATCGTTGGCAGTGGCGTTTCCGGCCTCAGCGCACTTTGGACCCTCAGGAATACAGACTACGAGGTTCATGTGTACGAGAAAGAGGATAGATTGGGTGGGCACACCAATACTGCGACCTGGATGCACAATGGACGGAGCACCCCGGTGGACACGGGGTTTATTGTGTTGAATACAGCTACATACCGTTCGTCCCTTGGGTCCTCGTGGGCTTCAGATGATGATGCTCATGCAAACCAGCGAACTTTATTGCCTTTCTAGCAGCCCTCAAAGTAAAGACCATCCCATCTCAAATGACCTTTGGCGTCTCTCGCGACAATGGTGCCTTTGAATGGTCAGGCACATCGCTCTCCGCGCTGTTTGTACAGCAGTCGAACATGCTCAAACCGTCATTTTGGCGCATGATCTTCGACATAGTGCGCTTCAACCAATTCGCACTAGATCTGTTGAGCTTTTCTGTTTCGTCTCGAGTTCACGAAGAACTGAGTATTGGCGACTATCTTGAGCGAGAAGGATACTCTGATGCCTTTCGAGACGATTATCTGCTTCCGATGACAGCTTGCGTCTGGTCTACTGGACCTGATAAGTGCGCGCTGGAATTTCCGGCGATGACATTGGTGCGATTCTTGTGGAATCATCATTTGTTGAACACAGTTGTGGAACGGCCGCCGTGGCTTACCATTGAAGGCGGATCTCAAGGTTATATCGATGCCGTACTGAAAGAGTGTAAGCGTGTACAGATTCATACGAGCACTCCTGTGGAGTCCTTGGCAAGAAAAGACGGAAAAGTGCTGCTCACACTCGGTGGACAGGGTAATGGTAGGACAGAGGTGTTTGATGAGGTTGTGCTAGCTTGTCATGGCGACCAAGCCTTCAGTATCGTAGGCGAGGCTGCGACATTAGACGAGCAAGACATCTTGAGTGCGTTCAAGACGACGCCCAATATGGCATATTTACATTCTGATCTCTCGGTACGTATAACACTCGAAACAAATGCCCCTCATACGTTAATCAATGTTGCAGCTCATGCCAAAACGGCGTGCCGCTTGGTCTGCTTGGAACTATCTCACTAGTTCTAGACCACCTTCCGAACCGCCATCCTCAACGTCAGGCACGCTGCAGACTGTATCTCTAACTTATGACATGAACATTCTTCAGTCACTCCCTACCTCCGACTTTGGCGACGTCCTTGTAACTCTAAATCCCGCCACACCTCCAGCCCCATCACTCACACAAGCTACATACCAATACCGTCATCCCCTCTTCAACGCTCGAATGGTAGCTGCTCAAGAAGAGCTGGAAAAGATCCAAGGCGAAAGAGGTGTATGGTACGCAGGGGCGTGGACGGGTTATGGTTTTCACGAAGATGGATTTGCGAGTGGTATGAGGGTAGGGATTGGGTTGGGTGGCAGCGTGCCGTGGGAGGCAAAGAATGCAAAATTCAGCAGGGGAACAAGCCCAGTTCTCGGGTGGAGGGACTTTGCTGTGCGCGGTATAATCATGATGCTCCAGTTCTGCATCTCAATATTAGAACGCTTGGTCGGAGTCCAGAGGAGAAAGCCAGGCAATGATAAGAAGTCGGCGAACGGTAACGCATATTCGAATGGGAATGGCATCGCTCACGGCAAAGCCAAAGCGAAAACGGTGTGAGCGAGCGGACCTGTACTGGGCTTGGAATGTAGGGGTCGTAGTAACATTCTCGTCGTAAGTTGCCATAGGGCCAAAAAGGCCGGTGTCAGTCAGTCCAAGTAGATCTATCCGTACGAGGAACGATGGGTTTGATCATTTTAATCCATTGAATTTTCAGATATCCGGATGTCCCTAATGATCACTGGACCCGCGCCTGAATTGAGACACCGTTCATGCCAATGTTGAGCATGAACGACTGTGATGTGTAACCCGCTCGAGAAATTCCTCCACCTCACGCACCCAATCCCCGTCTAAACCTCAGCAATCTCGCGCAGACGTCGAATCGTGGACCTCGTGGTAGCAGCAGCGGGGGTTCTAATCAGCTTCGTTAGCATTGCACGTACGATGAGAACACAAGTCTCAGGTCATGTCCCAAACATAGCATTGCGCCTTCGATGTAGGGAGTCTTACGAGACAGTATACGCTCCGCCAGCGGTGGTCTTCCTGCAGGACTGCGATTCTGTTAGATCTTGCTCCTCTATCACATTGACTCCAGAATTTGCTCACCTTGCACTCCCAGATACCCACAGCCTTTCGCTTGACTGCCGTCTTGCCGCAGAAGGTGCATGTGTATCTATCCTGAATATCAGTCTCGAATTCCTATCACAATCGCTCCGATGGTTCGGTCGACGGGGAAATTTTACCGGGCGTGCTGAGAGATTTCCATCTTCTTGATTTGTTTCCTGAGGGAAGCGCCGTAACGGGTGCCGTACTTGCCGGTGATACCGACCTGTGCTGTGGTGAGTCTCCGTCTGCTGAATGCTGGGGACGCAAGCCAAAGGGCGGCCAGGGGAGTGCGTGGACGGCGCTGATCCGTCGAGGATACATACCTTCTTCGTGCGCTTCGTCATTTTGTGTCGTAAGTCTCGTGGGTTTGGGGATGGGGTGGGAGATGGCTGGTTTGACGTTGAAGCGTCGGCGAGTGGTTGTCGCGGTCGAATTCTCAAGTGCGTTGGAGAGCGTAAGCGAGACTAGCGCCTTTGTCTGCCAAGACATCTCCACCCCATGTAGATCCCATCTCAATATTCTCCCTGGCTACGACAAAATCCACAGCCTGTCAAAGAATCTGTCTGCCCAGATTGTGCATAATATACCTGAGAATTCAGAGAAACAAATCGTGGACACCTCCAAAATGAAACTATTCCAGCCAAGGAATCTTACTCCAACATTAGAAGCGATGGATATACAGGACTCACCACCCGCAAACGCCCGGAAAGGCTCAGTACGGCTCCCTAATGAACTTCTTCTTGGAGGCTTTGGGGACTTTCTGCGTGTGAACTCCGAGTCCGAGCCCGAGCCCAAAGTTGCATCTCCACTTTTCAGCTTCTCCTTTGTGAATCATCAATGTAGCATTTCGTACAGGTTGACCATTCGAAAAATATAAGGAAGCGTGAGATACTTCCTCATATCATACATATGAATCCCAGATTAGGTGAGACAGTTTTCTTCCCACATTTAAAAACCAAGGATGAACCTACTAGAAGAGGATGGAATTGGCTTCCACCGATGGAAGAAAAACATTTTTAATGGAGAGGAAGTGGGCGGACGAAAGAGAGGAAGATGAGACCACTTTTGATGGTCTTGAGCCTACATCCAGGCAACCAACGCATCAGCCCGTGGACCGGCTCTCTCCTTTTGAAAAACTCGATACCATACATACAGCTCGACCTGGATGAATACAACCCCACGGCAGTCTATCGTCTATATTTGCTCTTCAGACTACCTACTTTGCGAAAGCTAGTAGTAGAGAGACCGAAGGAGCCATTGTAACTCTATTATTGTAATTGTAATGATAGAGACATGTTCACCTTGCCGAAGGAAGTGGATCAAGAAAGCGCAAACATCAGTAAAAGTGTTGGCAATGAATTTCCCACCCGCAGCTCTTCAGTTCACAGTCTCTTATTACGATAAGCTCAAGCTACCGACCACTGATATCGTCGAAAACGATACGATTGTGCAAAGCCCTGAAGTCGCTCAGTTATGGCACTGACTTTGGTGGGTCTTTATCCGCGCAATTTCCACAAGCATTGAGAGTCGCCGTTGCGGAGCATGCTCGATCTCTCGAAAATCTTCTCCTGACATACGCAGGGTTCACATCGCAGTGCCACTTGCCTCGAATGCTCAAGCCACTTGGTACATTTCCCCAACTGAGGGTTCTACGGTTCCCGCTGTTTAGCGGCCTACTTCCGGAGAGCCCGACTCCTTGGTCTTTGAAGCTTCTTCCTCCGTCACTCAAGATTCCCTTGCTTTGTTATGTGGATGGGTACTGGGAATCGACTGGAGCACTCTTCTAGGACACACTTGTTGCGATTGCACCGTCGACGTTACCAAAACTTCGAAACGTGCGCCTGTTCGCCTGTAACGGAATATCCAACAATCGAAGAGTTCATCTTGTCCTCTAACAGCGCTTCAGTAATATCAATATTGGCATATACTAAGTTGAGGCGATCACCCGCGACGATAAAGGCAGTATCGATTAAGACATGTCAAGAGCGAGCCCTCTCTACTTTACTGACAGAGCCAGCTGAATACGATCCATTGAACGATTGATTTAATAACGAGACCTTGGACGAAAGCACACTGAACAGTGCTAAGATTGAGAAGCGGCAAATACGGGACGAATTCAACAAGTATCTTGCCATACGAGGTGTTCTCGGGAGACAAGGCTGGTTTCATTCCAAGACAACTAGCGATGAAGATACTATTCAGCGCGAAGATAAACAATTCAAGTGTGATGGATTATCATACTTATACGAAAAGGTATGCCAATGACAACGATCAATAGAGATCTCACGTGCCAATTTTGAAGTGAGTATCAAAGTCTAGTAGACCTTTACGTAGATGCCATTTCATCCAGTTGAAGAGGCTACTACGACACTGCCCGTGATCTAGCCTTGCTCACGTATTCACGAAGCAACATCCGCAACCCCTATCAAACTCCCACTCCACGTGGACAACAGACCGCTTTCAAGCACCCATCAAACTTAGTGAGGAGTCGTCACATAAACCCCCACCCGTTCCCTAAAGCACTGCAACCCCATACCACCTCCCCATCCCACGTCCCAGCGCATCGCATCACCATGCCTCTCCACGCGTTGCACAGCATAAACAAGCCCACCCCCCAAACTACCGACAAGGCTGCGCGCTGCCTCCCGCCCTCAACGCGTTTACCGCCTCCGATCACATGCCCCCGTATTCCCCCTCTCTCCCCTCATCCTCACCATCATGATTCCTTTCCACAACGCCGCCCTCGTCATGCCGTCAGCCAAATAAATTAAACCACCACCACGCCCCCTCCTCGCCCGCGCGCGTTGCGGCCCAACGCGAGCGCAGAAAGGACGCACCTCGCTCAGCGACATTCAAACACGGCGTGTGCGTGACAAGGCGCAGAGAGGGCGGGGAGAGGCAGACCGGATGACGCATCGTGACGACGCTGTTGTGAGCCCAGAGCGAGCACGAGCGCACAACCTCGTCGACGGAACCAACCCCGCGGACAAAAAAAATTCGATAGTGCGAAAGGCAAGCGGGCGAGCGAGCGAGGTGCATGGCATGGGCATGGACAGCACGCGGGACGGACGTCGTACAAGGCGAGGAGGCAAGAGAAAAAAGAGGCGGGCTCCGTTCTGTAAGTACTGTCCTGTACCTGCGCATTCACTCAAAACGGGCGCGCGGTCTTGCGTGCCGCGCTTCTCGACTCGATGTATGTAGCACAAGAGCGAGTGAGGGCCGTGGGGCACGGCCGAGGATAGCCGTCGAGGTAGCACAGACAGTCCATCGTTCGAGAGCCCTTCTGTGCCGCCTAAGCATACATTCATCTTAGACGCGATAGATGGGATGTGTCGACTAGCGGAGAGCGGGTCTAGGCTACAGAACCCATCTACCGCACACCCGTGATCGCCCCGCGCGCCCAGGTAGCGGGAGAAGGCTGCAGAAGCTGCTTAGCACCTCTCTAGCGCGCTTCTTGTGTGACGAGAGAATGCTCGAGTGCATGTGCATGGCTCGCTAGAAGGCTGTGTCGAATATTCGATAAGGCGAAGGGCGATGGTTTTGGAAGGTGAGGTGCGGTGGTGGGGTATGGCAAGCGAGTGGGCGGGCTGCATAGCGAAGGGGAGGGGATAGCGAGAGGCGGGAAGGGAGGCGAGAACGCATAGGGGACACGGGTTATAGGCAGGGGACAATGTAGGACTGGGACGGGCTGAAGACGTCTGTGATGAGTGCGCCGAGGTCAGGTGTAAAAAGAAGTATATTGAGATGCAGTGTCGTTGAGGAGGCTGGTCGAATTGCTTTTTGGCGTTTCTGCGCGTGAGCCCCCGAGGGATTCACGGAAGCAAAACGGCTGGATGGAGAGCTTCGAGAAGCCCGGACGTTTGGCCGGAAGCGGGATGGACTGGTGGATACGGAGCATGCGCGTTAGAAAGGTCGTGTCTAGATGTCGTGATCTCCCAGACTAACGTCGAGCAAACCCCATCTGGGTGATAAGAGACCAAACAATAGAAAATATACAGGATACAGTTGTTGTACAGGCGCGAAAGGTTGCCTAGATGCTCATCTCATCCGCCTCTTCCTTGTAGCTCATCCGTCCGACTCTACCGGACCTTTTCCGAGTCGGCGCAATAGGTGGCGCACCTCGTTTCCCGACCGGCACGGCGTCCTCCTCGTCGTCGTCTCCAAAGTCACCGAGCGGTGAACTGTCGCCGTCATCAGAAGGCTCGGGGGTCGGAACGGTCTTGGGGGCTTTTTCCTTCGCGGAAGTTGCCGCCCGCTTCACTGCAGCCTTCTTTGCAGGAGGCTTGACCTCGTTGACGCCATTGACACTGTCATCAACGGTCGCGGGGGCTTTCCGCTTCTTCTTCGCCGGGATGGCTACGCCTTCTTCCTTTTTCTTGACAACTCTTTTCGGTGGGCGAAGCCACTCCTCCATACCAGGCGGCCAGTACACTCGACCCTCTGGCCCGCCCATCCCAATTTCTTCCTCAGGAACAAGAGGAAGCACATGATCGTCTCCCTCAGCCTCCTCAATCTTGGCATCGATATCATCCAGCTCGCCTGTTTTCTTCTTCTTACTCTTCTTCGCGGCTTTCTTCCTGATCGGCTGATTCTCGTCTTGGCGAACGTGAGGGATAATATCGTTGCACAAATGAAAACCCGGGAGCTTGAAAGTCCGCATCAGCTCGAAGACAGCTTGCTCTTTGTCTTTTGCTTCTATCATGAGGTCCATGTTGGTTGGGCAGGGCGGCAGTGTCATGACTCTTGGTGAATGCTTGCGTCTGGAACGAGCTGTAACGGCATCTGGGCAAGACTCGGAATAATGCATCTTAGGGGTGATGCCTTTCCTGGTCCACGTTTCGATGATCTGGGGAAAGAGCTCTACAACGTCTTTTGTGCCTTCCCGAATCTGAGACGCATCGAACTTGATATTGTGATGATGAAAGTCAAGCACAAATGGGATATTGAGCTCTTGACAGAGAGGCAGCAGCTCGTGCAACGACCAGACTACGTCGTCGTTTTCAAGCACAAGGCGATTCTTGATGGATTGCGAGAGCCCAGCATAGTTCTCTCGGAATCGATCGATAGCGGCAGGCTTGTCGCCAAATGCGCCTCCCAAATGTAGGATCATGACTGCGTCGCGATCTTGTTGGGGTGGCAGCTTCAAGAGCGATAGCAGCTCGTCATGAAACTCGAGATCTCGAATTGCTGCATCAATCACTTGCTTGCGTGGAGAGCCGAGCTGGGTGAACTGTCCCGGATGGGTGGTGACTCTATGCCCCAGCTCAGCGATCACCTTGCCTACCCCTTCAAGTGTGTCTGCTGCAAAGGGCGCAAGCTTGTACCCATACTCATCGTGACTAGCAAAGGGGAACATTTCGCTGCTCAGTCGCATGAACTTTATGCCAAACTTGTCGTTCCAGCGGACCATCTTGATGATGTCGCGGGCATTGGCGAGTCCCAATGCCTCGACATATCGCTGCCCGCGCGCAACATCAGCAGGCTGATCCTTGTCTGGCCGGTTCTTGGTGGCATGTTCAGGCTGCGAGGGGTCTTTCAGCGGATGGCGATGCTCGAGAATAGACGCAATGCGACATGTACGAGAGCTGAACACCGGGGGATTAGCGTTGCGCAGATAGGTATTGAGACATGCCTAGGTCGACAAGAATGATCAGTAGAGTTCGCTGCCGTTCCCAGAATGGAGATCATACGTATCCCAGCCGCCCCTTCCACGGAAGAGGCAGATAATCTGAATTGACAGGCGGGGGCCTCGTCGATGCCTCCTGGACCTCGGCGTCGTCGTCGTTCTCGCCATCTGGCCCCTCGTCAAGATTCGGATCGCCCGTCACCCCCACAAGTCCGCTATCGCGAGCATTGGCTGTGGCTTCGCTTTCCGTAGGCTCCACTTTCACATGTTGCGAGGCTGTTTCCCTCCGCTTGTTCTTGCTGGGCTGCGGTAGATCCGGGGCATCCGTGCTGTTCGCGATGGGATGTCTTTCAGCACCGCCCCCGAGGCCCGACAAGCTCTCTTGGGTTATTGCTGCAGACGTGCCTGCACGGGCTTCCGTGCTTGCATATGCAGCGTCGACTGTGGGGGTGTCGACTTTGCTCCCCGTTTTCCTCGCCTTGACCCGGCGCGGTTTCAGAGCTTGGGCGTCTTCGCCACCATCAGGCGAGGCGCGCAGAGCGTCTATACCGTCGAGAATGTCAGGGTTGGCATTGGGATTAGCGGATATGGCGCCGCGAGGGGGATGCCGCCTTGCGACATTGGCCGGTGGAGGCACCTCGGTGCGACGGCGCGGAGGGATGTCTGGGATGGAAGAGGATTCAGACACGGCGGCCGTCGAGCGTTTACGTTTGGCCATGAAGGGCGGATAGGGGAAGGGGGCTTGGAGGTATCGGAGAGCGAGTACGACGCGGTGGCTGTTGTGCGGGCGAACAAAGCGTCTCATAAATGTCCGGTCGTCTACCGTCGCGTCTATTGTTGGACGAAGGACGCAGGAGGAGGGACAGAGTCGACGGTTGTTGTTGTGCTGCCATTGTCGACGATGATGGCGCCGCGCGACGCCAGCCGTGTTGTGATGTGGCTGGGAAAAAGTCGATGTCGAGAGCAGTCGATGTCGTCACCGGCGTTGTTGTGCGAGTGGGCGCCGACGGAGGCCTCGTCTCGAGCTGCAATGGGACAAGCGCGATCGTCGAGGGAGCCAAGGCACGGGCGATCCGATCTGGGCCGGCGCACAGGCGATGGAATGGGATGGGATGGAACCATGGAAGGGAAGGGATGGGATGGGTTTGGTGCCTGAGGCAGCGACCGGTAGCCCGGCGCGCCTTTTCACCGCCGCTACCTCTTTGGGCATCTGCACCCGACAAGGCCAGCAAGGCCAGCTAACACGTCTCGCGCATTAATAATTGGCATGCAAGGAGAAGTTTGAAAGGGCCAGCACACTACACATTAGGTACTGACCTCGGGACGACGCCACACACACCGGACGGCGGCCGTGTCGCAGCCCGCAGCGGCACATCCTCCAGCCACCCGCGGCCTATCGAAGCTTCAACGGCCCCCTCCAGGGCACGCGACCAAGTTTACGTACAGCCAACTGCCCCTACATGCCCCTACATGCCCCTACAATGACCATGAGGGCGCGGTGACACACTACTGATGTCCGCTTTGGGCAATATAGCCGCTGGTGCTGGGTAGCGCATCCTGGGGCACGCAGCCTAAAGCCAGTCTGCCTAGCTGTCCGTACCGCACCCGTGTATGTACCTACATGATGGATGATGCTCGAGCGAACCTGCACCCACGGAGACCCACGGAGCCTACAGCCTACAGCCTACAGGCCACAGCCTACAAGGGAAAGGGCTACAAGGGCACCGCGACGCACTTAGCCGCGCCGCAATGGCCATTCACATGCCCGCAGTACCTTTCTCTCGCATCTAGGTAATTTGCCTATAGCCACGACAGAATCATCTCGCCCGCACTTGATTGGCCGCCGCTAGACTGGAATTTGGTGTTCTTGCTGAGACTTGCTCGCAGTACTCGCGCGCACACGTACACTGCATCGGAGATTGACGCTGTAGCTCGATTCATGCACTGCTGGCAACTGCTGGCAACTGCTGGCAACTGCTGCTGCTGCTGCTGCTGCTGCTGGCCCACTGCCAGAGGGTACGCGATCCTCCGCACCTCACGCCATCGCCAGTCGACCATCGACCGTCGACCGTCAGCGGGGCGTGGGGTAAGGTACCGCTTCGCTATCGCCTCTATCTTTACGCGGGCTATCCCACAGACCACGGGGGGCTCGTACTGGGTAAGCAGACGATCGCGCAACCAAAGCCGCCTCGCCTTGCCTGCCCCGCGGCCCTGCTCCTCTCTGCCTCTCTTGCCCTGCTCTGGCCTGCTCTGCTCTGCTCGTGCGGGACAGAGACATGCAGCGCGCAGGAGTTACAAGACAGCCGGCAGCCCATTCGCACCGGCAGCATGTCACCGCCGTCCTTCCCAGCCGTTGATCCCCGCTGATCCCCTACCGCATCTTGCTATCAATAGCTGTAGCACTCCTGGGGGTCGAGAGACATGTCCGCTCCAAAAGAGCGGGGGGGAGGGTGATTGCCCCATTGTCTCGAATTACCAGGCATCGTAGCATTCAGGCCGCCTCCGCAAAACACGGCCCCAAAAGTGAATTTTTTTGGCACTCCCTGAGCTCTGCCGCCGCCGCCGCCGCCGCCGCCGCCGCCCCCAGGATAGGAGCCTCATCGCTCATCACGGCGTCCCCGAGCAACCACAGCACCACCCCGCCGTCAGAACTCTAACGCTCCGGGCGGCGGGCGCTGCGCCGACATCAGCGACCAACCACACGCGCCCAGTGCGCGACGAGCCAGCGCTGGTGAAACCTATCCTCTTCGCTCCTTGGCCTCCGTGATGCTTTGGCTATCTGTCGAGATGAGAGAGAGCCCCTTTGCGCCGGCCTCGCGATCAGCAAGCGTCGACGACAGCGCAGCACCTGTTGCTTGGCCATGACTGGGCAGGGCCGCAGATGAGGCCGCATGTCTGGTGGCCGCCGCGCCCCCAGCATGCCATCCATCATCTGAACGTGGTCTTCATTTACCTACCTCGCGACGGGGAGAGCTACTGTACGTAGTGCTCGATTGGGACATTGCGATAATCACATGTCGCGAGCGACGGCGCTGTGCTGGCTGCCCACCGGTCAAGTGAGCCCTGGGCATACAATGTCTCTGTGCATCCACACCAGCCGACGCTCGTGGTATTGCCCTGTTGGCGCGCGACAAGTAATTGCGACGTCCGTCGTCCAATGCGTGCGCCCTCCTCTCGTCCACATGATGTCGAGGATAAGACGTCGTATATTGCTTCGTGGTCAGCATATCAATTTCTGCGAGGCACAGTTGTGCTTATGACTACGGAGTAAGATTTGGCCAAGTGCGTGAGTGGTGATGTGAGCAGCGGACCAACTTCCTGGTCTTTTTCATGCATTCGTAAAAAAAAAATAGTGTATGTAGTACAAATCGTTGGCGGTACTCGGATCCCTAGGTACCGATGCATCATGACAGAAAGGAAATCCCAAAAAGAAAAAGAATTAGAGAATGCCAGAAACCTTTCCCCCCTCTTTCTCTTTTCGTTGGCCACCATTGGCCCCAAGACAAGATGGCTCAAAACATGAAGAGGCTCTGCGCATGTGCCCTCTGAGCCTGTAGTACCCCCCCAACCAATGCAAGCCCAGACATGTCGTAATCTCAAACAGTCCTGACCAATGGTCAACGCCAGAAGAGTGCTCGTAATGCAAGATCGTGCAAGGCCCCTCAGATCACAATGTACTCCCCATCCACACGATCCATGGCGTTTCTCCACCTGAACGCCTGCTGCTGTGCACCCAGAGGCCCCTGTCCACCGGGCTGCGCCTCGCCGTCGTCGCCCCGCTCGTCATCCTCCTGCCACACCTTCTCCAGCACCTCCAGGCTGCTGAGGTTGTTGAAGAAGCCGCTCTCGCGTTGGATCTCGACGCAGCGCTGCCGCACAATGGCCCGGTGCTCCGGGTCGACGCACTCTGTGCCAATGACGAACAGCGGCCACAGCAGGAACTTGTTGAAGCAGCTCGTGATGCCAATCTGCGAGACGTGGAAGAGGCCCTGCGCGACGAGGCTCTGGAAGTTGACGGAGCGCGACGGTGGCGCTGGGTGCGCCAGCCGCTCAGTGTACAGGAGCGCCGCATACCGAAAACTCTCGCTGATGTGCAGTAGCGCTGCCTGCTCGGGCGACATGGCCAACGTAGACGAGTCAGCATGCAATGCACCCTCTGCATCGATTTCCCACTCTTGTAGCCGTGTGCGGATGTCGTTCCACTCCATCCAAAACATGGGCCGCGGGTCGTCAGCAGTCGGCGTGACGGGGCTAGTCGGATCCTGGACGGGCGTGCCCCAGCCGTTCCCGTCGATGCGGTCGAAATTGAAAGAATAAAAGTCGCGTTGTCGCTTGGGTTGCGGTGAAGCCCGAGGCGTGATGCTGCTTTCGCGCACCGGCCGGTTTTGGCTCAGCACGTTCAGTCGGCCCAGCCTCGCAATGAGCTTGAACAAACGCCCCTCGCAACCCGTGAGGTGTTCCAGCGCTCCGAGATTGGCCGTGAGATTCATCATATCCAGAGATTCGCCCTGGACTTGCGTTTCGCGGTCGTTCACGGTGCTCGTCATTACGTCAAACCATGTAAAGAAAAGTTCGATCCATCCAATGAAATTCGACTGAACGCTCCTGTCGCGCATGCTCAGCAGCTTCTGCACGCCGGCAAGCTGCGTCTTGAATTTTGTGAAACCCGAATCGCACACGTGATACAGGCAAAGGACCAGGAGCGTCGCGAGGACCGAGTCATCTCGGGCACTCGATTGGTCCGCGAGCTGACGGTTGAGGATCGCGATCGAAGTCTGTTTGTAGTGCTGCTCTTCGCTGGTAGGCTCTCCGTGCATTTCGCGGAGCTCCCGAGCAGTCATCTGCGAGAAGGCGTGGTCGGGCAAAAGCTTGGAATTCTGTGGCAGGCTGAGACGCCGCCCTTCGATGCCACCGCGCATCCGCATATTGTTGGTCGCCAGCGCGGCGATCGCACTTTGAAGGCCTTCGTTCCTCATGGCCAGACGCAGGATGTGAATCCGGTAGGGGTTTGCTGGCGAATCAGAAGCCACCGCCGGGCATATAAATCTGTCGTAGTAGTCCAGCAGGGATCGCATCCGTAGGGAAAGGGGCGAATCGATGAAAGGGGTCTGGGGAATAGAAAATGTGAGCGTGGGTTCGTTTGAAAGGGGAACACCAGAACCAATGGAAGACATACCCTCCGTGGGCAGATAGGCGAAGCCTGGCTGTGACGGCCCGTGGACACTTGAATTCATATCCCCCTCCATGAAGACATCCGGAAACACCGATGGCCCCATGCATTGCCCCGAGTTGACTTCGTTGAAGTCCTGGACGCTCTGATCAGAGCTGATGCTCGAGCTGACATCGTCGGCGATGGGGAGAGAGCGCGGCGCCTCGTAAAAATGAAGATGAAAGTTTTCCGTCGAGCTCATGGGCGTTTGATCGTGAAAGATGAGAGAAGAATATTGAGGAACAGAAGATTCCATGAAAGGAAAATCATCAGGAGTGTGAGGAAATTCGCCTGGGGATGGGTAGTCGCTGTCGCTGTAGGTGCCGAGCGAGGCAGTGGATGCGGATAGGCCACTGTCCTCAAAAGATGGAACCCCAAGAGTTGTATGCAGCCTTTGAAGGGGCCCACGATGTATGTGAGAAGAGCGCCTTAATTTGGATGAATGCGGGTGGAAGGGGTCCACGTGCTCCCTATAACCGGGAACGGCAAAACCCATTGGAGTGGTGGGCGAAGGAATGGGAATCGGGCTCGTGGGGCCAAGGTGAAGATATTCATGCGGAGCAGAGTACATGTTTGGGCTCGTGGGGCTCGTGGGTGAGTGGACTCCATAGTCGATGCTGCCTCGAGCCTCGAGCTTGGTAGGGCCCTGGGCTGGGCCTGTGGGTGGGGAGCGAGCAGTGGGAGAGGTCTGGGCTGCCGTCGTCGATTCCTTTGACGTCGAGGTGGTCTGCGTGGGTGATTTGGCAATGGGTAGAGAGAGACCTCGAAGTTTTCCTCGACTGGCAACACCGACTCCCCAGGTCAAGGTGGTACGGTATCCCGAACACTCCTTCCCAATCTCCACGCACTGCCCACAGTAAGGGCGCCGCCGGTCACACTTGATCTGGCGCTTCTTGCATGCAAAGCAGTCTTCGCTGGCGCCGGTCGCTGGGGCTCTTCTCCTCCGTTTCCTGGGAGCGGCAGAAGCATTGTTGGGTGTGGTTTCTGGCTTCTGGGCCTCGACGGCCTGGGTAGCAGATGACGACATGGCCATATGGAGATATAGTAGTGGGCAAGTATAGCAGAGGTCAACAGAGTTGCATCTGCAGGTGTGGGACAGTTGTATAGTGTGCGTAAAAGAATAAACAAAGGTGACGAGGGGCAAAGCTCAATGGAGAATGGAAAGGCGCGTCACGGTGGGCATTATACAGCAGTAGGAAAAGCTTGGATCCCTTGGATCCTAGTTGAGATAAGATCAGGGCTGGGGGTCTGCCAAGGGGTTGCATTCACAGACCACGGCAGGATGCACGCTAGGATATTAAAAGCGCCAGAGCGGTCATGTCGAGGGGTGCTGGGGGGGGTGAAGGTCATGTTCAGCGGTCCCTGCGGAGCTCTGGCAGTGGCGAGCAAGACGCCTTGGGAGCAGGTGCAGTAGCCAGCGCACCCCACACGCGGCGGCGTATTACAAGGGCCGAGGGGCCAGCAGAAGGGCCCGAGGGTTACATCGTCTTCGCTTGCTGGTGTTGGACGGCGGATTGACGCACGACGGAGCGAAGGCGAGGGCAAAGACGGAGAGGCTGCACGCCACCGGCCGAGGGCCCAATGAGAAGCTCGGGCGGTGATGATCGACTGCCTCGGAGCACACAACGGCGGCAGCCATACACAGGGCCTGTGTCGAGTCCGCAGCCGCGCAGGGTTCATGCACGGGGCAGGCGGGCGCGGGCTTGTCTTGGAGTGAATGAAGGGTCGCGCGTCGAATGGCGGAGCCGACCGCGGTGAGATGGGACGGGCGAGGGCCGTGGCGTGCAGGACTGGCCGTTGGAGGCTGCGCCGAAGTCTGTATGGAAACTCGAAGCGCTTCTAGCTGGCAGCCATCCGTTGCGCCAAGGGGCGCGCAGACGGACGAGTACGTAAGGAACATGCGCTCTCGCGGCCGCCAGCCCTCCCCGCAGCGCACCTGGACAGCTGGCGGCGGGCGCGTGGCTCGGGAGTGCAGCGCGCGCGCAGTCGTGATGGCCTGGCGACGGGCGTGACGGGCGTGACATCGATCGCGGTGCCCGGGACGTCGACGTGCCGCGTCTCTCAGGATGCGGTGCTGCACCCTCGTCCGGCCCTGCTCCTGCTCCTGCGCGCTCGTCTGCCTGCTCCGCAACACAGCCTTGGCCCATCCGCTCCGCTGGGACACGTCTTGATAACGGCATACGGCCGCGATGTGAACGTGATATGACCACGGCAATCGCACCCCCACGGCCCTGGCAGGGCGCAGCCCGCCCCTCCTGAAATCTCGCTCCCTCAGCACGGTAGACGTAGGGGAACATGGTGATCGATGGCCCGCGAGCCAATGTGCGTCCGCGAAGCTGACTATGTATGCCGAGGTCGCGTTGGCCTGCTGTCGTGCATCCAGCTGATTCCATGCGTCGCTGGCCATGGCCATTTCACTTTCCCACCGACTGACCGCGCCGACCGAGGAACCCTTCCGCGTCCGCGGGAACGTGCACGTGAGTGAGACACGCATCGGCGACAGGTACCACTTGGGCACCATGTGGTGGGGGACCAATCACCAGTGTTGTTCTGGCAATGGCCGCATTTCCCCCCCGGGCAAACCGTCAGCGGACAGTCTTGCTCGTTCTGCACCCTCTGGCCCGGAGCGTGTGAGGAGCAATTCCAAATGTGTGAACGACGAGTCTGTCACCATCGATGCCGTACTTGTACCAAGCACTCCTTGAACCGTACAAGTTCGTACTTGGGCTGCGCGGGGCAACTTTGGCTGTGTTGACCCGTCGCACTCGGATTCGCCCACGATTCAGGTCCTGGCAGAGCCATGACGCCAGCGCTAGTCTCTGCCATTTCGTGGAGCTTGACTGGTGGTAATTCCCAGAGCCTCATGCGGGGATATCGGCAAGGACGGCTGGCGGTTGATACGGAGCCTGGGAGCCATTCCTCTTTCCACTCCATCTCAACCCTTGCGCGATAGCCACGACGATGCCCCATCCTGGGCCGATCAGGTGGAGCAGCGCGACAAAGTCTAGACGCCCAGGCTAGATAATGCAAGAGCCTCAGAGCCGGTCATGTCGACGACGTTCGTTCGTCGTTCAAATCTCCGTCTGTGGCCTCTCGGCGCGACTCGGATTCTTGATTGCGCGGGCCTGGATACCCCCCTCCGTACATGTCAATAGCCTGGGAAACATGGGCGCTGCGGCGTATCAGCTGCATCGAGACTGGGCTCTATATCAGCGTCTCTCGCACCTCGTCGAAGCGCATTTTCGGGCCTGCTTAGTACTTACTGGACATGTCGCCATTTTGTCGTTCGCTTGCATGGAGCCACGCGGTGCTGCAAGGAGAATTGGCATCAGTATCGGGCAGAAGAGCGGTCAGGATGGCATCGCTGGAGACGCTTGGTGACTTTGACGGGCCCGGTCGCGGCGAGGTGAAGAGGGTTGAAATTTGGCCGCTAGCGCCCGATCGCAGCTGCCGTCGAGTCGAACGAACAACAACCACAATTTCTTCCTTTAATTCCAACTACATCGCTCTGCACCAGTCGTAGTCAGTGTACTCACAAGCCTATCCTTGCCCTCCTTTTTCACTTCAATAAATTCTTTCGTTGACTTCGCGACTTCTCGATTCTCAATACCGTCGACATGATGTTCTCTTGAACTGCCGCGTTGCACAGCGGCCTACACTTGCCCGCGGGGCTACGGCTATCCCGAGCCCTTGAGTCCAATTTGATGAGCTAGGAGCACCCCATATTTCCCCGTCTTTTTACCTAGGTGCATTTGGTAACGGATCGTGTGTGACAAATTTAGCCGAAAGAGGTTAGATGTGGCTCTGGGAATGTTCATGAAAGAGGCTCTCCTGTGGTCTTCCATGTCTTACGCGGCGCCAAACATGGATAACGCGTGTCTTTCTAGACAACTCCGACATAACATACCCCCTCTGCCACCTACGCGTCTCGGAGGCGCTATGCGCGGAGAGCAGGAGATATTGGAATCTAGGAGAACATGGCGCCCTCGTTATTCTCAGCTTTTGGCTTCTTGATCCACAGAGACTTTCTCCAACCCAGGTGCTGGTGCATGATTCTTCGCAAGCAATGTACCGAGTTGTGCTTCTCGCCGCTTTGAACAACTTGGTGGGAATTGGCCGGGTCGATTCAAGTATTGATCAAAATGGACGGTGTATTATTTCTTGAAGACGTATTCCAATTTTTGGTAACCGCCAT
This sequence comes from Polyplosphaeria fusca, assembly GCA_010093805.1. NCBI lineage: Eukaryota > Fungi > Ascomycota > Dothideomycetes > Pleosporales > Tetraplosphaeriaceae > Polyplosphaeria > Polyplosphaeria fusca. The sequence continues at coordinate 340,897 of ML996098.1, read as the reverse complement.
ACACATTTGACCATTCATGTAGGTGTTACCAACTACCTTGCGCTTTATCTTCAACAGCCCTTCCTGTCTTAAAGGACAATTTAGGACCAAACTGTAGCTGTACGACAGCAAAGATACGGGACTTTCATCAGTGCCTTGCCCCTGTTCAATCCGATACGACGCTGCGATAAGCGTTTTCTTCATTTTCTCACGCAAGTTACCAGAATAAATAACTCAGTCTTGATATGGATGAAGCTAATGCTTTTTAGTAAGTAATTTTCTGCCATGGGAACTTCTTATTCATCAGTGACAAAAAGCTCTCCAATATTCACAGGAAGAGTGACTCAGTACATTTCTAGCAGATGATTCGACATGTGCATGCCATGATCGCCGAGGTGGCATTTTGTTCCAGTCTTTGCTGATCCTACCAATCATTCGGGTCGCCGGATTGAAAAGGAAATGAAGAACAGGCAAAATGGGTCCCCGCGTGGTGACGATATCTACCTGGAGAGATCAGGTCTGTTGCTAAAGCACCCTAGAGGTCAGACTCTGCGACCCGTGTGTATGTGGCACAGTGTCTTTCACAGCGCTAGTTGTGCGGCGCTCCCACAAGTGGAGCTGCCTTACGGGTATCTACGAAGCTTTCATCACGCCGCATACTAGTGGGACGTTGATGTGCGTGATAACACTAACACCTCATTTCGTATCTGCACTGACAAGAGTCTGATTTGGGGTCCGTATGTCTGCGGCGAAGGCAGAGGTTGAAGAGGCAAATGCATGACCTCGAGTATAAGATGGCGTGGTCTTCCTCTCCTCCACATCCGATATTACAATACCAATCTGTGCTTTGCCTCTATACAAACCTCATCTACTTTGTGCTTCTTTTGACATCAGACCACCTTCATCAGAGCCCATCTCCATTCGAAATGTCTCAATCAGCTTCTGGAAATACTGGCAGAAGTGCCAATCAACAGAATGTGCCAGGCGGTAGTGGCAGCAACCCTGGCACGGGGGCCGCGGGTGGTCCCTACAACAGATATCCCTGCAGAAACTACTATGTTCCGGGCCATCCCCAGAATGAATTCTACTATGGGAGTGATACTCTATGTTGGAACTGTAATGTAAGTCTCAGCCCGCGATAGTGTTGAGTTTACCCTTGTTGATCTCTCGTACAGGCACAACCGCCGGCGGCCCCTCCAGCTGGCAGATAGGAACGAACGCAAAGATCTATTCGCACACGACGCAATTCCAGATGAAAAATCGGCAAGCGCCCTCATCACGAAGTTTGAGACTCCTAATCTCTCATGCGACATTCTGTGGCTGAGCAGACGTCACTGGTGCTTTTGCTTTCCTTCAATGTTCTTGCACGGTGGTATATTTGAGTGACATTTTCAGCACCAGGGATGATGGTTGGTTGTTCTTGTTTTTACTCTCTTTATCGACTTGTCAGATAGTTATACTCATTCGTGGTGCAAACAATCTACACTCGTTATCTGCCATCGACCTTGCAATCGTCTTCCTGGTTCGGACTTTGCTACCGTAAAGTGCAAAGCGTCACACAGCAGCTGGACATAGAAAGCGCGTCTTGGAACGTCAGTCACATTTCCCACTAAAATGCATCCTCGACGTCACGCATCTGATATGTACACGTCGAAAAGTAATCTATGGTACATATAGATATATAAGGTAAGGCTAGACTCGACCTTGTTGTGGATTGCTAAATCAGGAAAGGCTTAAGAACTCTTGACCGGCTGGTTCAGCTCCGACCAAACCTCCATGGAGCTGGAGCTGCCTCCGCTTCAATCAGTGACTTCCTGGCCTACCTGACGGCGTCACCGGGGACTTCAGCTCCGCGGATCGTGCTAGCTGTCTGTTCTAACATGTTATTCCCGGAGTATTGAAAACCAATGTGGCGTGACTGGCACAGATTCTTTGCAGATGCTGTGAAGCAATCTGGCGACGCTGTGCTGCTCACGGCAGACGCCGCAATCGCACTTTTGCAATCTCGTATCATCTGCTTTCAGAACGAGGGAGCTGTACAAGATTTGTGGTTGCGATCCAACGAGCGCAATCTGTACCTTAATTGCGTGATCACCTGCTCAGGAGTCAGGGTTAATCAAAAGCATCAGTTCTGGTAGTCTCACGATAATCGATAGTACCACCGCTGAATCCTCGCAGCATCGCATCAATCGTATGTTTCATCACAATGGCGACTAAGACAAACTCGTACCGAGCCAGTCCGCCTAGAATTGCGCCCTAAGCCCTGCCTAAGGTTGGTTTTGCGGCTGATTCCGCGGCACAAAATTATTCTATTTTGTATGAGAACTTACGGCCGAACAAAACTTGGACAAGCATCGACATCCCTGCCATTCTATGCAATATATCCTATGGATCTTACAACGGAGATGTGACCAAGACCAGACTTGGAATGGAACACATGGGACGTTGACTGAAGCCATCCTGCTTGTGCCGAACTCTTTGCATTACTTGACGTTCCAGTCTATTTTGATCGATTGGCTCTTATTGCCGGGTCAAGTTTAGTGAGAAGCAAATGTTACGCAAAATCCTACAAGCAGCACTATCGAACGCCATAGGACCTAGAACCTTGACTGTGCCTCGTGGACGATCACAAATCGTCCTTTCCAATATACCCCTTGGACACACGCCAGAGCTTCCCCGGCGCGCGACCTAACCCAATGGTTTCACCATTCCAAGATTCCCTTCGGCAGCTCTTCTGCGCGGTGGGACCTGGCAGTGAAGTTAGGTACAATCTCGCAATTGGGCGCCATAATTTAACGAATGGACTCTTTCACTTTGATCGCATGTGACTGAAATGTCCTAGAATACAGATACTTTCAGATGTTGCCTCCAGTACATAAAAGCTTCGAACCAAGATCTATATGTACATTGGGGTAGTGCAGCTCCGCTTCCCTGTGCTCTCGTACCGTAGCTGCGAGCCGTCCGTTGCCTTATCCATTCGGACGCTTAAGATAACTTTGCCGTTTAGGTATATACTCGAGCGAAGGTGCGTTCGCTCTGAAGTCACGTGAGCGGTCCATCATGCATGCAACATGCAAGTGGCACGGAACACAAAGCATTGTGCGGCACATAATCACGGCAAGATCGTCAAAATATACCCCGGATTTCGTTTCATTGGCGCCAATAATCTGTGCGAGGCACCAAATTTCCCCGTCATTGAAGGGGGAGGAGGCGCAGAAACATTCAATCTTTCTTTCGACCATGACACAACTACAGATTTTCTAAGTATACAATGGTCTCTAATAGAACAGTTCATCACCACTTCTTCAGACTAGACCATATACTCAGCCCGGCATCGCAAGCAATGCTCCCTGCCCAAGGACACTCTAGTTTAGCTGCTAGGGCCGATACCAAACTACTTGCATCATACGATTTGCTCTTCATGTGAGACAAAAGGTGCTTAATTGTGTCACGGACACAGATCCGGTAAATTATGGTGGTATACAGGCCACTGTGCCACTAAGCAGTAGTGATGCGTCGTTAGCCCAACTTCGCCGCAACCATAGCCGCGGTAGCGAACTTACAACTGAAAGGAGCAATGTCGACCAATGATTTCTAGTAGCTCTGACGTTTTCTCAGTTCGCCTCAAACTAAAAAATAGGGATGCGGCGCGGGCGTTAGCCGTCCGGTGAAGCCCGGTGGCTGGATGCTTGAGGATATGCGGTGGGCTTACGGCCAAGAACTCAACCTCAGCCGTGGTACGATTATACTTGTCCAACTGATCAGTACCTCTACATACATACTCAAAGCTAATATTAGACGTCAAAGAGCCGTTATGACTTGAGGGAAGAAGTACTCTTGCTTGCAAGGGGCGTGGGAAGCGGTGGCAAGACGCTGCTGCTAGGTCAGTACTTAGAAGCAACCGACGTCCCGGGGCCCAATTTTGCACGGAGTGCAGGTGCCAATAAGGATAGAAAGCACCTCACCCACACCCTGGGTATACGAAATGTTGCCACCTAATTGCATGACGAATAGAGACAAGATAACATGATATTGCAGGTGCTCAGACAAGAAAGTCGGATGGGAAGGGAGCACGACACCGGGAATATGTCATCAGCGGCCCATGAAAAGAAAAGCCCCAAGAATCAGCAACGGCAATGAAACTCTCCGCCCTCACTGCCGTGCGTCACTCCGGCAGAGGCCACCTTCCCATCGACGCCCGGCGCCTATTCTCGCCAACCATCCCGGCGTCACACCTCGGGATCTTGCCCCATTAAAGGGGCACCCCCATGCACAAGCGCACTGCATCTCGGTCACGGGAAAGTGCCGCTATGCAGCTTCGTGACACCACCAGCCCTTCAGCACACCTCCCCCAAGCCACTCATCGTGGAAGCGGCATGGCATCACCCACATCATCATACATTCTGCCTCGCCGACCTCTGCAGCTCAATCACCCCCCCGGTAACCTAAAGGGGATGTTGGTATCGGACATGGCCATGCAGCTTCACCATTTCCTTAATGTGGGTGTGACGAGCTGCTTTCTAGTCCCTGGGTTCCGTTTCTGCAGTAAAGGAATCGGCGAGGCAGACTCGCGCACGGCATGTCCGGGCCAGTGGTCAGAAGATAGACGGGCGGCGAAGAGCCCTCGCATCGAGATTAGTATGCAAGATTGCCAAAACGGCGATGTCTATCGCGGTCTTAGCGCTGGAGGATTTTGCATGTTCCTTGGCTATAGGCCAAGAGAAAAGAACGGGTGGTATGAAGGACGCGATGTTTTGAATTATTGACATGTTTGTTACCGAGGTACTCATATTACGGATTACCGCTACGTACTGTATGCATGCATGTTTTGAGATCACAAAATGCTGCCTACTCATCAAGTGTCAATCTGATCTTTATCCTCAATCTTTTTACCAGCCCTAAAGTCCATTCGCAGCGTTCGCGACACTTATAGCGTCAAGGTCAAGTTCCAGTTTCTGCACGATAAGTCAGTCTTCAATCCAAGCCGTGAAGAGAATAAACACTTACCAGTCTCAACACCAGGCTGCCGTCCATCCAACCCACCTGTGACCCTCTTCTTCAGCTTGCTCAGCCCAATCAAGCTCTGATCTTTGGCGAATTTCGCATTCCTCGCCGGCCTCCACTGCATCAGACCCCTTTGTTTACGCTCCTCGGTCCTCTTATTCTGCCTGTTGATCTCCTTCTGGCCCCTTGAGCTCGATTCGCTGAGCCCACTCGTATCCGTGCGATCAGTCATCGTGGAATAGCGGGGCGCAGTGGGAGATTCGGGGGAGAGATCCGTGGTAGCGTGTCTGATACCATTTTGGCCTGGGGGTGCTGTGTTGTCGGCATCTTGAATACCGAGATCGGACGAAGATGCTGAGTCGTCGTAGTCCTCGTCATTAGCTTCATCGTCTGAGGGATGAAAGGGGTCGTGGAGCGGCTCTTCCACGCCCGGTTCGCGGCGCTTCTTGCCTTTGGTGTCCATATAGGCTTTGGGGTCGTGACCAAAGGCGCCAGACCAATCTTCGCCATCTTTGTTCAACCATTTCTTCTTCTCTTCTTCGTCAGATTGCTTGAGGATGTCGCGACCTTCCGTGAGAGACTCGTCATGCAGCTGCTGCACGCGCTCGGGAAGTTCTTTGTCCACCTTTCGCTGACGCACACCCTCGGTCATACAAGCCTCCCAAGATTCATATGTCTCCCGTGAGTCATTATCGACGACAAATGCGTGGTGAGACTCGTCAGTACCGGCCTTGAATCGTGCTTTGAATTGCAGACGTCCAATTTCTTTGAGATCCTCTAATCCAGGTTCTTTCTCACAATTGTCTTCGGTGATGTAGTTTTGAGTAAGACGAGCTGGATGTGCAGTCTGCCAAATTGGAATGTTGATGTCTTGGTCCTCGTTGTCGATGAAATGCTGAAGCCAAATGGTCGCGTACGCATCCGCCTTTCGCTTATTGGCGACGTGGAATTCGAAGACGATGGGGGACCTATATCGATATTTGACGGGCAAGCGCACGTTGTTCTTCCCTTCTTTCGCAGTAAGGTCCCAGTAGTATCCGTCATCCTCTTCGAGCTTCTGACATTCAGTACGCGATATTTTTCCCGTGCTACCACCAGTACGCAACTTCAATTTTGCAGCATGATTGTAGCCGAGGGCAAGTATTTTCTCGGAGCAAAATTCAAATGTGCCGACATCCCAGCCCAAGTGATTAGTTGGAAGGCGAGTCTCAATACTGCGGAAGACAAGCGAAATGCGGATGCGGCCGAAGCCAACGCCTCCATCGAGAGGGTACCAGCGCGTAACTTGGGAAGAGGTCTCCATGACGTCTGACAGCTTGAGGGGAACCACTCCGATGATAGGGTCGTGTTCACGATTTCGCTGATCGCGCACGGTGACAGTGAGAATGGCTGAGCGCCAGTCACGGATGAAGCGTTCAGTGCCAGCGTTGAAGATCGGTTGCGATGAAACAGCCTTGGCGCGAGTCCTGTAGACCAAGGTGTCATTGTAGTGGATGGTGCAATAGCTGGTTGGGAGATTTCCGCTGGTCTCTTCTGTAGCCTCGCCAGATGGCTTCGCAGGCTCGTATTCTCGACCCTTGCGATTGCCATTGCTGCCCTTCACATTCTCGAGCTCGAGATTGACAATCTGATGCACGATGATATTGCAAACACCGCTTGGCCAGAGTGGGTCTGGTGGAGTGTGCATGACCGCGTCGTCTTCTTCGCTGTTGATTACGCCCTTCTCATCTTGTAGCGACGGGTCATCCTTAAGTGCGTCTGGCAATGCTCGATTCTTCCCGTCCGTCCTAAGGGCAGGGCGGAATTTGGGCTTGCCAAAGTAGCCAACCTCCCAGTGTAGTTCACCAGGCATCTCGCTACCAGCGTCCATACCTGATAGTTTCGACACTTGAGGGTACATCTTTCCAGGATGTTGGATCATCTTCTGCATGGAAAGTTCGACTTTGCCGCAGATATCATCAGCAGAGTGACGGTCCGAATCCCACAGCTCAACGCTGAGGTTCTCATCAGCCTTGATCAACTCGGGTGTGACTAGTAATGCTGCGGTCTCTTCCCAAATGGGATTCAAGTCGTCTGTGATAACCCGAGTGCAGTACATTGGTTTCCCATACTTTGAGAATGCCAAAGTTATATATGGGTCGCTTCCTCCGTGCTCAGATCCGCGGCGGTCTTGCTTGCTGAGGCCGACAGCTCGGTGAATACGAATCCACATGACTCCTAGAGCTTCGACATCCTTTTGGATCGGATCCGCTTGGAGGATGGCTCGCACATCAATCGACATCGACTTTGGCGCGACGTACATGCTGGCAGCCGCCTTGATCGCGTAATTGACGAAATTTGAGATCAAAGGCAGGTTCAGCAGATTGACTCCCTTCTCGAGCATTGGTACGCAGCCAGCTGTTACCTGGGGAACACCCATCAAAGTAAACGTCAGTGTCTTAAGGAAGGGTGGCTCTGGAGTCATGGCCAATCGTAATCGGACTGTGCCAACCAATCCTTGAAGCTCGACAAAGATCGGTAAGGGAACACCAAAGAGTCCTTTGATACCGAGGTAGAAAACCAGTTGCATGTGCATGTTCCGCGCTTTATCAGAAGCACGCTTCCCACTAGGCTTCGCGTGATAGGCAAACGAGACTTCCAGGTTGTAGTAGTCACCTCCTTCTTCATCAGCAGCAGCTTCTTGAGGATCCTTCGACTTCTTGTTTTCCTCGTGAATGGACTGTTTCAATTCTGTGACATGTCCGTCTGGGAGAGCACGCAAACTCAGAATTCGAATGGGGTTGCTGCCTTGATTGATCTCTGCAACTCGAACGTTTTCGATGATGCCAGGAACTGATGCTTGCATCACGTCTTCAAGCGTATCTGCCACACCTTGGAACATGTCGGGGTTGATCAGGCCCCAGACAATGGAGAGCAAGGTGTTCATCCACTCGACGGATTCTGGTAGTAGATTGGCGGTGGCCTTTGCATCCAAGATCAGCTAGTGCTCTCCAAGGATTCGACAGCCGGCTTACCATCTGTCCTCGAGTCTTCTCGCTGTCCCATTCAACCTCTCTCCCGCTTCGAATCACCTCTTTTACCCATAGCCACACCCCTGATGACAAGCACATGCCGAGAGGAATCAACCCTTTAAGAGCACCTCCGAACATCTTTCCAACCACCACTGTCACTACGAGTATGCCAATGCATAGCACGCCTGCCCGCTTCTCAAGAGCAGCGAATGTGGGTTCGTAGCTGACAGAGGGTGTAGGATGGAAGAGGATGTTCGTCTTCTCGCCGTGAATGGGTACATCTGAGGTAGTACCTTCTGCGACTGGATCAGGCGGGGCGGTCAAATCCTGGTTCTCCTTGTACTCCGCAGGCGATTGATGAGGATCAGTCTTTAGAGGCTTTTGCATGTCAGTAACATGAAGTAGCGGACGACCTTGGATAGCTTACAGTGTCCCTGTCCAAATTGGCATTCGGAACGACAAGCTTGCCGAGTCAGTTCTTGTCTCTTATAACAGCACGTTTGTGACCATACCTGTGGGTTCTCCACCTGACCCATCATAGCATCGTTCACATCCTCAATGACGACTTCTCTGCCCGTTGTGGGGTCTGTGACTGTCTTCTGGGTACCTTTGACGCCGAACTTTTGAGCCCTGTGAGGGACAGCACCTCCTGTGCCGGTGGAGGTGGCAGCACCGCCGTTTTGCTTGGTCGACGCGCTCTCGTCAATCTTGCGGTCTCGCTCAGCTTTGTCTTTATCAAGGCTCTCGAGAAACTTCTTCACAGTCGGCACAGGGTTCGCGCCCGAGTAGTGTCCGCCAGGTATCTTCTGCTGCTGTTCCGCCATGATGTCCAACGGCCCGGCTCCGCGGGGTGCAACAAGGTCAATTGAAGCGAACAAGAGTCGGGGAGACAGCTGAAGAAGCTGAAGAGTAAGGGAGGGGTATATCAAGGAAACATGGGCTGATCCGGGTCCGTGGAACCAAAAAAAGCAGGGAAGGCCAGTCTGCAGCGTGAAAGAGATCCTTGTGCCGCTCATATCGCGCGCGTCCCTCAGTCTTGTTTAACGATGATGTCATGGCCAAGCCACAGGCTACAGGCAATCGTGGTGCGAGCGGCAAGCCACCGCGTCTTGCACTTGCCAATTAAGCGTCGACGTGTCCAGCACACGGGCGACCGCATGACGACGGCAGCAATCGAGACCATCGAGGTGGCTGCTTCATCTGAAATGGGCTGGGTTGGGACTCGCCGGGGATGGCATTGTGCGGTCGATCCGATACCTCAAGGGTAGCTCTGACCAATCAGCGTCATGCGGGGCACCTCGTCACATCGCCGAGCCTTGCGCCGACGATTTTCGATCCCATCCTCCCGTCTCACCGTCCCAGAAGTCATCGCCATATCAACGCGCGATTCGTCCTGCCATGTCTGGCTGGTTCACTCTTTTCACAAACGGTCGCTACATCCTCAATGGCGAGATCGTCGACGACCACCTTGTCATATCGGATGAATCCGGGCTTATCTTGAAAAGAGAAGGCTACATTGGAGGTGAAGCTGTCGACTTGGACGACAATATCATAGCCCCTGGCTTTCTGGAGCTGCATTCGAATGGAGCGAAAGGTTTCCATTTCACGCAATTTGAAGACGACAAGAGCTACGGGGCCAAGATAGATAAGATTGCAGAATACTACACTACACAGGGAGTAACGGGCTTCTGGGCGACGGTCCCCACAGTGAAGAGTGAAGAATTTCAAAAGGTTGGGTCTAACATCTCTTTGTCACAATGCCATCGCGGTTCTATAGGCGCCCACTTATGATGATCCCTTCTTTCGTCCTCGACAATTCTGATTGCTTGTCCAGATTCTCCCCTCGCTAAGACCCCGAGAAATTCCCAACTCGGCCTCTCTCCTAGGAGCCCATACTGAAGGACCGTTCCTTCATCCATCCAAGAAAGGGGCCCATAACGCCGCTCTCTTCCAGGAATGCTCAACATCCCCTGCAAACATCTATGGATCGACCAATCTCTCCACGTCTGTCAAACTGGCTACCATCGCTCCTGAACTCTCCAACTCAGCCTCTCTAATCAAAGATCTTACCTCCTACGGCATAAGAGCCACCATGGGCCACTCAACAGCCACATACTCAGAAGGTCTCGCTGGTCTCAAGGCTGGTGCCACAGGTGTTACTCACACCCTGAATGCCATGCCACCACTACTCTCTCGTGATCCTGGTCTCGCAGGGTTAGTATCTTTACCTTGGAATAATCCAGCATCGCCGTATTACACCATCATTCCAGACGGCGAACACCTGCACCCACAAACCGTCTCCCTGCTCTACCGCGCCAACCCGAAGAAAGCTATACTCGTGACGGACAGCATTGAACTTGCTTCTATGCCCGACGGGACTTATCCAGGCCACTCCCAGATACCGTTTGAGCAGACCAAGAAAGGGACAAGAGCCACCATTGCTGGTACGGACACCCTCATTGGAGGATGCATTACCCTGCAGCAAGGCGTGAGGAATGTGATGGAGTGGACTGGATGCGAGCTTGCAGAGGCAGTCTGCACGGTCACTGAAAATGTTGCAGGATTTATGGGTATTGATGGGCAGGGCGGTAGGGGAATCTTGAGGGAGGGGCGAAGAGCTGATTTGGCTGTGCTGAATGAGGCGGGTGAAGTGCTGCAGACGTGGGTTTCAGGTACCAAAGTTTGGGACAAAGAGGAGGAAATTGCCTCGAGGGAGGCTGATGGAGAAGCCCGGGGGTGAGACCTTTAGTTTCGCGGTTTGTAGATGTCGAATGCAAGCTTCATAGACAACAATTAGCCATTTGGACTGCTGATAGATTCAATAATTGTCACGCTCAATTTGCTAAAATGTCAAGTGTCTTCATACTGTGTGGAAACGGAGGAAGCCTTGTAAGATTGAAAACTATTAAAACAGCCGAAGAATCCGAGTCGAAGCGAATTTGGGTATCCGAGTCTTCAGCATCCTCCTCCTCCTCCTCCTCCGCCTCCGCCTCCACCACCAGCGGCCCCAGCCGCAGCGGATCTTCGTTGCCTGCGCTGCTTCTCTGCAACAGCCAAGTATGAGACAAAGATCTGGTCCAAGAAGCGTTGGTCCAGCCCCGACACAGCTATTGTCAAGGTTCCATCTTTGCTGCTTCCAGCGGATCTCGAAAACAGAGCCAGCACCTGGTTGCTCTTATCCACCAATTTCAGATTCCCGCCGATCAAACTTGACCCGACCGAGCTTGTCGTTTTCCATGAAAAGGTCTTGGGCCCAGGTGCAGCCGGCAGATCCACGACTTGGGTCTTGGAGAAAGAGCCTTCCTTGCGCATCTCTACGTGGGTGTTGTCTTGGTAGTGGATGTCGACGCGTGAAGAGAAACTGTGGAAATCGATCCTCCCGATTACAGGCCCAGACGCGTTCCCTCGCCTCACGAGCATGTCTGTGGATCCGGCTCGGAAATCAACGTGGTAGGCGTCTGTGAATTTGTCTGGGTTCTTTATGAAGACGGTCTTTGGGCCACGGAACCCAGATTCTCGATATATCGGATATTCCATCGTGGCTTGTCGTAAGTATGGTGGTAAATCTCGTGATGTTTTTCACATTCAGTAGTAATGCAATTGATTCGGAGGGGTTTGGTGCAACGTCAAAAGGTGAATGTGTCTATGACAAGCATTGTGATCGAGGGCATAGCCTTTCTTATGTCGTGGCCTCAGCCGTGCCGCACCTACGGACTTTAGCAAATCGCGCCATCCTTCAACACCAAAAACGCTGCACGCGACGTACGGCGCACTACACAACCAGTTATGGGAGTTCCTTGTACTGTTAGGCACCGGACCGTGAGCACTGCATATGTAGGTGGCGGGGGCGATTTTGACCATTTCGAGACTTCCGGCGCGAAAATCGTCATAAGGCGTCCAACTTCGCAAGGCTGGGTAGATGGATGGATGGGTGGCTGTGCTCGTGCTCGTGCTCGTGCTCGTGCTGAGCCTCGGGGAGTTGGCGCTAAGCCTAAAGTTCTCAAATGTCACGTGGACAATTTCTGTGCAGGTGGCTCTGACTTCCGCATCAACCTCCGCGATCCTATCCGTCTCCCCGTGAGGAGCCTCCTCGTGTAACGTAGCACTCATCTGAGACGACCATAAAATAAAAGCCTTCTCCGAGACACGGCGACGTTCGACATCGGAGAACCAATCAGCCAACGATGTGGCAGAGTCGACGATCAGTCTAGAAGGCGTACGGTACCGAACTGTGTGACGGACAGCGCCAATCCCGGGTCTGTCGGCTTCAAGCTGAGGGCGCTCACTTCACCGCTAGCTTGTCCCAACCTGGGCCGAAAAGAAATGTTTGTTGAGATATAATCCAATCGAGGACGGCACACTCGCTAAAAATTGTGCCTTGACAGCCACGACGGCCCAGTAGAATTTACCTTATTGGCAGAACAGGCTGTGTCTCCCACTTTTGATTTGGATGGTGTTCGCCAAAAGGGTTTTGTCTCGAATGCGTGCTATCAACATTGGACAAGGTTCGTGTGCGAGCGGAGCCGACTGCACCCAAGACTCTGGTGCTGCGCAGATGCCCTCTGCCAATTCATCATTAGACCTATGGACCCTGGACATGGCTCTCGTCACGTAAGATTTACCGAACGGCCTTAGTCAAGATCGAGGACATGCAGCTTGATAACGCTACGGCTGGGACCGCATCCACTTCTAGATCGTGCGTTGTCATTCAGAAGCGGAACTGCCTGCATTATCCCTCAGGGTCGGCCACTGCCGTGCTCGCCCATTGTGGTTGGCCGAACCTCCACGAAAGGTCCGGGTATATCCCGTGCACTCTGTATTGTCATTTCTGCTGTCATCGCACATGTATCAGACTAGGGTTCTCTTCGCTTTTCTGGGTCTGCGTTCTCACGTTCTGCATGGCCTCTCCTTAGGTTTGCTGATCGATAGCATCCCAATGTGGGCCGTTTGACGCCACCGGTAGTGGGAAAATGGTTCCTTAAATTTCTCATATCGTCCTCATACCATCTTGTCCCTCTTCACTCCCAATTCTACGCCACCATGGACAGTCGTCCAAGCAGCTCTCGATCATGGATACCCAGCCTTTTTCGGAAGTCAAAGTCGAAGTCGGCCTCAAGTACTCCACCAAACGAACGGACTTCTCTTCTTCCACCTTCCGAAGATGAATATTATACAGGAGATACTTATGACCTGGAGGACGGGGACGAGTCCAAGTTACAGTTGGTCCTCCAAGAATTCTGGATCTTGCTCAAGGGCTCAATTCCAGTCATCCTTGCCTACACACTCCAGAACTCTCTGCAGACCGTGTCCGTTCTCATTGTTGGACGACTTTCGCCCGAGGCTCTAGCAACAGCCGCTTTCTCCTACATGTTCGCCATGGCCACTGCCTGGCTCGTTGCTCTGGGGGGTACCACGGCCGTTGATACCCTGGCTTCTGCAAGCTTCACTGGGAGCAAGAATCCTCATGACCTCGGTGTCATTCTTCAGCGGTCCATCATCGTCCTCACCCTATTCTATGTTCCAATTGCGATTTTGTGGATCTTTTCCGAGCCAGTGTTCATAGCACTTGGCCAAGAGGACTACATCGCACGGGACTCTGCCAGATTCTTGAGCGTACTTGCTCCCGGAGGCATTGGGTACATTTACTTTGAAGCATTGAAGAAATATCTCCAGGCGCAAGGTAGAATCTACCCGACCGAATTGAAGCTCCATGTGCTAACACGCGCAGAAATCATGAGGCCGGGGACCTATGTCCTATTGCTCACGTCCCCACTCAGCGCCGGGCTGAACTACCTCTTCGTTTACACCTTTAAAATGGGACTTCTTGGAGCCCCATTCGCTACTGGCGTAGCGTACTGGGTCTCTTTCCTGCTCCTTCTTGCCTATGCCCGCTTCATCGATGGCTGGAAATGCTGGGGAGGATGGAGCCGCAAGTGCTTGCAGAACATGTGGACATTTGCGCGACTGGCATTGCTTGGGGTCGTACATGTTGGCACCGAGTGGTGGGCATTCGAGATCGTCGCCCTGGCTGCTGGACGACTCGGAACGATTCCACTCGCTGCTCAGAGCGTGATCATGACGACCGACCAGGTCATGAACACGATACCCTTCGGCGTGGGGGTCGCCACAAGCGCTCGCGTCGGAAATCTGCTCGGCGCACGGAATGCGAAGGGTGCAGCAAGGTCAGCAAACACGGCTGCCGTCCTCAGCATGATTCTCGGCGCCGTAGTCCTGGCAGTTCTCATGGGGGTCAAGGACTTTTACGCCAAGATCTTCAACGACGATGTCCGCGTCATTCGGTTGACTGCAGAGGTCATGCCGTATGTTGCTCTCTTTCAGATTGCAGACGGTCTCAATGGGAGCTGTGGGGGTGCGCTGCGAGGTATGGGCCGGCAACATGTTGGCGCAACGGTCAACATCGTCAGCTACTACTGTGGCGCATTGCCACTCGGTATCTATCTTGCGTTCCACGGCTGGGGTCTGGGCGGGCTGTGGGTTGGCCAGTGCATCGCGCTTTATCTCGTTGGTTTTGCAGAATGGGCGATTGTGGCCTGGAGTAATTGGGAGTACCAGGTCAAGAAGGCTTTTGAGAGGATGGACTCGGACGACAGGGCCGAGCAGGGCACCATGGACGGAATGGTGCCCAACGGCATCCACTGATGAAAACTACGCAGAACTCATAGCGATGACGACAAATTCAACGGAAATTTTTACAGTTTTTTTCTTCGACCGAGTATGTGCGCGATGCTTAGTACTGCCTGTTTTGGGTTTAAGCGAGGCTATTGACGTCCGCCCACAGCGGCCGTGAGCTGGAGCCTTCTTCACCAGGTACACATGCACATTACCCCACGCCGGAGGGCTTGATCCGTTAGTCGACCGACATAGCATGCATGAGCGTGATGCACCATGTCTTTTTCGGCTCTGGGCCATCGAGCCTTATCGCGGATCCGAGCCAGCCATGTTGCGATCCTGGAGTGATGATACAGCCAACAGACCCCTCTTGGTAGCCTCTGGAGAAAGAACACCGATGTCAACTCCCGAACGATAGCGGACGCGCCCTGCTTCGAGTGACAAACCGCGTTACGGTCAGACTCGCCGCATTAGCGATACGTAAGAGCTGCAGACGGAACAGCGGCATGCATAAGCTCGAGGCTTCCATGGCGGTCTATCAACCACAACTCGAGCACGTCTTCACGCCATGGCCTCCGATAAGGTGGCTTGTCCTCGAACCACCAGTGTTGAATATCGTGTTTACGAAATCGACCACACGTGCTGTCATTGGCCGCTTGCACTCGCATGGGCCCCATCATCGGCCAGGGCGGGGTTCCTGGTCCCACATGCTGAATAGCTTCCACTTGAGGAGCCTGAGTGGCTGGCGAGAACGTGTTCGTATCGAAGCTGCCGCTCGAGCTTTGACTGGCCCTTATGATAAAGCCAGAGTCATCATGCAGCAGCGTTGACAGGGGTAGCTCGAGAGCTGTTTACCTAAAAGACGTTTACCTAACAGCTACCAGTCAAGACGGAATGTAGATACTGAGGGGTATTCCATTTATTGCTGTTTCCCGCTCCTCCACATGCCCTGACTTCTCGTCTCTATTCTCTCCACCCCCAATTTACCTCGAATTGTACAAAAATGAGGATTTTCGCTGCCATTCTCGGTCTTGCGGCCATTTCGGTTGCCCACAATGATCATGATCATGATCAGGAGCCAATCTCTGGCCCACATGAGGGTTTGTGGTACAACACCTTGCCCGGAGACGGCGGAACTCAGGTATGAGCATCTAGGAGACGTTTGGAGCTTCACCAACTCGCTGAACAGGCCGACTCCGTCTTCTCTGGTATTTCGACCTTTGGACGCATCCAGTACCACCCGTGCCTTTCTAGCCACGACGTCAAATATGACATTGCATTCATAGGTCAATTCTTCCGACATTATGGCTTGGATGGGCACTGATTAGTCCTAGGTGCACCGTTCGATACCGGTACTTCTTATCGCCCGGGAGCCAGGTTTGGCCCCAGCGGCATCAGACAAGGTTCTCGCCGTCTCAATCTCTAGTATGTCTTCACCGGTCGCATGCTGACCGTTTGCTCCTTGTGAGCGCAAAGGCTCACGAAGGGTTGGATTTAGTGGCGGATACAACGTCCCTCTTAAAGCGAACCCCTTCAACTCATGGGCGAAGGTCATCGATTGCGGCGACATTCCAGTCACCTCGTGAGTCACTTTCTAGTTTGGATTGAAACCCAGTGCATGATGTGACGGGCATGGGCGAGCGTGCTAGCCTTTGCGTCTAGGGGTGGCTGACACTGAACCGCAGCTACGACAATGCTTTTGCACTCCAGCAAATCGAAGAGGGACACAACCTCCTCCTTTCGCGTGCTCCGTTCACAGATGCCAAAAAGCCTGGTCCCTCGAAAAAAGGCAAGACGCTGCCCCGATTGATCACTCTCGGCGGTGACCATACTATCACTCTTCCTCTGCTACGATCTATCAACCGTGAGTACGGCCCTGTGAGCGTGATTCACTTCGACAGTCATCTGGACACGTGGAAACCCAAGGTCTTTGGTGGCTCTCCAAGTCAGCAAGCCAGCATCAACCACGGCACTTACTTCTATCATGCTTCGCAGGAGGGCCTGCTCGCCAATGACTCGAACATCCATGCCGGCATCCGCACGACGCTGTCTGGGCCTTCTGACTATGAGAATGATGGATACTGTGGCTTCCAGATTGTGGAGGCCCGGGAGATTGACAAGATCGGCACTGACGGTATCATCAAGAAGATCAAGGAGCGTGTCGGGACGAAGAAGCCGGTGTATCTGAGCATCGACATTGATACACTTGATCCTGCTTGTGCGTATAGTTCGATCACCGTTGATAGCACTGCTGACACAGGTCCGATAGTTGCGCCCGCGACTGGCACCCCAGAGACAGGAGGCTGGTCAACACGCGAGCTCCGTACCATCCTCCGCGGACTGGAGGGCATTAACCTCATCGCCGCGGACATTGTCGAAGTCGCCCCTGCTTACGACACGAACGCCGAGTTGACCACGATGGCTGCAGCAGTAAGTTAAGCAGAAGGGCAACAAAGGCAGATACTAATGGAGCCCTAGGATGCTCTATACGAGGTGATGACACTCATGGTCAAGAAAGGGCCTCTGAGCGCCTTGGGCGAGGAAGAGGAATTGTTAGAGTTGAAGGCATAGGCAGGTTGATACGGGAGTGTATATGCTATGCTGAGGTATGCAGTGGAGAATAACGGCGACAAGGATACAAGTCCCATGGTGACAAGGCTCCTGTACTGGTGTGCATTGACGCCTGGAGGAAGAGGCCTACATAGGATTTGGGGGAGATTGAGTGAGATGGAAAACAAATTACATATCATTCTCAACGATTTGAGCAGTGAGAGAGGTGTGGAGACGCGAAAGGGTTGCGGCTCCAAGGGCCAATTAAACTTCTCGCGTAAGTCATCGCCGCCGATGGCCACGTGAGTCCGATGCGGCTGGATGACATAGCCGTTGGTGATTTCAAAGACAGCGAACACCGCTCGCCCGTCCTCGCCTTCCCTAAGCCACGAACACGACCGCTACCCTTTCACTCTCCTCCTCAGTCTGACTTTCTGGCATTGGCACCGTCGTGACCATGTCTATCTCTCGGACAGGCGGAGCGCTCGCCACCTCCGTCCTCTCCAAGTTTTCCCCAATTGCCTCGGTCCCGCGACGATGCCCAGAATGTTTACGGACGTTTTCTTCCTATAGGCCTGTTCTGCAGTCATCTAAGCGACAGATGCAGACGGCGACCGCCTACCACCCGTTGAGCCTGACCCCAGACCCGCCATCTCGCAATTTCGGTGTACCCGAGACGTCCATCGCTGGCAGGAAACCCATAGCACAAGATACCGCATCGTCACAGCTGTCACCAGAGCACAGAGGGGCATCTGCGCAAGAAGATTTACCCAACGTTGGCATACCTGAAGGCGAGGCGCAGAAGACGAAGAAGCCTCTTCGACCTCGTCGCTACAACTTCGGACCGCGAAAAGCGACCATCAAATTATCACCTACCGCCGTCTCACATTTAAGAGACTTGCTCAATCAACCAGAACCGAAACTCATACGTATCGGAACCAGAGCCAAGGGCTGCTCCGGGCTAGCCTACCATCTAGAATATGTGGACAAACCGTCGCTACTGGATGAGCAGGTGGAACAAGACGGTGTCAAGGTCTTGATCGATAACAAGGCGCTGCTGAATATCATTGGGAGTGAGATGGACTGGTTAGAGGACAAGCTGAATGAGCGCTTTGTCTTCAAGAACCCCAACATTAGTGAGCAGATCCCACGCGCACGTGTAGGCCCCGCTAACAACTTCATAGCTGAGCAATGCGGATGTGGAGAATCGTTCAGCGTCTCATGATAATTCCCTACATTGCCTCTTTTACGGTTCAACATTCCTAGCATAGCATACCCGGCGTCACTCGGCATTTCGAGTATAGATCGTTCCATTACTGGCAGCAATATCCGCTCCTCCCTTTAGAACATTCCGGGCTCAAAGTCTAGGATCTTGCTATTCTGCATGATTTCGGAAACGGATGCAACGAAAGCAAGGTGGCTCGGGTCATTATAGATATAATATCTGCGATCTTGTTCGTTTTCGAATTCCATTACGAACCCGTGTGTGAAGGCCCCCTACTGGATCAGTACTGGGCGCCACATTTTGATAGGAGAGAGATTGTACTTGGCGGCCTTCTACACTGTTGTTCCGTCCACCTCTTGAGGAAATGATATAGCGTTTTTGGGTAGCTGGATGAACGCATGTGTCACGGAGCGCAAGCATACGTTCGCATGCCTGCGTGAATGTTAAAAATCAAATACGTAGTGAATATGACGCTCCTCACTTCCTTGACCTCACTGTAATGCGTCGTTGGCTTCCATTGAAACAGAACGATATGAGTGATTGTCATTTGGCAAAACAATCCAAAGTACCCGAGAGGTACCTATCAGTGCATTTACAACTCAAATTGGCGATTGCATTTGCTTGTTTGATTGTTTATACGATTTATATGATTCGCGATGCCAAGCTTTTGTTGAATGTGCCCAGTCTCGCCGTTTTGTAGGTGTCCAGACTCCGACCTTCCACCAAGCTAGTCGCGATGCGAGAAAAATGATTGTTGTGGGAGGCGTCGACTTCCATTTCCCCGTTCCTGTTCCCTGTTCTGTTGGTCAATAAGCAGCTTAGCCAGCAGGCTGCATAGATTTGAAACCTCCGGGCAACTCCGCAAACCACCCTTGCTTGAACACCATCCCAACCATGGCCGCGGCACTCCCGAATCAACTACTCTATTTAATTATACGATTCACGGCGGATATACCAGACCTCCCACTATCGATACCATCGCCGAAGACTACTACGACCCTCTCCCTCAAGCAGCTGATCCGACCCAACCTCCCTCCAAAGCATGCCTCCGCGCGGCTTCGATTGATATATGCGGGGAAGGTCCTGGGGGACAACACACCACTCTCAACGTCACTCCAACTACCGCCATCTTCCTATACTAGAAATGGGACGCACAATGAACACGGTGCAAGCAGCAAGAGCAAAGGGAAGGAAGCCGTCCGCGACACCCCCTCGCCCTCCTCGTCGGACTCGCAAGCCGAATCCAGAAAATACTATATCCACTGCTCCCTAGGCGACGCGCTGTCCGCCTCCGACCTCGCAACCGAAGCGGCGACAGCCCACGCCTCACAAGTCTCCCTCGAGCAACAGTACAACACCTCCCCAACGACCCAACAGCACCGCCGCTCTAGCAGCGGCGCCGTAACCGGCAGCAATGCCGCGCGCCGGCGTTCAAGCGCAACAACCACCCCCGCACCCCAGGGCTTCGACAGACTACTCGCCTCAGGCTTCACGGCGCAGGAAGTCGCGACGCTGCGCTCGCAATTCCAGACCAACCTCTCGTACACACACACGCCCGACACGATGCCGTCGGCCGCCGAGATCCGCCGTCTCGAGGACCGGTGGCTGGATTCCACGGCCACGGGTCCGTCGCCTGGGTTAGCGGGCGCAGGGGGCGCGGCTGAGGAGACGGGGTGGGGTGCCGGGTTCACGGTGGAAGAGGGCGGGCTGGATGATATGTTGTATGGGTATTTGACGGGCTTTTTTTGGCCGTTGGGAAGTGTGATCTGGGGGTTTAGGGAGGAGGGGGTGTGGGCGAGGAGGAGGCAGCTTGCGGTGGTTATGGGGTTGGTGTTGAATGCTGCGTTTGGGTTTTTGAGGTGGAGTTCTTGATTCAGTGTATAGAGGATATTGTAGGATTAGGAAGGAGGATGCTACGCTCTTCTTGATGTTGGAAGATATTTTGAGGTGGAGCGTATTCGTAGCTGCCTAGACAATGCAATTCTATACTTAATGACCTCCTCAATGTCGTCCCTGATTCGCTGCCAGTGTGTTCTCTTTCTGAATGTGCCAAGCTACGTGTTTGCACTCGTCTACTTCCTGAGTAGCCGACTGCATGATTGAAGTGGTGACAATTAATTGTGTGTCATCCCATCCATAGACCATTGTTCTCCTTTCAAGTCTGGTAGCAATCCATGCATATTTATTTCACAAGCACTAGAACCATTCGATTTTCAAATTTTTATGCTTTGATCATTGCAACTCTCATTAAATCTCAAAACTCCTCGCTAAACCAGCGTGCAATGTGCCAATAAAAGTCCAAAACTCAGGCCCAAAAAGGAAATGCTCTATATGGTATCATCCTCCAAGTTCCCCCTTTTCAAAAACCTCCCAGCTTCCCTCATACTTGAGGTCTAGCTCTATGCCTCCCACCTGCGCCCACCACTATAGTAAACCTCATAAGCACCGGACACACTCTGGTGATGCTCCTTGACGGCCTTCTTCACCGCCTCCAGAGACCTCCTCACACCACTCTCCCTCTTCTCTCCGCCGTCCACCTTTTCAATCAGCGCAGCGCGCTGCATCTCCGAGCTCTGCTTTGGTGCGGGGCCGCCAGAGTAGTAGACCTGGTAGGCGCTGTTGACGGACTGGTGGTGGTCCTTGGCAGCCTTCTTGACCGAGCCCCACGCCTTGCTCATGTTGGACGAGGTGGAGCTGGTGCTGGAGGTGGAGGATTGGCTGCTGGTGCGGGAGTCGGTGGAGGGGCGGGGGGAGGCGCCGCCTGAGTAGTACACCTGGTAGGCGCTGTTGACAGATTGGTGGTGGTCCTTGGCGACACGCTTGATGGTGGAGAACATGTTGGAGGACATTTTTGTTGAAGGTAGAATTGGTTTGGTTGAAACTTTGTTGAGGGAACAAGTTGTAGGTGGTTTGGAAAGCAATTGATGAAGTGCTACCTATTGAAGGGAGATGTGTAGGTGGTGTTTGAGTGATGTTGAAGAATTGTTCGATTGCTTTGCTTGTTCTGATTGTCGTTCTGCTCTTCGTGAAGTTGATGGTTCTTCTTCACTGGCATCCATCCTCTCTTTATACTTTCTAAAATCTTAGCCTTCGTATGCCTGGTTATGACACCCTTCATGGTACCTTGGGCGTGCATGAGATGACAAAAGCTCTGAGTTACTCAGCGACCTGCGCTGATTGGCCACAACCAAGGCCAAATTGACATGCGCACGCGAAGATTGCGCCCTGCGAGTCCTGCACACGCCTTTTGACGCAGTATGACACCCCAGGGTAATGACTGTGTCCAAAGTGGCCAATGACAAGGACGCATTTCAGTTGGATTTTTAAGCAGGCGTTGGTCAGCCAGGGCTGAAGTGGACCGTGCGCAATAAACTTGGTGTCATTGCGCCCTTTGCTGCTTTTCCGATATGCGCCACTTTCCCATCGGCTGCTTTCCGAGTCTGCCCTCTAGAAGTTTCCCGTCGGCGTTCGGATTGAACAGGTGTTGGGCAGTGTATAAACGTTTGGCTCTTGTATCCTACAATCAGAGTTCAACTCCGATCAGACTGCATGACTGCGACGGAATTTCGCCCGGATGGACGTTTTTCAGGGCGCAAGCGGAACGTATGCGTTTCGGATACTGTGCGTTTATTATGAACAATCAATGGCAGCGGTTGATATTCCGTACAGTTGGGGATCAATTTGGGCGTGTGGGCATAGTGACTCTGTTTGTGATTTCGTAGGCATAAATAGACTCTGAGGTCAAGATCAAGTTCGGCCGACAGTCTCGTATACCTAGCTTCATCTCGTCCGACCTATGCAACATTGGCATGGGTCATATAGCCCCAGTGATGTGCTATCCGCACTTGAACTTCACCAGACTTCGTTGCGCAGCCGAGAGAGGTCGAGCTACACATGTATGACCATGTCCTCATACGATCTAAACGGCACGTCCAATTCTCAGCATGGCAGGGACACGTTCGATGAAGAATAGAACGCAATGCGATTTCGTATTTTGTCTAGTTAAGAGGCGTTCAGACCAGTCGTTCGAAGAGCGGCGTGATGTGTTCTGGAGTCGAACGAGTGCCGTCCTTCTCCACAACTGGGATGATATCTTCGTTGAAGCTGTCTTGAACAGCAACAGTATTTCTCCGCTTTCCTTTCCATTTGGGCACGCTGCCACGCTCGGCCTTGCCAACGCCCATCTCCCTCCACCTCTTCGGTGGCTTCACACCCAACTCTACCAAATTGGACCATATACGCTCGCCACGTTGGTCCCATCGTCTGATTCTCTCCTCTTGCTCCTCGTCCGAAGGCCTCCATTTACTTTTTAGTATCCGTCGTATAGCTTCGGGGGACACTTTGAAATACTGCGCCAGTATCGAGGTTGTGAATCTGTGCGGGGCCGTTTGATGCAGATGGCGTATGCCTTCCATTGTGTCGGGTGAAAGCTTTTTCCGCGGGTTCCATGCCTCGCCTCCGAGTTTCTCTTTCACAGCAGCCTTGTCAATCTGCCATCGTTCGGATTTTTCGCGTCGCGCAGGTATGGGTGGCAAGGGTTTCGCTTGAGGTGCCGATAAGGTGGCTTTCCGCTTTCTGGCAACATTCGATGTACCTTTCGCGTGGGACTTTGGCGGCAAAAAAGGCGTGCGAGAGGGCTGTTCTTGGTCGCGCGACCGCGGGCTAGTGGAGAAGAATCGAGCAGTTTGGGAGTGGGCAGCTGTACGGCGAGAAAATAACGCATCGGCAGTGATAAATGAGCGAACGAAGAGGCTGAGCGCCTTTTGCGCACACGAATTGCACGTCATGATGGATGTCTTCTCAATCGAAAGGGGGAGCTCCGCTGAAGATTTACGAAATATCTAGCACGGGCCGCCAGAGATGCGCCACAGTACCAGCCACATCTACCGCCACAGGTCCCACATCCGACGGATACATTTCGAGACGTCACCATCCACGGTCCCACAGCGCCACCAAAGCCATCCCACATGCACAGTTATCAGCCGTCACCGAGACTGTCTTGGCCGTCTTTTCAAGCTCCTAAGAGATCAGGCGCACACAAGACCCCTCCTTCGAATATGCATATTCCCAGTAGATCCGCAGTGGCCCGAGCGCCGCGGTATCATATGACGGTATCCATGTAGTCTTTGACTCCCTAGACGGAGACTACTTAATTATGTAGGCCTCCACTTCCGGCACTCTGCTTCTACTTGGAAAATTCTGGGAAAACAGCCTGGAGTCCATCTCCCCAGATCGCGACAATGGCATGGCCGAATCCATTCCGGAAAAGGACAGAGCACACCAAACGGCAAGTAACACCTGGACCTCGGCCCACTATGCTGACTCGTGTGTAGCTGTTGGGGCTATGAGTTCGATTGGACCGACGACCATCTAACACCAGAGCAAGCCGAACCCCTCAAACACTCCTATGACGTCTTGGCAGAAGAATGTCTGGACAGGCTGAATGCTATATTGCCACCAAAACAAAGCTCTATACCAAGAAGTAACAACCAGCAAACATCAGGTGGTACAGAGACCGAGGAGAAGAAGGAAGAAGGTCCCTCTCCTCTGCAGCGAGATCTCTACGTTTTACTTCGCGACCATCATGCGTCCGATCCCAAGTTGAAGCAGTTGTGGGATGAAGTACATACGGTTCCAGCGTGGGTAGACTGGGAGCAACTTGAGCGAGGTCAAGATGTCTTCTATCGCTACGGGGGCCCGGCTCTCACAGGCCTCACCTATCAATCGCTGCTTGGAGGTATGGGAGCTGCTCGAGTCGTCGAAACGCTTGCCCGTACCGGAGGATTTTCCACTCAGGTGGCGAGGAGAAGATTGTTCGAGACCACTCAACATATCCTACAGTGTACGAGGTCCATCGAGTCGCTCAAACCTGGAGGCGAGGGCCATGCTTCTTCCATTCGTGTCCGACTATTGCACGCGGCGGTACGCCAACGTATCATGAAACTTGCAACCCAGCGGCCGAATTACTACGATGTTAAAGCATGGGGTATTCCCGTCAATGATCTTGATCAAATCGCGACCATCGGCACCTTCTCGGCAACGTTGATCTGGCTGAGTTTTCCCCGTCAAGGACTATTCCTTCGGGAGCAGGAAAAGACTGATTATATCGCCCTGTGGAGGTATATTGGTTATCTACTCGGAACTCCAACAGACGTCTTCGCGACTCCCACAAAGGCAAAAGCCGTCATGGAGTCACTCCTTTACAACGAGGTTCAGCCTTCAGAGATGTCCAAACTTCTTGCAAACAACATAATCCGCGCGCTCGAGAAACAACCGCCGACTTACGTGTCTCCTGACATGCTCGTTGCATCAGCACGATGGCTGAACGGCAATGAGCTTGGTGACGCTTTGGCACTTCCCCGCGTGTCGTATTATTATTGGGCACTGATGACGGGCCAGTGTCTCTTCTTCATGGCCATTTGTTACAGCTATCGAGCCATTCCATATCTGGATCGCAGGAAGATCTCGAACCTGAAAAAGATCTTCTATGCAATCATAGTCGAGAGTAAATACGGACTGGCTGGCACAGAAACTGTGTTTGATTTCAAGTACGTGCCGGAGTACGAGACCGTTACGGCCATGGGACAGCCGAGTGAGCTCAAACTTGCTAGTTCTAGCGTAGAAATGCGCAACTTGAGAACACTAGGTGTATTCTTAGGGGTCTTAGGCTTTGGAACGTATGCTTCGGTGAAGGCGGCATCCGCCTTCTTTCACATGATCTGGTGAGAGAAGGTTCACTTTAGAAGTGAAAGCTGGAGCACGTTATCCTGGTCCGAGCGTAGGCGGCGCCTTCACTTTCTACAAATATATATTGTTTGCGCTCTTCGCTTGTTTACCTCAGGTGGCTGCACCCACCAACACCGCAGCCCTTCTAAACTTATCCTTCTCCTCCAATACTGCGCAAACAACTCTACAGCAACGGCTCGGGGCCAATCTCTCAATTTCGGTGGACCCTGGGTCTGCGGGACCTCGAACAGGTCTGCGCCTGGGGCTGGACGCGGCCATCCTCGCAAGAGAGCGAGTACAGTCTCGCGCTCCAGAAGCGACTGAAATTTTCGGTCTCATCTCGAACTCAAGGCTCCACCGGTCCACACAAAGTCCGTGCTTATCCAATCCAACCACCACCGCTATGGATGCGCGTACCCAGCTACTTTTCGAGACCCACGGTGGTGTCTGTGGATGCCCTCAGATCTGGTCTCAGGAGCCTAGTGCAGAGGTTGACGCAGTCTGCTCTCTGCTCTCGTCCAAATCTGCTATCTCATCACAGATATCTCCTCTTCAATCTCACCCATCGATTGAAAGCTCTCAGACTCTGGCACCCTCTTTCAATGATCCCACGGATTACTTTGCCACTCCTACTCCTGAAGGACCTCCAAAGTCCACGTGCATCTTCTGGTACCACGGCATCACGTGCAAGCTCGGAACGCGGTGTCGGTATGCCCACGAATGTCATATCACTTGGCCTGTTTGCCTCCCCCAGAACTTTACGCACAAGCACCCATGCCACCGAGCGCTTTGCCCTCTGAAAATGGGCGGCGCTCTCGCTGTAATGGCGGCGAAGAAGAGCAATACTAGGACCAAGGAGGAGATGGACAACGAGATGGAGAATGACTATCAGCCGGGCGAATATAGGAATGCTGCTCCTGTGTTCGATAGCGACACCTCGAGCACGGAAGAAGAGTCGTCCGACTCAAACTGTGAGAGCTCAGATGACG
Organism: Polyplosphaeria fusca; assembly: GCA_010093805.1. Classification (NCBI taxonomy): domain Eukaryota; kingdom Fungi; phylum Ascomycota; class Dothideomycetes; order Pleosporales; family Tetraplosphaeriaceae; genus Polyplosphaeria; species Polyplosphaeria fusca. Next base: position 314,783 of record ML996098.1, on the reverse strand, counting down.
AACCAGAGCATATGGCCCGCCTCGGCCAAGCGCCGAAGCCAATGAAGGCAGTAATCGCATCAATCAGCCACGCAAGCACGGTACGCAAGGAATTGCCGACAACTCTTCCACGACCACCAATTCCTCTACCTCCGAAGCCCAAACGCGGTCCTACAGACGCAGTAAGCAAGGGACTTCTCACCACCCTTCCACCACCGCTAATTTCTCTACCTCTTAAGCCAGAAAGCAGTTGTGCAGGCACGGTACGCAAGGAACTTCCCGCATGCTTTCCAATCAAGCCCGAACGCAATTCTTCAGGCACGGTACGCAAGCGACTTCTCACAGCCCTTCCACCGTCGCTCATTCCTCCACCTCCTAAGCCCGAGATCGGTCCCACAAGCAGCTTCTGCAACGAGCCAAAGACAGATTTCACACAATTGATACCACAGCCCCCCGCGAAAATCTGCTTTGACTGGTACCATACGGGCGCATGCACACCTAGGTTCGGCCAACAGTGCTTCTTTATGCACGGTTACAAAGATCGGGCCCAGGAGGTGAGCTTGCCGCGTGGTTGGCAGAATAGGCATGACCCAGAGTGTGAGCTGGAGCTGTGCCCGGTGCGAATCACGGAGGAGACGTATGGAAACAAGGGCAAGGGAAAGGGCAAAGCTCCAGTAGCCAACGGCGGAGTCGAGCATGGAGGCATTGCCGGACCGCAGCAGCAAAAGGTTGGTCAGAATCGGTATCCACGCAAGCAGAAGGCGCAGAGGAAGCTTACAAAGAATGCGATGAGCCAACTGCAGCAGCCAGATGCAGAGATGGAAGAATCCGAGCAAATGAGGAGGATTATGAAGTGGGAGAAGAACCGCAAGAAGAAGGATCAGAGGAGGCGCATGAGGGAGAGGAAGGTCAAAGAGGCTCAATCCGCGCCGCGCTATAAATTGAGGTCCCAAAAACGCTGGGACAATGTCATGGGCGCAAATATGAGCAAGTAGGAGGCTCCGTGTGGGATTTGCAGCTTGCAAGGAAATGACGACATCATGCGAACGGCAAAGGTCATGGACTGATGCCAGAGCGAAATTTTGATTAAAGATGGGATACACAGTAGGAGGGTATTTTCCTGATCACGACAAAAACGCCTGTAATGATTAGTCCGGCCGAGTCAAGACGACCCGAGATCTTGGTCATGGTGAGTGTCACCAGACATAGGGCTGTGTGGCCAGGGTCAGCTTCGTCATAGGTAGCAGAGAATCAGAACCCACCTTGTCCTCCCACGTCCAGAAGGTGCCGCTGTGCTGGATGCCCTTGCTCTGAATCACGTGCAACATCTTCACTACCGACTCCTCTGGGGTGATCATGCCATGGACCGGCCATGCGACGTTGATGTTAGCCATGTCGGTCTGCACCTCGCCGGGATGCAGGGCGAGGATGATGGTGTCGTCGTCCTTTCTCTTCAGCTCGGCGGCCATGTGCCTCACGGCCATGTTTAGGGCGGCCTTTGATGCGGCATAGGCGGCAAAGCCGTCCTCCATCTCGCGAAAGTTGCCCTGGGAGCCCGAGTCACTTGACATGAAGACGATGGTGCCGACGGGGATGTTAGTCTGGAGCAGTTTCTGGGCCGTTATTATGGGGCCAATGGCATTGGTGTGCAGGTGGAAGGCGAACTCGTCGAAGGACCTGTGCAGCGTTAGCCTCGTAGTTGGCACAGCATCTCGAGTCAAGATGCGAATGCCAGGCGACGCGGGGATTGGCGGGCCACACACATCTCAGTCGATCTCTGTCAGGGTTAGAATGTTTAGCCGCAAGATGACATACATGCGACGACGACGACGTACATTGGGGTATCTCAGGACGCCGGCGTTGATGATTACATAGTCGATCTTGAGGTTGGGGATGGCAGAAATCTGTGCGACGAATTTCTGACCGTCGGTCAGCAGGCAGTGCGAGGGTCGGACGGGCGGACAGGGAGCGTACGATGATGCTGTCCTCGGAGAGAATGTCGCAGATGTACATCTGGCACTTGCCATGGTCGCTGCCGGCCTGCCCCCACAGGGCCGAGGCATGCGACGCCCAGGGCTCGCGAACGGTAGCTATTATGCGCTCGCCGCGCATCAGCAGCTGGCGCACAAACTCGAGGCCGATGCCTCTGCTCGCGCCGACGACGAGCCAGGTGGTTAGGTCTTGATCGGCGTACAGCACGTCCGGAATTTGGTTCATGGTACGGAGGCACCGTGTGGCGGTGACTGGCTGCAGGCGATGAGGTCAAGGCGAGGCCGCCGGCAAGAGATAATTATGTACTCTGGGCCTCTGGCGCGGCTGCGAACCTGCTCGAGTACTTCCAAGGTTGGCCGGGCCGATGAGGTGCGCAAGAGCTGATTGTGTCTCGACGCGGCTGTGATCACGAGCACACGGAGCCCACAGCTGCGCCCGGTACTTGGGCTACTTGGCTGCACGCTGCTGGAGACGGCAGTGTACAAAGGTCAAAGGGACCGGTGGTGGCCTGCCTGGCTGAATGCCGTGCTGCTTGGGGGAGTCGGCTGGCTGGATAAGGCGACGAGGACATGGTTGCTTTTGGGGAGAGCGGAGTCGATGATTATCGACACCTCGTCAGCACGCAGAGCACACGGCGACGGTCGAAGCAGACGGCTCCATCTTGGCCTGAATCTGAATATACAAGTACAAATATGATGCCAGGACCGCGGAAGAGACTGCTCAAACAAGCATCCACTGCCGTCCGACTTTTTCCGCTGCTGCCCTCAACGCCGCACGTCTGATTGGCCCGCCCCGATACGCCACTGTGGCCGTGCGCAAGTGAATTGCTGGCGCCGCGCTTTTATTGTCGGGAACACTTTTTCTCTCCCATCTGCTCTCCTTCCTCATCTCTCTCAACAGCAGCATCCACTCCCACTCCCACCCACTTCGCCATTAGCAGCCCATCCTTATTCCCTCTCACACTCCACCACACATCCACACCTCCCCTACTTCATAATGGGTGTCGAAGCTGGTACGTTTCCCGACGAACCCCCAACGTCATCGACCTCGCACCCGAATCGCCACGTCTCTGCCCTCCATTGAGCTCGATCGCTTCATCGGGACTCGTCCTGGAGGTGCGCCATAGACATGTACGACGGATTGCCGTCCGACACTGCTCCATCGGTGGCCTCCGGCGCTGCTGTTGTCTTCGCGATCTCGCGCGGCTCCGAGACGGCTTCCGGCTTCCGGCTTCCATGTATCTGGCTGACACATCTCATAGGCGATGCTAAAAAAGGTGCCAACCTCTTCAAGGTACGGCTCAGCCATTCTCCTCAACCAGGCGGCCGCCGTGGGTGACGGGTGTCTCGGACCGCTGCTAACGTAGACCAGACGCGATGCGCGCAGTGCCATACCCTGAAGGCGGGTGAGGGCAACAAGATCGGTCCCAACCTACACGGCCTCTTCGGCCGCAAGACGGGCCAGGTCGAGGGCTTCTCGTACACGGACGCCAACAAGCAAAAGGGCATCACCTGGGACAGCAACACTCTGGTGGGTGGCAGTCGCACGGCACGGCGCATGCGGACCGCTGACGGCGCAACAGTTTGAATACCTCGAGAACCCCAAGAAGTACATTCCCGGCACCAAGATGGCCTTTGGCGGTCTCAAGAAGCCCAAGGACCGAAACGACCTCATCACCTTCCTCGAGAATGAGACGAAATAGACGTCGTTATTAGGCTCACACACTATTTAATCAATCCTCTTCAAAAGCTCCTTTTGAATCTTTGTAACACCAGAACCATGGGATAGACGTACGATATGGGGGGCGGTGGCGCTGTCTTTGCAGCCTCGAGTGTAAATTAGGTGCAGTGCATAGTACAAGGGCACTTTTCCACCTGGTGCCGCATGGGACTTGTCTGGGACTTGTCTGGGACTTGGCGGCACAATCGGAATGCATTCTCCTCTTTCCAACTGAACCATGACCACTTTGCCTGCCAGTGAATGGGGTCGTCGCATGAGGTCATTGCTTGCTTCTTCGATGGCATGCTGCCATGGCGGCCGGATAAGGGTCGGCTGTGTCATGATGCAGCGTGGTGGGAGCAGAGGCAGCGAAGGAGTGCGAGGGAGCCAATCAGGGAGTGTGCAAACAACAGCGTCTCGTCACGCGATCAGGCTCGGGGCGAAGGCAATGCAGTGGGTTTCCGCTCGCCCCGGCGACCGGCGTGCGGCGGTAGTATATCGGGTATCTGGAGCTGCGAGGGCTTGCCGAGGATTGGCGACGGAGCTGCAGAGACAGAGCTTCGCGACGCTTGCTTGCGGATGGCCCTCGAATGCATGCGGCGACGCGGCCAACAGAAGCAACAAGTCGTTCGCATCCGCCACAGCGCTGGTTCTGTCTTCCACGTGAAAGGTGTTTTGGTCATCTCCTGGCACGGGAGAGGCTGGAAGTGTGGGGAGTCCAGCCAGCCGTGGTCAAGGTGCAGCAACATCGACCGACCGACCGAACCGCATCCCATCTCCATACTTAATTGCCTCAAGTCTCTCTTTCTTCTCGACGCCTCGCGAACCTCTCTCCATCGTCTCCGTCGTCTCCCACACCATCTCCATCCTGTCTCTCTCGCGACGAAGCGCCCATCAACCTCGGTCACCATTCCCTTCGACTAGCGTCATCGCGGGGCGGATCCCCTTCTCTCTCGACCACTCACCGCATCCAGCACCCAGCATCACTTTGGCGTCGACACACAGTGCGAGGCCGCCCGGCCTTGAGCAATTGCCATCATGTCGTGGAAACGCTCCGACAAGCTGATGGACACCATCAAGGTACGTGCCGGCCTTGTACTCGGTCCACCCCGTCAACTAACGACTGTCCGTGTAGCACTATAGCAACTTCCCCGCAACAGGTTTGTCTCTTGCCTTGTTACCTCCTATATATATCCCGCCTGACCCTTCTCCAGGCGTGTCTCTGCGGCAGATGGTGCAGTTCGGTGAACGGCCTTCGACGGGAACCCTCTTCCGCGCGTCGCAGTTTCTCTCCGAAGAGCTTCCAATTCGCCTCGCACATCGCGTGCAGGAGCTCAGCGATCTCCCAGATGGCCTCAATGAGATGCCCTCTATATGCAGGGTTCGGGACTGGTATGCACAATCATTCGAGGTGCGTCGACCTACGGATGGGCTAGCCAAGGTGACTCACATGCCAGACAGGAGCTCGTGAGACTGCCCCGACCAAACCTCCCGTCCGACGTGAGAGACAGGCTGCTACGGCCAGCGAAGCGGAACGGAAATGGCGCGTCCATGATAAGCAAGACGACCAACAACCCAAGCATCGTCAAAGGCCAATACAAGTCTGCGCCAGACAGCAGCAACGCGAATGGGAATGGCAACAATGTCATCAAAGGCTCCACCTCGAGCAGGAGATACTACGCAGCCGCCGACGACGGGCAAGAGTGGCCACCGGAGCTGAGCGCTTATAATATCAAATTTGCCGAGTCACTGGACAAGATCAAGAGGCGGCACGACAGCGTCGTAACAACGGTGGCGCAGGGCATACTGGAGTGGAAGCGCAAGAAGCAGAGGATGCAGATTGACCACAATATCCAGGCCTTTCTCGATCGCTTCTACATGTCACGCATCGGCATTCGAATGCTCATCGGCCAGCACATTGCCCTCACGGACCAGCGGCAACGAGGAGATCCGAATTATGTCGGCATAATTTGCACAAAGACAAATGTCCATGAGCTGGCACAAGAAGCCATCGAGAACGCCCGGTTCGTGTGCGAAGACCACTATGGCCTGTTCGACGCCCCCAAAGTTCAACTCATCTGCAATCCCGACATATCCTTCATGTATGTCCCGGGACATTTGTCGCACATGTTGTTTGAGACGCTCAAGAACTCGTTACGTGCCGTTGTTGAAACGCACGGTCAAGACAAGGAAGAATTTCCCGTCACCAAGGTCATTGTCGCCGAGGGGAAAGAGGACATTACCATCAAGGTCTCGGATGAAGGTGGCGGAATACCGCGCTCTTCAATCCCGCTCGTTTGGACGTACATGTACACAACCGTCGACCAAACACCCAGCCTGGACCCCGACTTCAACAAGAGTGACTTTAAAGCACCCATGGCTGGATTTGGCTATGGCCTGCCCATCTCGAGACTATACGCGAGATATTTCGGGGGTGATCTTAAGCTGATCAGTATGGAGGGGTATGTCAAGTTTAGTCTTTGTGACCGATGACCTGTTGACACATTTCAGCTATGGCACTGATGTATACCTGCATCTCAACCGCCTGTCGTCGTCGTCGGAGCCTCTCCAATAGCAACTACCAGTCATGAGGGACCAGTGGGAGAATTCGACAACCGAAACCATCATGTCCCAAGGATTGGCGCGGGGTAGTAGCAATTTCGGTTCGAGCAGTATCATGACGAGCAAGGCCATGAAGTTGAAGCTGAGCGGAAAATTAGAAGTCAGCGAACGTAGACAGGTCGGGGACGCGGAAGAAATGTTCACAGAGGAGAAGCCGTGGTGGAAGAACGTTGGCATGGAGGAGGGAATGTAGGAGTGGGATTTATTGTTGCTTTGACAGTATATGGCAGCACCGGGCCATGATGGACGGGTTTTGACTTGATGCAAGCAAGAGCTTGGGAGCAAGGTGTACACGAGACTGTTGGTGACGGGGCGTGTAAGCTTCTTGTAATTATTACGCGTTGGGTTGAAAGGAACCTGGGCCGAGAGGCGGGACTTGAATATTGTGCATATGGGATCATCTTTCATGGACATGGGGGGCACATGATTAGCTATCGGATAGCTCGGCGAATTTAAAAGCAAGATAAAGACTCCATGAGCATCTCGCGTCATGACCCTTTTTGCTGTATGCATCTCTGTGCTAACCCGAGTCCACGGTCTGTCTTGCTCTCTGAGGGGTTACTGGGTATGAGATGTGATTTTTAGCTGTAAGGCGTGTGGCATCCAAACATGTTTTGGAAAATGGTGTAGGCGGACAACTAGATCCTTCTACCTATTGACATGGTCCGCGCTAGATGAATTGAAAATCGTGTGATTTCATGTAGGACTGATGGAGACGAAGTATCTAATTGCGCTAGAAACGTGCGATTCAACCCACCTCGACGTAGACGGCAATAGCTAATCTGCCTAGTGCTTGTAGACTTTCGTCGCTACCTCCCAACAGGGGGCAGTGCATACATCTCTGTCGCCTACTACCATCAAGACAGGATGTGGGGGTATAAAACTATCCTTCCCTCCTTCCCCCCCCCTCAGCGCCCAAACGCCCTCAAACCAAGAATACAGAACACCCAGCCCAATCAAATCCAAAATCCAAATCAAACCTTCTTCCTCCCCCCCTCCCCCCTTTTCCCCCTCGGACTCTCACTCTTTCCCTTGGCCCCAGCCGCAACCGCAACCTTCCTCTCCCTCACCCGCTCCTCAACCGGGACCTCCCACTCATCGCGCCACACAACCTCGCCTCCACCCTCGTCGTCGCGGCCCATGACAATGTTGCGGAAATACTGCCTCGTCGCGCCCATGCTCTGCAAAAGTGCCCCATTAGTGTCAGATTCTATTTTGTATTTGGAAGACGTAGTTGTAATAAAAGGACAAGTTTCTTTTCTTTTTCTTTTTCTTTTTCTTAAAAAGAAAGAACGAAGATGATCAAGAAAGTGGAAAGGAAAAGAAGCGAGGGAAACGGAACGAGGGGAAAGAAGAGGAACAGAAGAAATCGCACCTCATTCCTCTCTGCGCTGACCCAGAGCAACAACTCGCTATTCTCGAGCACGCTCACGGCTTCCAGGCGGCGTTGGCGCGCTGTAAAGGACTCTCCGCCGCTGCCGCTGCCGCTTCGGCTGCTGCTGTTGCGTTGGCGGTGCGGTGAAGTAGTCGTCGTGGTTTGCTGGTTGGTGAAGGGCTTGTTGCGCGATTGGAGGGATTGTTGGGTTGCGTTGAAAGGTTGAGCTTGTACGTGGAGTTGTATTTGGAGTTGTGCTTGAGCTTGTGCTTGAGCTTGTGCTTGGACTTGTGCTTGATGGGCTTGAGCTTGTGCTTGGACTTGGGCTTGGACTTCGGCTTGGACTTGGGCTTGGGCTTGGGCTTGGGCTTGGAGTTGGGCTTGGATTTGGGCTTGGATTTGGGCTGTGTCTGCGTGGGAGAAGGACATGGTGGAGGTGGTTGAGGATGGGCTGGATGATGTCGTGGATGGAGGGGTTGTGGTGGTGGGTGGCGGCGGGTTGAGGACTGTGTCGAGGAAGGGGGATTGGGAAGGCATGGTGGTTTCGGAAGGGGAAGGGGAAGGGGAAGGAGGGGCGATGTAGTAAGGCGGTATGAGGCTTTTCCAAAAGTTCGTTTGGGGCAGGGACGATGGGGGTGGGCTGCGGTTTCTGCGTCGTGAAGAGGCAGCTGGTGGAGCGGGGTTGGCGGTGCGCTGATTGGTGGTTGCCTGCCCCGGAGTTGTTTGTTCTGTTTATTGCATGTTTTTTTTACATCTTTAGAAATATACTGCTATATCCTAATGTACAGAGAATTAGAAACACTCCAATGGATCTTCCAGCATCTCCATGCCTGCGTGGGCTGTTTGCGGTAAGCGGAACGAGAGTGACCACGGGCGGAGCGGAAATCCCAAGCATCTATAATCCGCCCGCTCGCCCACTTCACCCCTCGCCATGACACCATCGCTTCTCTTCCCGCTCTCGACTCCACTCAAGCCAGATAACTTCTTCGAGATACAAACACAGGCCATGTTCGACAGACCAAAGGTTTCTCTTCCATGCAATCACAACGGGAACAGTTCCACGCATTGCACCTTTGTCCCCTTAAAACACCACTTCGCATCTTGACGTAGGATGCTTAGCACCCTAGTGTGAGGAGCTCAGAGGTCTGTCCTGCTCTTACAACACAACATCAAACGCACCGCATCATCTCCCCTCACTCCCCCTCCTCTTCACTCGGCTCCACCATAACCCCCGTCCTAAACCAATAATACGCCTCCCTCGTCCCAATCCTCTTCTGCTTCGTATCCTGCGGCCCATCCGTGAGATACCTCTCGACCTGTCTCTGCCACCTCAGTCTCTGCGCCTCACTACTCGTTCTCCAGCTCCGGGGCACCTGCGCTATCTGCGGGATGCTCTTGCGCACTTCCTGCAGATCAAAGTGCGCGTGGTAGATGAAGTACGCGTCCCCCAGCGTGACTTCTGATCGCGAGAGGTAGGTGCCCGCCCGCGTGCTCCAGAACAGGTCCTCGGGCCGGCCTTGGGCGGCGTCGGCGCGCTTCCACCAGTGTCGCGTGGCGGGCGGGAAGGCTAGCGGGACTGGGACGACAGTGGGCTGGGACGCCTCTGTCGAGGAAGATTCGCCCTCGGTCGCTTCGTCTTCGGTCTCCTCGCTGGATACACCTGGAGCCGTGTTAGTGGGCTCCGAAGTGTCCCTGGACATGGTCAGTATCACGTTCGTGGTACTGGTCGCTCCTTCATACGCTTCTCCCGACTTGTACATTCTGAACAGCGTCTCCGCTGCTGCATAGGCTTCAGCTGTTAGTTCCTCAATGATACCACTGGTGTCTGTCGTGATAGCGGCGATGTCGCGCCTCTGTAGTGTATGAGGTGCCATTTGATGAGTATCTGGAGAAGGGATGGGTATAACTGTTATCCTTGACTCTGTTACTCGAAGTCGGATAGCGGTTGGCTTGTTGCTATATGACATTTGAACTCGGCAGGTCGTTACGGGTGGCAGTTGGTTTGTTGCTCTGTGCTGCTTGTATCTCGTCCATGCGGTGGCCGTTGCAAGATTTCGAGGACGGAATATTCTTATTGAATAGCATGGAAGTAAAGCACAAACAGGGCCAATTTATACGTTGGGAAACCGTCCCACGCTGAAGACTGACTGCAACGGCAATACTTTAAATTTATGACATGTCAAAAGTCTGGTACTCAACCATAGGTGGCAAAACGCACTTCTCGAACGAGTACGCAAACCATACTCTATTTCAACAGAATGGTACAAGGTGAAAAATAAAACAAACAAGGACAATACACCATATTCTATAGGTCTCGATGACAAGCTTGGCCACTGAACTCATGATCTCACTCGTACAGATTACTAGAATGGGGTGAGGTTGTGAGGTGCAACTCTCTAGTTAGTCAGTGAACAACAAGCTAAGATAACCTTTTTTTGGCCACTCTAAAGCTGTGTTTACGCCCCTCAATATCTGTTCTCATCAGTGAGGGTGTTGCGGCTCTGGAGCTGATTGACTTACCTAATTCTTCAGTGCGTGATCTTACCATGGTCAGCCTGCCAATAGCGTACCCCACTTCCACATCTTCCCTCCCAAGAGCAAAATTGATGACAAACGCTAAATAGGCGTGTTCCAGCAACTGAGAAAAAAGAAAAAACCACACTCAAGTCAAACGCAGAAGTCATTGTTTGCAATGCGAGAGAAGAGTCTTATTCCCAGATACAGTAGACGCCTATATGCCTCCATGCCTGCCATACGACCAAATGCAGCTCGAGTCCCAGTCTAATCCGGAGTGAAAGCGGTGACGTCCACATTTAGTCCAATCCGTAAACCGTACACCATGTCCATGTAAATGCATCCCGAGGTGCTGATTTCGTTGCGAGAAAAAGAAGATCAGACATGAGAGTAGAGTTGATGAAAAACAATCTAACCATGATGCTAACACAGGGGAAAGAAGCACCCAGAGTCCAAATATGCAAGCAGTTGAATGCGACTGAGGGAGCTAGCCAAGGGCCAAAGCTTTCCGGCCCGCCCCGCCCCGCCGGTCTTCGGTTCCGAACGAGAGAGCGCCGGGATCATGACATCATGCCGTCGTCTCGTCCACCTCTTGATGTTTTGCGCTGCTTCCCTTTCCCCGCCAGGTGCTGACGGCTGGGATATCGGCCTTGAGCCGCTCTTCCTGCGTCGAATATGCCTTTGGCGTCAATTTGATCAAGGTGTGCAGCGGCACCTCCATCCAAGGGCTCTGCTCCTGCGGCACGTTCATGAAGTACGCGTATATACACCTCAAGATGGCCTGATGCGTGACAATAAGGATGTTCTCGCTGCGTTCCAATTCCATGATGATGGGTTCCAGGCGGATGACAACATCGCGATACGACTCACCGCCTAGGTAGCGGTAGTTGTACTTGTCCTCGTCACGTTGTTTGAAGTCCTCGGGGTATTCCTTCTCAATCTCGCCGTAGGTGAGACCGTCACAGACACCAGAGTCGAGCTCATCGAGAGCTTTCCACTCCAACTTCTCGAATGGGAGGAAGCGCGCCGTCTGAATTGTACGTTTTAGTGTAGATGTCCAAACGGTGAGTTTGCGGCCATCGCCGACCGATTTCGCGACGAGACCCGGGAGTGCGTGCGCGTAGGCTTCACCGCGTTCAGATATATCTGCGTCACCTCCGATTTTACCATCGAGGTTGTATAGTGATTCGCCATGCTATAACGTGTCAGCACACATCTGCAAGATACGAGGGCTGACTTACCCGCGATAACCAGATGGAGCGGGGTTTGATGTGCAAATTCATCAAGTAGTACACAACTCGGCTTTGGAGGTAGTCCTGAATCTGGTTGATGATGACTTGTTTGCCAACGTCAATCAATTTGACATATGTGAGGTCCCGCTCGTCTTCGTCGATGGTCTGATAGACCTTTTCATAATTCCGGATGCGGTTGCGGAAGTCGGCGGCCGCCTCTTCAGGGTCTTGCCCCACATAGTCTGGTGATGTAGTCTTGACCTCCAGAATGTTACTCATTATCAAATCCTCGTCGTCGCATTTTGACTCGACGAACAGTGTCTCGATATTCTCCTTTGAGCAACGCTCCTGTATCCACCTGCGACGGGTCTTGGTCGAGTTGGTAGCGTCCAGTATTGCAATTAGACCTCGTCCCTCGGCGAACCATTTGCACATATCATTCACAGCGGCTTCGGCTGCCGCCCTCCTGAGTCGCTCTCCTTCAGGGTTCGACGTGTCGAAGAATTCGGCGGAAGGATTCGGGGTCGCAGTGCGGCGATACTGGCCCACGTTGAAGGTCTTCGCTGTTATCGATAACCAGTGGAGGTATCGGACGACTGAGTAGGGGTTAATTTGCGACGCCCTAATTCGTGCGGGATGAGCATACCTTTCTGCGCAATTAGACTCTTGCCTCGGGCAGGCAATCCCACCATGACGACGCATATTCGCGTGTCTTCGGCCTGCACACCCACACCGTTAGTTTTTCTTGCCGGCGTGAGAAATTCGCCCGTAGGCACAGCGCGCATATTGGGCGTGTAGACGCCATTGGTCTCCATGGCGGCCAAGTAGGGCGAGCCTGAGCTCGGAGAGATAATGACGGTGTCAAAACGAGGGGAGGAGGTGAAGACAAGGGAAGTGTAGCAAAGAAAAGAAATTCGGAACCGGCTTCGGCTCTTCCGAGGGGGACGATGACGTTGGCGAGGGCGAAAGTTCAAAGAGGGCCAGGCAAGACGGCAGTCCAAGACGAGAAGTTACCAAGTTCGGGGCGATTGGGAACGTGAGGGGTGCTGGGGTAGCTATTGCAGGGGCGGGGATGCGGTGGTGGTAGGGCGCGGTTGGATTTTGCTCGGCTTTCGAGAAGCGAGGGGAGGTGAAGCTCTCAGGTCTTGGGTGACGATTCCCCGCATTTGGCAGCGCGGCGTGTATTAGAGAGCGTTCGGCAGGCGTGGGAGCGCAAGACTAGAAGAGGCGGTTGAGCAATCACGGCAGGACGCTCGCAATGGTTGCGCTGGCGTTGGCCGGTGTATGTTCCACTGGGCCGGCGTGCAGAGCTCGTCAAGTGGCTGGTGCTGCCTGTGTGCCTGTGTATGCGGCCCCCTCCCGATTGTTGAAGCCAGAATTCACGCGCCATCTGGCCATGACGGCGAGTGCGGCCACCTGTCCGGCCAGCAAGGCGCTTTCGTTTCTTACAAACTGGACGGCCACGGACGAGGTGCCCGTCGGGGTCGTGTGCTCGTGTGCCACGGCCATGGAGGACGCCACCTAAGCCGCTGCTTTGCGGCTCGTCGCCGAATACCGGGAGCTCCCGCCGTGTTGAGACGAGCCGGCGCTGGGGAAATAGATGAAGGGCCGGCGCAGGAGAGAATTTGCAGATGACCTGTATGAGAGCCACTCACCGTTGATATGCTGTAGTTTCTGATTCTGGTCATGCTGCCGCCGATGCTTCGACGCGGGGCAATGAGCCTGTTGCAGGATGTCACTCAGTCGCGCTGCTCGCTGTCGAAGACTGCTGTGCCGTGGCAGGTGAGGCGATCCGGGTGAGGGCCAGATGGGGCCCAGATGAGGCTCTGAGGGAGATTGACGGTGCGCTTGCTTGCTTGCTGGCAGGAACGGATACGTTGCTGATGGCTCGGGGTGCGACTTCGGTACCTGGCCACTGCCTTATCGGCGGACCACAGCGCAAAAAGCACCGCTATCGCCCTCACCCTCGCCCATCGCCGCGATAATCTCCCACCACTGCCCTCTCCACGTGCAAGGCTCGCTCCAGCACTCTCTCCAGCACTCTCGTCTGAGACGTGGCACATGTGTGGCGGTGAAGCATCTATTATACTACCTGATGTTGATCCCTCCTCATCTTCCGCATTTCTTCTTCTCCCACGTAGCAGAGGACAGACCGTTACAAGTCGTTAAACATGTGGGTATATAGCAATGCTGATCCAATCCCGCCCGAGTATATATGCCCTCCTAGTGTTATACAGCCCTGGCTACGACATGCGCTTCGAAAATCACAAACATTACGACAATGGCTCCCGAAATAACCACCGCAATCTCAGGCGTGCAGCTTAGCTGTCCCATTGACTTTGCGCAGGACGTCATCGCCGCCGTCCAACAAGCTCAGCAGCGTCGTGCTCGCATCGAGCCGTCGTTTCATAGCTGCTGCGCCCCTCTCCTGACCGCGGCTCCCGAATCCCTCCTCGACCCAGCGCATACGATGCACCATGAAGCTGAGCCCGTCGTGATTGCTGCTTCGTCGACTCGACATGCCGTACTCCACGGTCCCGACATAGTCGTGAATGCGTGGTAGAATCAGAAGATCAATCTGTAGTTCCATATCCGCCGGCGGCGTGACAGGGGCGGCAGGAACCTTCTTGAGCTCGGGTTCGGCGTCGCTTGCATCATTTGGTGCTGTGATGCGCGGATCGAGGTAGCCAACATCCACCGTTTCGTCCCACTCGCCTCGTATCCACCCCGAGTGGATGGCTGCCGCGATGGGATCTGAATCATCCCGATAGACGCGCGCGCCCCAAAGGTGGCGCTGCAGCACCATTTGTTGCCGTTGCCGTGGCTTTAGATAGTACCTAGGGATACGGACAGTAACTGTACAATTAATTGGATTCCGTTCAAATCGTGGTATCGGCTTCGGCTTCGACGCATAGCAGAATTGATCATCTAGTGACGAACTCGGCACCGGAAGTTCCGGCATTGCTTCGTACAGATAGGATCCGAGATGAGCCCGGGGATGTTGAGAAGCTTCGTCTAGGACGGCCTGGATGTCGTGCACTTTGGGTGGAGCCAGTGCGGAATGAAGAGAAGCTGGCTGACCGGCGCGAGGTGCATGGTGATGGTGATGCGCACCGCCGTGATAATGGTGATGGTGGTGCGGCTGCGGCGTCGAGCCTCCATTTTGCGGAAACTCCTCGTCTCCTTTAAGGTGGTGATGGTGATGGCTATCAAGTCAGCACGAGACACGAAGTCATGAATAGCCAACTTACTGATGTGCATGAGCATAGTGGTGGTGGTGATGCCCACCGTGGTTGTGTTTATTTCGTTTACTCCCGCGGGCTCCGAGATTTGGAGTACCCCGTCCGTCGATGCTTTCGTTTTCAAATAATCCGTCTTCGTCTTTTACCCTCTTCGGTTTCCTGCCAGTCTGTGAACTGACCCTCTGAAGCCTCAAGTCGTTTAGATCGGTAATTGGAGGCGGTTCTGAGCCACCCTGGGGCATCGGGCTTTGTCTTGACGGGGTTGAAGTCCCTAGGCCACTCCCAAGCCCCGAGAACATTCTGCCAAACTCGCTCTTTATGCTGGGATCTTTCCCGATAGAAAAAGGCTGTGCTTGTGCACCCTGCACAGCCTGTGGGAGAGGAGAAGCTCGCCCAGTCTTTCTATTCGCCTCGGGACCGAGGTTGGCGAGAAAAGATTTGGCGAGCGCCATGTCGTCACCAGGTCTTCGCGACTGGTCGTAAAGGGATCTTGGATATCCACTCCCTCCTGAGGACAGCGAGCGAGACAACTGTTCGGCCCTTTGCCTCTCATTCGTCTGAGGATCCGAAGTAGGCGCCGCGTGATACTGCTCCGCGACCCGCTGGCTGAGATGATCAAGGCTACGCCCACGAACCATGTCCTCAGGTCCATGCTTTGGCACGGGGTTTGGGGGTTGGGAGGCGCTCGAATAGCCTCCATATCCTCGGTACAAGGGCTGCTCGTCTCGACGAGGTTCGTGGGACTCACGTGGATCTTCAGGCGCTTGCCTGACCCACGGATGGCGGGCAGCCGGGGTCGGCCCTAGCGCTGCTCTGGAGTCTCGAGGCGGACTGAAGGCAGACTGAGCAACAGGCTGAACGGTCACGGGACGATCTCTATCACTAGAGGATTGAGGAGCAGTCGCTAGCAGCTCAACAACGTTGGGTCTGGTATATTGTGACCCTTCTAACGTTCGACGTCTTTCTTCAGGTGGACCATACGCTGATCGTCGGCCCAGATTGTCGTACAACCCCCTTGCATCCTGCTCGAGGTGACCGGGTGGTCCTGTGGGCTGGCTGTTTGGGCGAGGTGGTATGTTCGACGAGGAACGAGGGTCTCGTGCCTGAGCCTCATTGGGTGGCGACGCGTAAGATCGCGGGCCCTGGAATACCATGGGCTTATAAGGTTGCGAAGACTGCGCCAAGGTCTGGCGGGGTTGCTCTGGAGAACCATGATTGCTGTATGATCTGGGCGGCGACCGTGCCGAATAGCCATGGCCCTCTTGCAGTCTTGGTGCGCCTCCTGGATAGAGGGGCCGATCGGGAGACGGTGGGTGCCGGTACGGTGGGTAGTCTGCTCGAGATGCAGGTGGAGGGCCCCGTCGAGGCGATGGCGGCTGCATGGCGTGATTGTTGAATAGGGGAGCATTCGCAGACGCGCTTGTCGGTGATGACTGATTCTGCGGTGTGTGGCTTGATGCTGCCGAATCTCCCCCGCCGATGAGGGATGAAATGGACATGCTGCTCCCGGGCCGATGAGCAGACGCCAGCCCCGGCAGCTCTCTGTTTGCTGCGAAGCTCGGTGCGAAGGACGGGCGCTGCGACGCGGCGTGCGCCGAGTGGTTGTGCTGCTGCTGTGGGGACGAAGGAGGCGGCATATGCGATCGCGCGAACGAGGGCGGGGGCGGAGGAGGGTCGTGAGATGAAGCTGGGGATGGTTGGCATGTGGCAGCTTGGAAGGAGGTCAAGCTGTGAAGCTGTGCTCCTGAATGCGGGGCGTTACCTGTGTACGGGTGGTTGGGCGGGCTCCCACCACCCAGCGAGCCCCTGCGCGCGGCGTCGTAGCCGTACGGCTGGGCTGGAGTGTTGTGCGAGTTGGTCATAGATGGAGGAGGTGGAGGGCCGGAGTGCGCATGATGATGGGATGCATGGTGAATGGCATGCTGTGGAGCTAAGACAGGGTCAAGCGTTAGTGGATGGATGATGATTAGCGCGACAAGGGGGCGCTCGCTTAGCGTGTCATCTGTGCGGAGAGAATTGTGACGAAAGGAAATCAAGGGAAGTGTAAGTGGTGACAACGCCCTCTTGCGCCACGACCGTGTGGATACAGCAGATCAGATGGGGCCGCCCGCACACGAGGCTTGCTGCCTGCCAACGCGACGGCAGCAAGGGCGGGCTGGCTGCGCATTCCAGCGCTCCTTGCGTCGACCAGGACAGCAACACTCTGCCGCCTGAAGCCACGCGGGCCGTTCCACCAGCGCTCAAGACATGCTGCTGTATCCAACACGTCGACGGCCTGGCCGTTCGTTGTACCACACGAGACGGACTGGAGCTTGAGCCGCAAAGGCGCATCGTACCTGTGTTTGCCCAACCGTGCCTCTCGCCCTGCGCGGGCGCTGCACTCTCACCTCCGTGGGCGCCATAGCTGGCCTGGCGAGCGTGGTGGTGCGTGGACGACGGGTAGAAGGGATCGTGTCGTGACGACGGGCCGGTCTGGAAGGGCACGTGGAGGGCGGGCTGCTGGGCGTGAGATGCGGGCGGCGCATAGCTGGGGAAGGGCTGCGTCTGGGAGGGCTGGGGAGGAGACTGGTGGTTTGGGTTGCGGATCAGAGGGCGGTCGGGCGGCCGCGTGAAGGGGTGTTGGGGCTGTCGAGAGTCCATTGTGAGGGTGCGCTGCGGCTCTTGCTAGGCCCGCTGCCTCTGGCCACAGCTGCTGGCATACAAAGCTCGTCTGCGCGGTCCAGAGCGTGGTCAAACGAGCAGAATGGCGGCGGGGAGCGAGCTAGCAGGAGCAGCGTGGAGGGGCTATCGTCATGGTCGAGGGCAGAGAGAGTGCGTGGTGCCGGGCGGTCGACGGGGGGTCGACGGGCTGCCGACGGGGTTTGGCAGAGGCGTGGTGTTGGTGAGAGAACGACAGCAGTTGGTGGCAGCAGCGAGGGCGAGGATGAGGACGAGTCGAGTCGACGAAGCAGCGGTGCTAGCCCAACGCTCCCATCCCTGATCCCTGCGGCAGCCAAGGCCGCCGTGCACATGGGTTCACCGTTGCCCACAGTCAATCACTCAATCGCCGTTGCGGGAGCCAGACGCGCGCCAGCATTCGCCAGCATTCGCCATGCACGTCGATAAAGCAGAGGATGCGCCCTGCTCTCCATCCACCTGTCGCTGCAGCACCGCATGAGGACCCAGCCGCCCCCGGGACCTTGTGCGCCGCCGACGAGCCTCCGCATAGGGTGCCTGTGTGCCTGTTTCAGACCCTAAACCTAATATTGGGCCCCACGCTCTTTGCCGAGATCTGGCCCAGGGCTGACGTTGATCCCGTCACCACACCTCACATGCGCCCTTCCTCGCGTGCCCATCCCAGAGGCACAGTCACGCCCTGCCAGAGGCCGCCATGTAGACGTCGTTGACTCGCCCTCGCCATCCCAACTTCGCTCTGCCGTCCATGCCACTCCTCCCCATGCCTGGCTCGCCAGCATCATCGTGGGCTGTCTACCGCGCCCGCCTCAAGGGCGTCTTCGAGGGCGCCGACCTTCGCATATGCGCCGCCTTCTGGCTATTCGGTAGGTGGATCCTTTGAGATGAATCATGGTACGCCATGAACGCGGGTGCAGAACCACCAAAGCTTCTGTCCCAGGCGGGGTAGACTGAAACAGTCCATTCCAGCAAAGCATGATTGGGACGATTCACCTCGAGTATGCAAAGCTCCCACTGATCTCGAAATTAGGTCTCATCAATAACGTCCTTTACGTCATCATCCTCAGCTCTGCACTCGATCTCGTCGGCCCAAACGTGCCAAAAGGAGTCGTGCTCCTCGCCGACGTCCTTCCCTCGTTCGTCCTCAAGCTGTGCGCCCCGTACTTCATCCACAAGATCCCTTACAATGTCCGCATTCTCGCCTTTACAGCAGTATCTGCTGCCGGCATGCTCATCATTGCCCTCACCCCGCCCGAACAAGACTCGAGATCGATTGGCATAAAGATGTTCGGTGTCATACTGGCAAGCCTGAGTAGCGGAGGGGGTGAACTCAGCTTCTTAAGCCTCACCCATTACTACGGACACTTTGCGCTAGCGGCATGGGGCAGTGGAACTGGGGGCGCTGGCTTGATTGGAGCAGGAGCCTATTCAGTGGCTACTACAGGATTGGGCATCACTCCCAGGACAAGCTTGCTAGCCTTCTCATTTCTCCCCATCATCATGCTCGTTAGCTTCTTCGCGATCTTACCACTGGGCCCTCTGAAAAACTCATCTGGAAAGCATAATGGATATGAAGCTATACAGGATCAAGAGCAGCACGACCCAGAGGACAGGCTGTTGGATCGCAGTGACCCCATAGAATCACGCGAAGAACTCGACGGCCTCCTGTCATCATCCATGCACTCTACCTCAGCTCGCAGCTCCAATTATTCCAGCAGCACCCCCCTGGCCGCTGCCTGGCGAAGCTTCAAAGCGAATCTAAGACGATCTCGCGGCCTGTTCTTCCCATAGTACATCTCTCCACCTTCAACACACATCTCGATTGCTAATCGTGAGTAGCATGCTGCCCCTCCTCCTCGTCTACGTCGCCGAATACACCATCAACCAAGGCGTAGCCCCCACCCTCCTCTTTCCCCTCGCCTCGACCCCGTTCAAGCACTACCGTTCCTTCTACCCAACCTACAACGCCATCTACCAAGTCGGCGTTTTCCTGTCTCGTTCTTCGACTCCCTTCTTCCGCATCCACCACTTGTACTTGCCATCCTTTTTACAGGTCCTGAATCTCCTTTTGCTTACCCTGCATGCCTTGTTCGACTTCATACCCCATTTCTACATTGTATGCATCGTCATATTCTGGGAGGGGCTGTTGGGTGGGTTGGTCTATGTGAGCACTTTCGCAGAAATCACGGACAATGTGCCCAAGGAGGATAGGGAGTTTAGTCTTGGAGCGACTAGCGTAAGTGATTCTGCAGGCATATGTACTGCGGGATTCTTGAGCATGGCGGTAGAAGTGGGACTGTGCAAGTGGCAAGTCGGTCATGGGAGAAATTACTGCAAGTTGCAATAGACGATAGACTAGCATGCCTGAATCATAACTGACTCACGTTCGGATGAACAAAGTAAAGAGTTTTGATGCTCCCATCGTCTCGTCTAACATAGAATACACAGGTCCCTGCCGCCCTCAATCACCGGGAGTGCTATATTTACAGAGTATCCTTGAGCAGCTTGTTCATCTTGGCCATCTTGGCGGAGACGGAGAGATCAATGGTGCGATCGCCAATCTCGACGACGAGTCCACCGCGAATGTCGGGGTTGACCTTGGGCACCACCTTGAGCTTCTTGCCCTGGCCGACGTACTGCGATTTCGAGACGGCGGATTCGAGGCGGGAGAGGGTGCGGCTGTCGAGGGGCTGGCATCACATTAGCAATCGCATTCTCAATGGCATCCCAGCTTCATGCATGCTCGCAATTGTCTGGGGCAGGATGTGCTTACTGCGGCGCTGGTAACCGTCAACTCAATCTCGCCCCTGTGTGCACCCATCAAAACACCAAACTTCTCCAGCACGCCCTCCAACACACCCAGCCTGTTGTTCTGCGCAAGTGTTGCCAGGAGGTTCTTCACGACGCCGTCCTTGTCCTGCCCAATGTGCTTCTCGAGCTCCTTGACAATCTGGTTCTTGTCTGAGGCGCTCAATGTCGGCGCCGAAATGATGGACTGCAGCTTCTTTTCCTTCTTGAAGACACCCGCGAGCGTGTCGAGCGAGCGGGCTGTGCCGTCGAGCGCATTCATCTTCGCGGCCGCCGTGTACTAGATTTCGTCCATCAGCCTCGGGACATCCAATTGGGCTCCAGCTCATCTCCAAAGCCGGTTGGGGGAGTAGGAAGGGGAAATTGACGCACCAGAGCAGAGGCGTAGGTTCCATCGATGCCGAAGAGCGCAACCGGCGGCTTCGTGTTGGAACTCGGAGAAGCGGGTGCTGCGTAGCTCCTCGTCGCAGCGACGCGGACGGCAATTGGGGCGCGGGGTGCACCGGCTCGGAGAGCAGTGCTAAGGGCCCGTGATGTGTACATGGCGGACGGAGAGGAGATGGGGTGCGGTTGGGGGGAGCTTGGGAGTTGATGTCTGCGGTTGCCAGAGTTTGGCGGGAATTGCTGAGCCAAGCAAGTGCTTAGTAAGGAGCTCAACTGAACATCGACTTCCGGCGCCGGCAACGGCTCGGATGGCCACAACAACCAACTTCAAATTTCGTATACTCATCTAAATTGTGCCAAATCGTAAAGAACGTCTAGATTCTTTCGTACGTTATCCAGGACAAATGCTACAAGTCTCAGCAATGACCGAAGTATATAACTAGTACTCCGGAAGTGCTTGCACTTTTGAGAAGGAAAACCGGGGCTTCCAGATATTGAAAGATATCTCTAGAAGATACACCCCTGCCTTTTCTCATATTCCAATGTACTAGGAAGGTACACTGTTCGAAAAAATGAACTCTAATGGTGTACGTTATATACTAAACTCTTTACAAACGACACTACTGCCTTCGAACTGGGTGGAAAAATCCTCGCATGCTAAAGCCTCTCGTCTGAAGTGACTTTGGAATGGAAACATCACTTGCGCTCCGTCGTCCCATAGCGGGAAGACTGGTTCACGGCTGTCACAACTTTACCTAGGTAAAGGTAAAGGTGAAGCAAGGTAAAATAGCTTGGAACCTGCCTCCACCTTTACTTCACTTTCCCTGAGAATGGGGAGATGTGCGGCAAATCTCGATGATCCCAATGGCTTTTCCAGTTCACAAATCCCCCGTCGCCCCCTTCCACTGTTGTGGAGAGCATTTTGAACATCTTCACGGAGCCTACTCGACGTTGTAGTTCTTCAAGATGCAAACCGACGAGGTTGCAAAAACGCCTCTTCTGCCGACCACTCCGCCAATCACTCCGTCGAGTTCAATTTCAGAGCTCAACGGCAAGGCCAATGAAGAGGCTACAGAAGACGTACCCCAGAATGGACAAGCAAATGGCACTCAAGATCAGGTACATGAGCCTGGATTGTTCGCTCCAGTCCCACGCCATCTCGTCAACATCGAGAGGCTCAAGCGACTCGGGGACGGCGTGACGGCTGCTGATCTCTCACAGGGTGATGACAATGTCATTGCCGGGGACGGTCTTATCAAAATCATGCCTCTGGAGACAAGTGGACCATTCGCTGGGCTGGGCGCTACCATGACTGGTCCTGGTTCAACCTCGAAGCAGCAATCCTTCAACTTCCTTGGCCTCTCTGTGGACATTCGTTGCTGCATCTATCAATTACTGGTACTGGTGCCCGGCTTGATTTGTGCTAGGCAGAAGAAAACTCCCTTGGTTCCATTCTTCAACCAGGCGCCGCTTCACGATACCAAAGTCCAGCACCAAGACCTTTTGCCCGGCATCGCTTACGCTCTATGCCACCTAGTGTCCACGGCTTCGAAAACTCGCTTCTCGAAGCTTCCATATACGAATATTTGCATCTTGAGGAGCTGTAAGCAAGTCCACGAGGAAGCGAGCGCCGTCCTATATGGCTTGAACATCTTCGACCTCTTCAATCATACCAAGGAGACGATGCCCAAGGCCGACTTCAAGATCCCGCTCTTTCCTCACATCTACCAATGTCAGATCCGTAGACTTGCCATCAAGAGCGGCGGCCTCTACATGTTCCGATTCGTTCTCCTCGGCGGCTGGCAATCGCTTCAAGCAGCTTACCCAGCGCTAGAATCACTGACTCTAATCCTGGAATTCGAATCATCCACTCAAGGTTGCGCAATACGCTGGGCCCGCAAGTCTGGCGAAGAGTGGTGTGGGTACGTTGCGCGCGTGCGAGATGAGCTAGCCCTGGAGATCTACGGATGCCTTGGTCTGGTGAAGACAATTCCGGATTGGATCGGTCTGCGCATGGCATTCAACGATGAAAAATACGTCGATGTTATTGATCCTGGTCTCGGAGAGTTTCAGCACGATGTACTAGATGAGACAAACCGGAGGATTGTCCTTCGACGTGGCGTCGTCGAGGCCTTTGAGAGGTTCAGAAAGGGTAGTGGGAAGCGCTGAAGACTAGAAGGCCTTAGGTAGTAGCGCGAACTACCATTAGCGTCGCGGTGATGGCCGGGACTCGGGATGAATGCTCGCCCGGAGTCCATGGGAGCGACGGAGCGTCCTAGATACAGATTCTGTCTTGGTAGCTGGAGGTATTTGCCCTCGCTTGAAGGAACAATGGGGCAAGCCTAGCTAGACCAATGCTGGTGATATTGGATTGGTGATAATGGGAAACACGTGTGGGTCACAAACATGTCACCGAAGGGATGGAGAATCTCATGATTTCAGATGCCCTGGTATCTATCTCATCGCATTGTGATTATGCAGACCAGATACAGTGAACGCCCGTTTTGATCCGACCGATGCCCAAAGAATCGCTGCAGACCAATGCCACCCTCTACTTCCTGAGGAGACGCTGGTAGAAGCCGAGCTCCTCACCCTCAAGAATGTAGCCATCGCAGCGACCGCTCTGGCCGGGCCTGGAGGCAACGACGGCGTACAGACGACCGGCCTCGAACTGCTTCTCGATGGCGCTCTCAACCTTGCCAGAAGCCTGGAGACGGGCAGCCTGCTTCCTCTCGACGCTCTTTGACTTCTTCTTGTCCTCCTCCTTCTCGCCTGCCTTGGCAGCCTGCCTCCTGCGACCGAGCGAGTGGCCGTAGTGAGCCTCGTACCATTGCCTGAAGGGAGCAGCGTCGATCTGGACGACGGCAGACTTGGTGAGGGTGTTCGTGCGGACGAGTTCGTTGTTGGACGGGTGATAGACGACACCGATCACACGGGTCTTCTTGGCGATGCCCTCAGAGCCCCATGAGAAATTGCCGGAGTCGAGACGCAGAGCACGGAACTTGCGGTTGCCGCCACGGGTGCGGACAAGATGGATACGCTTTGCGCCAATACGGGTATTGGCGGGCTGGCGACCCTTCTCGAAAGCCCTAAAGTCATGTTAGACATGACTGGAGGAGCGTTTCGGTTTATGCATACCTCTTCTTGCGATAGTATGCCCTCTTTGCGCCAGAGGCTGAGCGTTTGTGACGGGAGTCACGGGAGATACTGGAGAAAGTCAGCAAAAGCTATCAACGGAAGAGGGAGGGCTGTTGAGATACCCCATGATTGCTGATCTTTAGAAGACTACTTTCGGAGAAGTTAGCAATTGTTCCTTCCAGGTACCATTGACATTCCGCTCGAGTTGTACGTTGAGGAGAGTCTAGATGCCTTGGAAGGAGTATTTTCGACGAAAGCAACACTGCAGGACATATCTTCGAGTCGTGTTCGCAGAATAGCCGGTATGGAGGGGGTGGAGGAGGAGCGTTGGACCTGATGCTGCGCGGGCTGTCGACCGTTCTCGAACGTACAACTCGAGCCTGTGGAATGTTTTGGTTTCAATAAGTATTTACGTACCTTGGCGTGGTGCCTTCTCTCACAATGGGCGGTTGTCGGTGGGTTGGGCGGACTGGTCGTTGATGAAGTCGAGCTTCGTGGGCCAAAATTCGGTTGCTCGCTTAGCTTTTCACGCTAGTACAGACTTGGCATGACACGTGCTCTCGTCTCAACCTTTGATCGTGAGGGTCGCTGCATTCACCTTTCAGCGCGCCCCATTCGATTTCGTCCTTCCGGCATCGCGATCGATTGCCGCTCTGTGTTTCCTTTGTTTCTCAAAAGAAAAACATGCTGGCAGCCGACCACGTTGCCTGGCACTGCCGAAGTTCCCCACCCATCCTCAGATATCACAGCACGCTCGACATAACCTTTCCACCGCGGTATAGAACCCCACGGATTGCAGTATAAAGACCCAGAATGCTACCGAGTTTCTTTTCGTGCAGGTCTGTAAAGCGTGGTCAAATTTCACGTTTTAGTGGAATAGGATCTCTGGGTGATGAACAATTATGCTTCCACATCCAAAACAGTAAAGCTTTTTGACGGAGCCAGCCTTTACTTTGCAAACCTGTTTTTCGCGAGTAAAGAGATGGTATATCTGAGTCTATTGTGGAATAAACCACGGGATACTGCTGACTGCATCGATTGATCTATCTCCGACACGCAGTCGCCAGGCCGTGTCGGCAATATTCCAAATGTCCAGGACGAAGACACAGGACCTGGTGCGATTCCGTACCTGCCTCATCTCCGGAAATCTACTTCGTATCTTTATACGAGGCTTTGCGTACCAAGAGTTCGCCATGACGATCGGCCTTTTCCCAAATACTGCCGGCTCTTCTGGCAGCATATTCTTCGCATAATGCGGTTTTGTCGACTCGCGAAAACGCGATCTCAAGGAACCTCTTATCAAACTTAAAACTCACAATACTGCATCTGTTTCTGCGAGGATGACCGGCATGGTCGTACAAAGCTGCCGCGCCGAAAAATCTCATGTTTGGTTGAAGACACCATTCCGTCAGTTCGCATAGCTCGTGCGACCACAGCTTTTGGGTGGTTGGCAACGGACTACCGGAGACAAGGTACTGTGCTCCCGTGGCGTCAGACTACCCAAATTCATTGGATCAACACACTGCGCTGTTGGGTCTAATCTTGTGTAGGCGCCGACAAAGCCGCGTCTGTCCCCCTGGGATTTGAAATACAGCAGCCCAGTGGTCCAGACGACCTGTGGGAGGTGCCGTTGCAGTCTCCGGACGTGACGACGCGAGTTCCACGTGCACACCGACCAGGATTCTCCAGAAGCTGGTCTGATCTTCCGTGACGGCATTTAGCCATTGGAGGGATGGTCCCGGCTGATAGTTCAACATCCTTGTGCGGTCCGGAGCGCCGGCCACCGGCACAGTGGGCATCCGCATCGAACAGTCGATCGGACTTCTGTTGCTGATGGCGTTCACACAAGCAACGCCACTCCAACGCTCAAGCGTTTCCATTCAAGAAACAGCTTTGTAACCGTCGAGGCACATTGACAAGACGATAGCGCACATCCCAAATGGCAGGTGTCCTACAAGGGTAGCCTCAGACTGCGTGCACATTGCCCATCTGTACGAGTCACGACAGTGACACAAATGAACGATCACTACGGTCTGTCAAGGCGACATATGACGACCTCGGTCGGTACTGTTGCTTGGCGCTGTGCCCAACACTGTGGTACAGCATAGAACCACCTCCCTTCCGATCCATTTCTTCCCCTTTCAACCAATGCCCCGAGGCTAGGCTTGGGCTCTCTTCGAAAAGTGTTGGATTCGCTGCGGCTTATGTCGATGCCGGGGTAAATACTCGCTAAGACTTCTCTATAACGACCCACGTCCCGCGCCGACATATCGCTTCTCGCCACAATTTATCCCATGCAACCTCGAGCCACTCCACCCTCGCGAAGATCTCCAATCGGCGGGGGCACCCCTCCAACCCCCATTGCTCGCCTAATCAACAGCAATCTAAGTAAATGGTATATAAATCCGTTCTCGACTACAGTTTCTTTCATCAGCCGCCGGGCGTCTTGATTGCGGCGGAGTCGCTTGGGAGGAGGACACGGAGAATTCTCATTCTGCTTGATTGCAGTACCATGGTCACGGGCGATCTGGACGTCTAGGTCGCTTCATTGTAGTGCCATATTGACCATCTGTAAGACGCTCGCATCTCTTCGCTCTTGGTGTCACGTCTCCTCGTCGTCGCTACTCATCATACTCTCCCATCCTCTTCGCTATGCAGCCTATGGGTCGTCATAGGAAGAACAGACTGCTTGCAGTGCCTTCTTTATGCCGGACATTATGTCTATGTACGACATGGGTGCAAGTTGCAACTGCATTACCCCAGGCAGGTATGCGTCTTACTTACTTTTCGTTTCCTGCCGTGCTTCTTATCAGGATTTCCACTTACACAAAGGCACAGCATCCAAAAGCGATGGTTCGGTAGCAGGTACTGCCGCGACATTTGCACTGATACCCTCTGCACCAAGTAGGCATGCTCCGCTGATGGTATATTTGGAGGGTTTAGTAACTGACTTCAATGTCGCACCCCTACAGAATTCACGGGGGGAATCATACCTTCTGCACGACCAACTGAGCCTGCCGTGACAGGCCTGATACCTTCTGCCCGGTCTTCATTCGGACTCATACCATCGCAGCCTCAACCTCCAGGGTTGATTCCATCGCAACCGCCATCTCACCCCACCCCCTCCGCATCCTCTCCGTTTGGACTGATACCCTCTCAACCCGTAAACCCTGCGCCGGCGCCTTCTGGTCTTATTCCATCGGCGCCAACGCCGATGAAACCGACCCCAATCATCTCGTCAGAAGTGCCAGTCCTCCCAACAAGCGGCACCAATGGCCTCGTGCCGCCACCCCGCGTCTCTATGGCATCGACGGAAGAAGGGCTACGTCCATGGCCCACGACGACGGCAGTCGGAAACCCAGACGGACACCACGAGATAACAGAGCCAAACCTCACTGCCACAGCTTCTTGCAGAGGATGCTCGCCCGTCATTGAAATCTCGGTGTCGGGCATATTTGACTGGCCCTCTAATTCACCTGCTGCCGAGCATGCGGGTAGCTCGGCATTACCACCAACTAGAGCTACTGTTACAGCAGGCCAGTCCCAACTCATCATCACGAAAGAGCCCACGGGTTCAGGTTTCGTAATTGGAGGCTCAACGACAGTGAAGCCAGGCCAAACTGTCACAGTAGATAACACTCCCATCGTCATCCAAACCTCATCCGGCGCCACCGAAGTCGTCGTCGGCGGCACTCAAACCATACCCATGGAGCCCAGCTCCCCCGAATCCGCCGGCAGCCAGATCACCGAAGCACCGATTCTCGCCCCCGTAACCATCGGCTCGGAGACCGTGTCCGCGAACGCAAACTCACAATACGTGATCCAGGGCCAAACACTGCAGCCAGGCGGGCCAGCCATCACCGTTGACGGCACGACGGTATCACTCCTGCCCTCGGCATCGGCCATTGTTGTCAACGGGCAGACCTCCACACTATCCCATGCCTTCGGCGCCATCATAACCACCACCGCCGCCCCGCTCCTCACGCTCAACAACAACATCTACACAGCCAACCGTGCGGGCTTCTACGTGCTCGCCCCAGGCACCACGCTCGTCCCCGGCGGCCCGCCCGCCACCATCTCCGGAACCGTCATCTCCATCGACCCGCACGGCACCGCGGCGATTATACAGGGAACTACGAGTTTCATGCTGCCCATGACAACGGTGGTGACGATGACGCGGGCGACGGGCGGAGGAGGCGTGGCGAGCACTTCGGGCGGAGGAGGAGGAGGAGGAGGAGGAGCGGGGGGAGGGGGAGGAGGGAATTTCGCAGCCCAGACGAGTCACAGTTCGTTGGGCGTGAGTGAGCGTGTGGGACCTACATTTGCCGCGGATGGATGGCTGGCGAGTCTGTGGCTGCTCGGAGTGATGTGGATAGGATGCCTGGCTATTGTATTATGAGACGAGACGGCATGGGCGGTGTTGATTGTGCTGTGTTTGATGAAATATCATGTACTATGAGGATACCCATCGGTAGGCGTTCATTTTCGAACTTTTATTTTATTTTATTTTCAGAGAGCCACCTCCGGCAGGGCACAGGCATAATTTTTGAGCAGAAGATCAATATCAGCTTCCAGCTACACAGATTTTCGGTCATCGGTGACACGATCGTTGCAAGATCTGACGCCTCAAAATGCACATGTCCCGTTTTCCCGCCTCACGAAACGCCACGGTATGCATGCATGCCCGATCTGAGCGCTCACCCTTTGATGTGGATCTCAGCGGCTCGCACATGGTCAGCCGTCGTCCGGCCTAGGCCCTCTGTGGCGTAAAAATTCATGGGGTACAAATTTCCTCTCGGCCGCTTCTCATTATCGCGCTCTGCCCTTTCCTCTTCTTCGTCGAGCCACGGTGCATCTCGCACACCAAGGGCCACTAGAGCTTCGTATGGACTCAGTAACGGTCGCTGGAACGCATAGCCCCAATCGATGCTCAATCGTGGGCATGCAATCTGCACCCAGCATTCCACGTCACTCATCATAGCTAGCTTCCCAGGGAAAATCTCACTGAGGAGCAGTAGTATGCATTTCATGCCCTGCCGTTTCAGCTCATTCTCGATCAGATTGAGTGTATGCGGATTCCCTTGCCGCCCCAGCGATCCGAGTATGATTCCCCATGTGCGAGCCTTGCGGGCCGTCAGGACCGCTTGTCGGCGCAGGTTGTAGAGAGAATCGTGCTCATAGGTCTCGTGCGTGAGGCGCCTGGAGTATGGATCGTAGCGGTAGGCAGCGAGGGTGGGGTTTGCGATCATGGCGCTTTCGAGATGGAATCGTCCGTCACCTAGATAAAGTAGCATGTCTGGCACCGGCTCCTCGTTCCCTTTCTTATCTAGCTGCCCTGGTTTTATGGCTAGGGAAGGCGACGTGCAGCCCAAGATCTCGCCTTTGGATAGCGGAGCTATTTGCGGAACGATGGCGTTGTAGCCCTCTCTGCGCAGGAGCGGCACGATGCCGTGTAGCGTAGCATTGAACTGGATGGTGCCGACCAGAGCTATCGTCTTGCCGGTTGGAAAGTTTTGTGTGATGGTGTTGAGGAGATGCGTCGTGTCGATGCTGATGCTAACGAAGATGTACAAGGTCGCAATCTTGGTGACAGCCACTGGAATTAGACAGCTATGCGCGTAGTGTATCAGCAAATCGCAACCAAGCGCTCTCGCTGTAAAGTCATCGATGCAACAGGCTCCGTATGTAACGTCGCCCATTATGGTTGTGGTCGTGCCGGGGCAGAACTGGGTGAGAATATCGGAGATGGTTGTGGCGAATAGCAGCAAGCCTTCTGGGAACTGGAGGGCAATGTTCTTTGCTCCCGACGTCCGTATTCGGTGTATACATTTCTGTATCTCGAAATTGTAGTTTGGGGGTAGGAGTGCGATGGCGTCGTTGATGTCTTGGTCGTGGAGAATGGAATCGGGGATGCTATTCAGCGCGCGGGCAGTACGTCGAGGCTGAGATACTAGTGCCAATGTGTCAGAACTGATCATAGAGCTGCGAGATCGCCCAGGGGGTCTCACACCTTGTATAGCGCTTGAGTCCTCGATATTCGCCGTAGGGTCCGCCGAGGCCTTCGCCGCTTTCTCTACTGTCCTTCTCCCAACAAATCGCCGCCGCGGCTGCTTAGGAACGGGCACAGGCTCCTCGCTGATGCCATCTTCAGTGGAAGGTCCCAAGTTTGTAGCCGCTCTGTCGTCTTCCATGGCGTGGGCGTGTGCGTGTCTCGACGCGTTGAGGGGATGGAACGGCTTGGCCAATGTGGGGGTTGCAATTTTATCGACCTTTCGACTTTGTGCACGTCCGGGGAGCACGCAACGCACCACAGATACGCATCCTTCATTCGGATTCGTGTGGCTCGATATGTCTCGCTTGTATGTCTTCAACAGGCGGGATTTCTGAATTCCCTGCTGTGATTGTCACAGTCACGTGAGGACGCGTTCATTCCTATCTCGCGCGACCCAACGTCATGCTTCGCAGTTTCGCATATCAAATTATGGTGCGGCCAATTATAGGCTTTCACTCAAATAAATTTCTCTCGGCCGTTACTACGAGGGCCATATTTGTTCCGTCCCAACTGCGACAAGGTAGCTACTTTCGTTCCGACAACCGACGTAGAAGTACTCCTGCTGTTTTCGTCGTCGAGTTCGCAGGGTGTTGGATCATCTCAACTTCAGTTCTTTAGTGTTCTAGTAATTTACCTGATGCAATCTTTGCGCTGTGGTTGCCACAGGCCATCCTTCCTAGTCCGATCCAGGATCTGGAAGTCATTTTCCGTCTTGCCAGTCATCATCCAGATTTCCTTGCCCCATGATATGTTTCGTACGAAGAACGAGTAAAGAAGAGGCGAATACCTAGGAGCCATTATCAAATTAGTGAAATTCGAGCAATAATCGACACGAAGAGAACCACCCACTGCATCGAGTCTATCCTCTTGGCTGCGTAGCTCCGTGCGGAGCTCAATATACACATGGGCTTTTCCTAATCAGGGGTGCATATCGGATATGTCTACCTGTCTACTACTGTAAAGTCTCTTCTTAGCTTAGTCGATCCGCAGAACTCCCTCCGTGTCAAACACTGTTTTCAGCCAAGAAGATCCACCTGTACCCCTCTTCTCCCGGAACATTCGATTATTCTGTCTTGGAGATCCCAATGTCTTCGCACAATCATTGAGTTCTAGTTCATTAGCCCGACGATACGTCGTAGAGCATGACGAAGACAACAATCAACGTCGACGGTGGCTCTGAAAAGAGCGTTCCGCAAAGGCTTGAGAGCGATATCGGATTACCGGCTGCCGATGTAGACAACCTTCAATATGAGAAACCGAAAGAAGAAACCACAACAACAGGAGATCGAGCATTGGTATTGATGGATCTCGACCATGGGCTCGTGGGCTGGGAAAGCGATGAAGATCCTGAGAACCCACAGTGAGGAAGAAGCCACATCGGCACTGCAAGTTTGACCAAGTCGTGCTAAAGCCTGTAGGAATTGGAGCTGGGGCAATAAATGGACGCTGATGTTTTGGATGGCTTCAATGTCCACATTCTCCCCCATGGTATCCTCGCTTTGCGCTCCCGGCACTTCATTGACCCTCGAGGAATTTGGTCTCACTTCAAAAACCATTGGGACACTTTCGATATCAATCTATGTCCTAGGATACGCAGTCGGGCCTCTATTCCTCGCACCTCTCTCAGAGATGTATGGCCGAGCGCCTGTGATTAATATTAGCAGTGCCTTCTTCAACGCTTTCATATTGGGGTCTAGCTTTGCTCCTAATATGCCCAGTTTGATTGTAATGCGATTAATGGCTGGCATAGGTGGAAGCGCAGTGATGACGATTGTGAGTGCAGTGATTGGGGATGTGTTCAGGGTGCACGAAAGAGCGGCTGCCAGTGGTATTGTTATTGGTACTCCATCGCTGGCGCCCATTATTGGGCCAATCGCTGGTGGGTTCATATCCGAATACTTAGGTTGGAGATGGTAGGCATCGAGCGTAGTAAGGTTTGCGAAGGTACAGACTGATTGTTGTTAGGGCATACTGGATTCAGTTGATGGGCAGTGGTCCACTGAACATCGCAATGTTCCTATTCATGCGAGAGTCAAATCACCCGACAGTACTTGCCAAGAAGACCAAGCGATTGAGAAAGGAATTGGACCGGAACGACTTGCATTCGCAGCTGGAACTGCAGTTGCCTCCCCTCGAGGTGCTCCTTCGCAGTATTGTGAGACCAGTCAAGGTAGTTGCGTCCCTCATGCCACCTCATGTTACGAACTTTGACATTCTGCTAGTTCCTTTTCCGATCGCCAATATGCTTCCTAGTTGCATTGTATGTCAGTATCGTGTATGGGACCTTGTGTAAGTGCGTTGCTGCTATGGAAGAGCTCAGTGCTGATGTTTCCTTTCAAGATCTCTTGTTCACCACGATCCCAGATGTTTTTCAAAATACGTACAGCTTTGAAATTCAATTCACCGGGCTAGCATATCTTGGCCGTATGTCTCTGCGAGTCTCTACAGTTACCCCGCTAATATTTTTCTAGTCGGAGTCGGCATGTTTGTGAGCTGCTTAAATGCCTCTCCCAACCCCTTCTCGGCTAACTCTGAGTGAGCTTGCACTGGGAATAGTCATAAAATACAACGATCGCAGCGTTGTTCGACATCGAGAGAGGAATGGTGGGGTCTTCGAGCGTGAGTATTACACGATGGTTTACGGACCGTGCTCACCCGCACAGCTGAGATGAGACTTTCCACCACTATCTACTTCGCCCCATTCATGCCAGTCGCACTTTTCATCTACGGCTGGACTGCTCGTGCATCTGTTCATTGGATTGTGCCATGCCTATCTTTTGTCCTCTACGGATTTGGGCTTCTCGGAGTTTTTGTTCCCTGCCAAACATACATTGTCGACGCCTTCCTGACTACGGCGGCATCAGCTGTCGCCGCTCTGGTGTGTCTGCGCTGTGTTTTCGGCGCCGTCCTGCCACTCATTGGGCCGATCGTGTATGAGCGTTTAGGTCTTGGATGGGGTAACTCTGTTCTGGAGTTCATAACTTTAGCAGTTACGCCGGTGCCCTTCGCATTCCTCAAGTACGGGGGTTACATCCGGAAGAAGTACCCGGTGAAGCTCTAGTCCTCGGTCACGAGATTGTTCATATAGAAAGTGTTTCAATCATCTTGTCAAGCTGACACACCACATCCCCATAAACGGCTGCCTGGAGATTTTTATTGCTCAGGTCGGTGCCAAACCCAAAGTTGCACTGCAGACACTTGAGTGCAAGTTCCTGGTACTTTGGTCCCAATGGATTTGGCCGTGATGCGAGTCTTCTTGCTGTTAATATTGCATTGGGATCATGCTCGGAACCTAAAGCTTCGATGGGCTTCCAGTGGGCCAGCTCCAGAAATGCAACGCCCAAAGAGAAAATGGCCATATTGTTGATGCCGAAATACTCTTCTTCAGTGAAGGCATCCTTAGAGTCTTCAACTCCTTCCATGCAGCTCATTTCGGATTTGGCGGATGCGGCTATTGGGGAGCTGAGATGTAGAGTCTTAAGAGCTTCCTCCTCGAAGGTATCACGATTATTAAAATAACTTAGATCTTTGAGACGCCAACTAGATGAGAGCCAAGGTGTTTCGCTAAATTGCAGCATAGCTACCGCAGTCTTGCGTGCCAAATTGAGTTGATCGACTATCGTTAGTGCATCATCCACCTCTTGTCGCATGAGGTCGTGAAGCGAATACAACGAAAGCTGGCCAGTCATGAGTGGTTTTGCCTGAGATTGGGTGTAACTCTCTCGCAGATAGAAGTTGTGCTTGAACAGCCTCGGGGATTCGAGATAACCAACGCAATACCTAGATAGCGACTGACTGCAGATCTGGAGGTTTTGCTTGAGGTAGTGGCAAATGTTCTTGGTTTGACACAGATCGATGCCAGGGATGATTTGACCTGCAACGGTGTTGGAAATGAAGAGCGATACGTCTTTTGCTGATTGGCCCTCAAAGGCAATTGTTTCATTGCTCGCACCGACGAAGCGAACTTGCTTTTTCTTCTTCTTTTCGTGAGGCAGTTGTTGGGACTGATCTTTTGAGCAAGCTTCCGCCTTTGGTTTGCTGATGCTGGATGGGTTGTAATTATTATCATGGGGTGAAGAGGACCTTGGTCGTTTTGCTTTCGGTTCTGGCAGTGGCGCCATGATACTGACAGATTGAACATGTAGCCAAATCGGGGGCTCACTGCATGGAAAGTCAACTCAAAACCAACTTAATAGGACTCTATTCCATATACCTTATATAGTCCTGTCGGGAAGAGTCTTGACATGAGATTGCAAGGTCCAGTCGCATCACATCGTCCTCTGGTACGTCGACCTTGGGGTCAAGGCATATCTTTGCATAGTGATGGGAATGTGAGCGGTCACTACAGCACCAAGCATTGGACAATGCCTCGTGGAGCGCTTGTGAGGCGATTCGAACAGTATTGACACGGGTAGGTAATGTTTTGCGAGCAATGCATGTCGCCGTAGAGCACGGATTGTTCCGTTGAAAAGCACCGATCTGTGAGTGCAGGTGGGATAAGTCGTCATTCTTGTCCTTGAGGTGAGCCAAGGACTTCTCGAGCTTCGATTTGTCGAAAGCGATGGCGATGCGCTTGCGCAAACGCCTTATGGTGTCCTTGAGTGATTCGCTCTGGTGCACATTAGCGTGGGAAACAAACACGGGAAGCGCAAGTCACGACCTGCTGTCGCTGTTCAATCAAGACATTGAACTTTTTCAATTCCTCCTTGATTTCATCAACCCCCTCTTTCGAAGCCTCTATGATGTTGCGACACAAATCGAGGCTATCTTTCAGCACGACGTTCAGCTTGTCGTTGAGAACTTTGCTCTGCCAACGCTTGTCCAATTCATCGTCCAGCATGTCTTCGACGCCCTTTTCATCGATGGCAAGACGTAAGAGTAAGCGGCACTCGTTGAGCCAGATACCATGGTATCTTTGTTATGTCCACAGTCAGCTCGCTCGTTTCCCAAGCGGCCTTGGTTAACATCAACTTAAAGCATGCCATGATGACTTGCACAGTCTCTTCAAAGACTATTCGAAAGTCTTTTCACTCAGAGGATATTGGGGGTCTTGAAATTGGAAGGTGCTACTCACACTCTGAATTGAACCTGGATTGACCTGACCTCCTTAGAGTAGTGGCGGAATGAGTGCAGGTAGCCAGAAACCTCAAAGTACGACCTTCTCGCTTCGAGGAGTACTGGAAGTACACCAAAAACCAGACCCGCGATCTCAAGACCAGACATGTTTGAGTTGGGCATGGAATGCGAGACGGGATCAGGCTCTGAGGTGGAGGAATAGAGCGTGTGGCTTAGTTTGTCGACTTCGCCCCGCTGCCCATCTACCTAGCACCGCCCACTTTGCCTCAGCCGCAGCCTGCTGAGAGCCCTCAACCTCATCAGCGTCACCATCACGCTCCCACTGAACTGTTCTCAACAATCCTATCGCCCGTCAGAAACGCCTATTGCACATCTAGCGGCGCTCGCGACGCCGCTATTGCGCAGAGCGCTCAACACCTCTTCGGGACTATCGGCGAGCCGCGGTACGCGAAGGAGAAGTGTTCGAAACAACTGCGCCGACATGTCCACAGCAATAGAGCACCATCATCATGACTTTGTGAGAACCTGGCAAGAAGACGCGCTTGATAGCGTCGGAGACAAAGAGGCTGGGGTCATCGCACGCTTGCTCAACAGCTGCCTCAGCCTCTACTCGCTGCTCCTTCAGGAAGTTTCCGAATCACAGTCGATCGCTCACAGTGCAGAGAGATCTCTGCGCCGCAGCCACGCTACTCTAAAGTTATGGGCCGACGGACACGCTGTATTAGAAGGCGGCCTCGACCGGCTCCTCGAAAATTCCAAATCCCTGCAAGATACTACGTTGGCGACGCTCAACGCTCTTTGCGGCGTTCTATTGAGTAGGCTCAATTGTTACGTCTCCCAGTCTGCGCGCTCATTCATACCAGGATTGAGCAAATCGCTAGTGCCTCGTTCAGACCGAGCGAGGATATTGCGATCCACCGATGCTCAAGTCATCCATGAACAAACAAGATATATCTTGACTGGATCGGGCGAGAACGCAAGTGATAGCGAGTCTGACAGCTCAGACGACGAGCTGGAAAACACTGACTTAGACGATACGGTAGAAGAAGCCAAGACATATACTCGCTGCCTCCTTGATCTAAGCGGCGCCCTCCAATGCCCTGCAATTGATCCGAATCATGAAGATGATCAGCCGAATGCTCTACAATTGGGGCAGCGTAGTGTACACGAAAACTTTACAGAACTCATCAAAGGCAAATATCCAAAAGCTGGTCACAACCTCGTCGATTCTTTGGGCAGAGCAAGTTGGCAGCGGTACCAGCGGCTACAGTCAGCGAGAAGTGCAAATGCAAACAAGAATGTGACCCTGGGAGACGAGTCTGCGAAGTCGCACATTGCAGACTCCGAGTTCAAAGATTCTGGTTTGGGAACATCCATTCCTAACCAGTCAACCTATGCAGAAACAGTCATTTCGTTTGTTTCAAGCTTATCTGAAGGTTCTGCTAATGTACACATCCCACCCTTACCCAGCGGAGGCAAAAAAGGCTTGCCGTTTGAATGTACTGCTTGTGGCGGCAAAGTACGAGCGACAAATAACAGAGTGTGGAGGTAAGTTGAGTTCAGAGCTCAGGACTTGAGGCTTAGCCTTGCGGTGACTCCAACGCTTCGATTCAGATGAAATGAGAACTGCACTGATCCAACTCAACTTAGGAGACACCTCTTCCACGACCTGCAACCCTATTCTTGCCTCCTTCCAGATTGCATCTTCACTGGCTCCCCTTTCCGTGACAGAAAGCTGTGGTCAGTACATTTGGAGCTGGGCCATGGATTAGGACCGAATTGGGAAAGTCAGCATTGTACGCTTTGCCTCGAGCACACAGGAGATGGAAAAAACACCATCCTAAGTCACTTTGCTCGACACATGGAGGATATCTCGCTCGCGGCTCTGCCTCGTGGTATTGACTCGGACGTAGAATCAGATAGCGCATCCGATGGAGAAAACTCATTCGCCAGCGAACCAGTACCGGTTGCAGATCCCAACGATGCCACTTCTTCTCGCCAACCACGACTGGATCATGATAAGCTTGACAGCAAAGATTCCAAAAGTTTGGTGAACGCAAGGCCCCGTCGAAGATCTAAGTTTATAGAGGATCTTTTCGGGGGTAATGAGAGGAGTAAACCTTCTGATGCAGAAAGAGAAGAGGAGGAAGAAGAGGAAGAAGAAAAAGAGAAAGAAGAAGAAGAAGAAGAAGAAGAAGAAGTGATACGATGTGTGTGTGGTCGTGAAGATGATGACGCCAACGTCTTCGTTCAATGCGACAGCTGTAAAGTGTGGCAACATGGACGATGCGTTGGAATCATAGACGAGAGTGCTTCTCCGGACGAGTACTTCTGCGAACGATGTCGAAAAGATCTACATGTGCTCACGATGACTTCAGAAGGGCGCCTATCTTCCCGATATCTCCCCGTGTGTTCTTCAATAGGTGCGATTCCGACAACGTCAGGCGAGTACCACATGTCACAGCAAAGTCCTTTGCGCTTCGTTGACCGAACTCCCCGCGTTGCCCGAATCCCGCCGCAGAAATGGGAGGAGCATAAGGAAGAGCTACGCTCCCTGTACCAGCGCATGAAGCTAGACGATCTCATGAGCGTTATGAAGACTAGGCATAGCTTTGAGCCAACGTATGTAACACATTTCAGACGGGGTTTCGTGCTAACTATTGTAGAAAACGCCAGTATGTATATCAATTTGAGCGGTGGAACCTGAAGAAGTCTGCGCCCAAAAGTGCCGACCGGTTCAAGGCGCCCGCATCGATGGATGGGACTTCCTTCGAATACGTAGGCGAGCAACCGGTCTACCCCCCGGGCAGGCAACCGCAACCTCTAGGACGAATTGTTAAGGGTTATGGAAACCATTACTTTTGTCCATTTAGCGGCTGTGCAAGAAATCACAGAGGATTTGACACTCAGAAAGACAAATGTTTAGAGCATATTCGTACAGTCCACGAAGGCGAGATCGAATCAAGAGACTCTATGTTGAACCACATATCTGCAGTAGACAATAAGTCTTCTAGCGAGATAAGTAGAGATGTATGGAAATGCTACTTACGTAGAAGAAGAATACTAACAAATCTAGAATCTCGATTTAGGCCCCAAAACCTTCGTGTGCAATCTCTGCTCGCGCCGCTTCCGCCGCCAGGAGCACCTCAAGCGCCACTACCGTTCACTTCACCTGCACTACAAGCCCTTCGAGCTAGAAAATTTTGATTCGGACTCATTTCTCCACGTTGGTGGGGACGATCCTAGTTTGGGCTCCTTAAACGCCGATGTTGGAATCACCGCCGGTAGAGAGCCTAGCAAGATCGAAGTTGGAATGGATACGGCAGGATATGAAAGCGCCTCACATCAGCAGACGGGAGAAACTAATGAGCCTACCCGTCGACTGAGCCTTGATACCTCAGACAACATCAAGTGTATCTGCGGCTTTCTCGACGATGACGGCCATACGGTACTTTGCGAGAAATGTGATACATGGCAGCATATCATCTGCTACTATGAGTCTGCCCAACATGTTCCAGATGTTCATGAATGTACCGATTGCTTTCCGCGCTTTGTAGATGCAGACGAGGCGGCGAAGATGCAGAGACAAAGACGGTATTGGAACAACGCTCACGCCGTAGTCCCCGGAACTAGAGTCCCGCCGTCGATGGAGCCTAATGCCAGCTACGGAACGCCAGATCTCGATTCGCTGACTACAACACATATTCTACGAGAATGCCCCGACTGCGATAACGTGTATCGTGGTCCACATGCTCCAAGAAATTTGGCTAGGCATCGAATCGATAAACATAATTGGAAGTGGGTTTCAGAAATGTGAATAGGGCTGCGGGAAAGTGTTTAGAAGGCCAGACGCCCTTTTGGTACACCAACGGAAAAGGTGTGTCTTCAAGGACTGATATACCTACATAGATATAATATCCATCGAGAAGTCTGTCGATGAACACACCACTGGATATTACCAAGCTAAAAACAGTCAGTAACGATCGGCAGTGCGCTAGTGAAGTGATCTAGACATAATATGTTAACTGTTGAATGGACTATCTCTCGATAGATAGTCCCGCGTACGTACGTGGGATGTGGTGGACAAAACTACTGCATTCTGTATAATTGTGTTGTGTCTGTTTGAGCTATCAGATGGAGGAAGCTGGCTCTTCTCCTTCCTCGGAGATTGCATCGCCGAGCTTCCGGCTTACATAGATGCGCGATCCCATCCCTGATCTGGTTGATATACGGACATTAACCAAGCTTTTCGACGTACATGCTCCCATAATTGATACCGGGATACCTTTATGGCGAAGGTGTTGAGTACGTAGATCAAAATTCCTAAATAGATAATAACTTCTCTCCATGGCTTGTTCTACATGCTGCCTATCTGTCGCTTCGAAGGGATCGCGAGATCAGAGGATGGAGCGTACCCGTAGTACGATTGATTGAAATATCGCGTTCTGATTGTATTTGCGATTAACTGATTCTGTATGTATCGCTTCTTTTAGTAGAGCTAATCCACTACTTATACGTTATACTTTTGGTCATTCACCACATTCGACTAAAATTCCACCGCCATCTCGCCCGCGCAAGGGTTTCAACCCTCAACATTCCTTGTACTAGTATTGACCTCCTCTCCTTGAACTCTCCACATCAATAACTTGAAGGAGGCTTATCTTCCTTCACGTCTTACATAGTCACGGACTCATACAGGACGTTAAATCAAATC